>JANXJC010000098.1:39972300-39989510 GCA_027564655.1 Leptodon cayanensis
ATCGGTGTGTTGTCAACATTCTTCTCATACTGAACCCAAAACATCACACTATACCAGCTACTGGAAAGAAAATTAACTCTATCCCCGCTGAAACCAGGACATGATGCGAAGAGGCAATTAAATGGGATTGAACTTCATAGTTTAGTAGTTTGGAAGTTCTTAGTATAGATCATTGCAACTACAAAATACTTGATGAACTATAAAAGAGGCCAAGGGACAGAGCGCTATAGATTTTATGCCTCTAATGGCACTTAAAATAATGCCTACAAGAGAAGATATCGTGGTCTTCTCACCTGTGGCCTAACTGAAAGGGATCTTAAGACTAAAGGATACAGGCAGGTAGAGGAGGCTTTGTGTAACATTTTGGGTATGTCACACCTGGGAGAGTGAACACATCCTCAGACTTCTTTAGTCTATATTTTTCCCAGCTACAAAATCAGAGTACTAGACAATGATGTTAGTAATTGTAATGTGTGTTGACTGTAAGGCAAAACAGAGACAAAGTATCTTTTTCACTCTGAGATCATCTTTGCAAGTCAATATTTACATCCCTTTGCAAGAGTCAATACCAAATATTTGGGATTAGTATTTCATTGGTAAATATCAATACCAAATATTTGGTTAAAATATCCCAACATCCCAAATATTTGGCAAAACCCAATTCTACTGCCTGCAGGTCAGAATATGCATAGTTAATGTTTTAAAAATCTTCTTTAATTTGTCATTTATTTTGACATGAGAAAAGAAGCAAGTTATTGCTATATTTTTTGATTGAAACTGGTGCTTCATTTACTCCAAATTTGCAACCCATTCCAGCTTTTTCAAAACTGAATTATTTTTTAAAATCAGATATTCACCCAATAAGCTATATCAGCTCTTCCTCTGTGTAGGAATTTTATCTGTTGACTTTAGAATACAAGGAAAACTGAATATGAGATCAGAGTCCATCAAACCACAGAGGAGGATGTATTCATCTGATAACCCTCCCCTGCTTTGTTTTGTTCATTGTTTTTTTGTGCTTTTTTTCACCTTGATTATAGTTTTCACTCATTCACCCCAAAAATATTGCCATGAAAGATTTCAACCCCAAAACATAACAGTACTGTTGGATATTTTTCCCTATAAACTTCCACTACATGGAGCTCATGGAAATGGGTTCTGTTGGTATTTCCCATGACAGAAGATTATGTGGTTTTAATGGAGTATTAGTAATACGGCTACATTAAATGCCATTTAAAACCTCTTTCAAATTGGTATTGACCGTGTCAAAATGGGACTATGTAGATAGCCCTGTGATGGGAGATATGGATGAATATTGTATTTTCATCAGAGGCAGAATTTTAAAACTGATACAGAAACCCCTGGAAAACTTTATCTATACAAAGGAGCTAAAAATAGACTAGTTGCTATATTAACAACAAAAAAAGGGCTTCTAAGTAATTATCAACTATCACCATGTGTTGAAAATGCCATTTTGTTCCATAGCTGTTCCAATCAATACACTATTTGTTTTCAACTAACCATGGGCTAAGGATCATTTGGACATACATCCCATAAATACACATTACTTCATTATCGACTCTTTCTATCCACTGCTGCATTATTAACATTTCACTGAAACAAGCAATCAAGCAGTAAACAGTTGGAATTTATAGCAGTAAGCAATTGTAATGACTCTTATACAGTAATTGCTCCCCCAAAATATTTTTGTAGGGATGACCAGTTATTATGGGAATTATGTCCCCAGCAATTATTTTTCTCTGTGACATTCTTTACAGATAGGTAAATTTAACCAGTAAGCCAGTGAAGTGGGAAGAAATACAATATTTGCAATGAGCTGTATCAGGGAATGTACACAAGACAGCTAAATTGTACTTTTTATCCAAGGATCCAATCACTTCCGCATACACGAGACTGCTGAATTTCAGTTCCAAAAAAAATATTGGTTTAATCCTATAAATCCAATGTCTGCAGTTGCTCGGTAGCCTAGAAAAGAAACCACCAGTCAACCAAACCCTGAAAGCAGAATTCTTTCCTCTCTTTACTTTTGGCAGAGCACTGGGGGCTGCGCTCCGCCGAATATGCTGTGCCATCTTTATGCAACTCATGCAGGGAAATTATCCTCCTCCAGTATTGTGGGATGACTGATGGCTTTCTCATCAAAGATGATCTACTCAGGGGCAATATCAAAGGCTGCGGTGGCAAATTGCCAAGAGCTCGAGGGCTGCACCTAATTTGCATGTAAATTTACATCGGTTTTAAAGCCATAAAGAAGTGCGGCGGTAGTACTTGAATATTTCTTGATAGGTTTAAAAGCGTGCGGCGTGATCGCCAGAAATAAAAACCTGAACGTGACCAGCTTTATCGCCTTCCACGCTGAGTTCGGGGCTGTGCCGTGAACCCTCCGATCCCGGCGGCAGATGCTCAGCATCCCCCAGCACCCCCGTTGGAACAGCCTGTGAACCCCCTGCTCCCACCAGCTCCATCCGACCACTGTTTAGTAGGATTTCACTGTCCCGTCTTTAAAGATGAAGGATGCCATGTCCACCTGCAGACCTGGTGACACCCGTGCCGGGAGATGGGTGCAAGCGGAGGTGGAGGGGCAGCTGCTGCGCACACCTACCCCTTGCCCTTCTCTGCACCCTCCTCTTCCTCCCCCTCGAGGCACGCTGAGCCCGAACCAGCCTGACTGATTCGGTAGTAATAAAACTATGTGGGTACAGAGATTGTTTCAAACTGCTGAGTAGGCAAAATACACTCCCATGCCTATCATCTGTAGTAGCTGAGAATATCACGAGCATATATATATATATGTATGCGTCCCTTTGTTGCACGCGCGGGCACAGCGATGTGGCTCTGGGAGGACTAAGTCCGTTTTACGTAAAACCGATATGAATTGCAACAAGTTAGGGAAGCAGGTGGAGGGAGGTGCTAAATGGAAAATTACTGAGGGAGGAAAAAGAAGATTGAGAGGGCAGAGGCAGGCCCGTGTGCCAGCTGGTCTGCAGAGGGAGTAAGTTGGAAGGATGAGTCCAGATTTTGGGATTTGGGATTCGGACTGAGGAAGAGGATAATGCAGAAGCTTCCTGGCAGCCCCGGGTTGCCTGAGGCCAGAACGGACATCTGACCACAGGAGCTGCAGTCAAGGTGATCTTCTGGGTAGCTGCCGTATTCGCTTTATTTCCAACCCTTGCATTCGTGCTCCTTCTGTCAATAAAAATCCCTGCTTGAATAGATAAGCTGAAGCCCGGTGTCTCACTAAGCCTGAGAATTCAACCCTCCACTTCGAGCTCTGTCCTCCTACACTGCTTTATATCATTAAGAAATATTGCCCAAGCTGATCCACTAAATCCTTGTATTAGCCAGTACAATTACATCTAATAGAGAGGAAAAAATGGGAGCTAGTGGGACTTCTCAGTGGTGTGAGTTCCAGCTCGGGAGCCAAACGGCACCGAAGCGACGTGAAATGGCCAGTTACCTCACCTTCCCAGGGCCATAAACTGTGAAAATTGATGGATGAGGTATCTTAGAAATGCATGCAATACAGCTCTACAGCACAAGCCTGTACCAATAACGTTTTTGTTAGATTTTGTTAAATGAGGTGAATGAGAAAGGTGCGTTACAATGTTGGCAAACCCAGCAGTGTGATAATTGTGATATTCCCATGTACTTAACTGAGAAAAGTGCACGAGCAACAAGTTAGAAATGGATATACTTACAAACCCTAAATCATTCTATTTTAAATTGCTTAAGAAAATGCTCAGAGTTTCTCAAGATGAATTGTGGAATACCTTGAAGTGAGAACATAAATCCCAATACTGTCATTTTTTTCTCCAAGGAGTTATTAAATGAAGCATCCAAAATAAAAACTCAGGCTGTTGTGATTCTAGGATTTTACTTCTCTGTCAAATGTAAACTTTGTGCCTTCTGAGTTTCAAAACAACGTCCTAAACACGTCAACCATTAGCAGTGATACTTAACAAGATTCGCAGATAACCCCTTAACAGAATATGTAGCGATTAAGTTAATTTAAATGATTCATCCCCACTGCAGCCTGTTAGACTTGTACGTAACAGTCACTTGTACAGCAATAAAAATCTCCATCTATTTGCCCAGGCAGTTTTATAAAGGTATTTCTAACCTTAATGATGTCTGTTCTCATTTGTTTGCTTGGAAGGTTTTTTTGACGACTATTTTTTGCCAGGTGCTTATCCTGATAAACTAAATAGGAGATCTCACAGAAAAGTGTCTCCTTCTGCCGTGCCACAAATGAGTCACTTGTCAACAACATTGCAGGCCTGGCTGTGAAGAGTTCTTCCAGCTGAGGCTTCGGGGTGAATTTTACTGCTGTGGCATTACTGAAATTGGTATGTGGCCAAGGTATTGACATTAGCACTCCACTTTCACCCATGCGTGCACACATCCACGCGGGGAAGAACCACAGCAACTCTAACGAGCCCAGTTCCGACGGCTGCGTCACTCTGCATTAACCCAGGATTTAAGCTCCAGTCTTGCCTCCGTTGAAGTAAAATGCTAAACTTCCTCCAACTTTCAAAGTTGCAAGATCAGATCCTCACATCTGAAATAAATCAAAGAGAAAAGCTCTGCCAAGTGAATCGTTGGCAAGTTTGCCTTTTCTGGAAGATCCTATTCCCTGCCGCATGGAGCCGCTCGGCCAAGTCGGCCGCGGCAGGAGGTGATACCGCAGGATTGTGTAACATGCGAACTCCACCTGCTCCCCCCAACCCAAACAATTAATGACTAATTGAAATTACTTCTCCTGAACTGACCTAGAGCCATATGGATTAAAACAGATTTCTGAATGCTAATTACACTACATCATTTTCCCAATTATTTTTAAAATTAGATTATGTACTGGGAGATGGGATGTTTGAAGCAGCTACTAATGAGCAAATCATGCATAAAAACTTGTTTGTTATGTCAGCGATTGAACAAAATAAGGTTGCAAGCATGATGTCGTGTCCAAATAAGCCAGAGAAACCAAAGAGATTCTGAGAGTAGGACCAATCTGCAAGCTGTAATTTAGGTAGCTTCAAAAGCCACGTTAAAGCCAGAGATTGTTTTAGAATATTTTAACAGATATTTTCCTGGCTGGAATGGCTCTAAGAAGGCAAGCACCAGTTCCACACATCAGGCTGGGAGCTGAAGCAGTGATGGGCAAGGAAAAAGTTAAGCTTGAAATTTCGGTGAGGGATGGAGACGGGAGCAGAGCGGGGACGCAGGAGGTACCAGAGGAGCCCGTGTGCCATGAAGTGCAGAGGCTTGTGATTATTAAACCGTGCAAGTGAAGGAAGTCCTAGTGGCTCACGAATCACGGTTTTGTCAAGCAACATAGGTGCAAAAAAGTCATGCTGCATTATCGATTCCATTCTGCCTGGCTGCGAGGCATCCAGGACAGCAGGGACAGGTTGCTGTGGCGTACAGTGACAGTGTTCCTGTGAATGCACTGCTCGAGGGGTTTTGCTTCCTCTTTCTCTCGCTTTCCAGTAATGGCTAATGTTATTGCTGGGTTATTGGGGGTTTCAGGGTATTTTCCTAAGAAATGACTATGTTACCTAAGTGTCCAAGTTGGTTATAATCCATTTTCAAAAGTTGCTGTGGAGCTTACAAACATAAATCTCATTATCAAAGGGACTCCAGTATTGCGTTTTTCTAAATGTTTGCCCCAGCTTTCTGATGTAATCAAGACTAACCCAGCAATTTAATTGCTACAAGTAGTCTATATATTGCAGGAGCTAAAAGTCTTTAGATTGCCTGCTCAAATATTAAAAAAATCTAGTTTTAGTCCCTTTGTACATTTCTGGCTGAACAGTTTTGCTGTGATTCCAGGGCAGTTCAGGACAATAATCCAAACAGGTTTCCAATCCCTGAATAGATCCGTAGATCTATCAATCCATCTGCTTACCTCTCTGTCTGTCTACCTACCTGTCTGCTTACCTTCAAGTGGCCATCATACTGCATGAAAAGATTTATAGCTAATTTGTCCCAGAGATTCTTATAATACAATTTCACAGCCAATTTCAGTGCTGTACTTTTCTCCTCATGCAATTAAGACATTTACTGCTTGAAAAAAAACAACCAAAAAACCCCAACAAAAAACAAGGCATATATGTAGTGGGTAAAGAATGAGGTTTCTACAGTACTTGCTCCAGAGCTTCAGATTTAAGTCTACAAATAGGAAATAATGCTCATTTCTCAACAATACAGAACGTATAAATCAAGATGGGCTTACCTTTAAACCTAATTTTTCTGAGTATCATTCTTAACAGAGAATTCTGAGGTCTTTGCATCATTTGAAATAAGCTTTTTTTCTTTTTAAGGAACATAAATAAAAAAAGACTTTCAAAAACTCTGGATATTTTTACTCCCTGGATTGATAAAGCCAGTGAGTTGTGCACCACTCTTTCCTCATTCATAAGTGTCCTTACCATTTTCAAGGTCCATATTGCCCACAATTTTTTAAAAATCTCTTATAATTACCAAGATAATTCTTTTCTGATGTAACAACTCTGTTATAACTTTGAAACTTGAATTTCTATTCTGATATCAAAAAAGGTATATAGCAAGAAGAGAATGAAATTATAATGCGCTTTGCAGAAACAATCAATGTCTTTGAGTCAATCTTCCATTTACATATTTTAAACTATTTTCTCTGGTAAGTGTTAAGACAAGACTTCCATAGCAACAGAAACAAGAACTAGCTCTACTTTGCAATGAATGCCAACAAAATAGCAATAAGAAAAGAACAGTGGTAGATTATTTATTTTTAAGTTATTTGAATGAGGCACAGTCAACCTCAATGAAAAAGAATCCAGTGGTTTTCTTCAGCCCAGCCATCAATCAAAACCTAAATAGCATATTCTGTTAATTGCTCTGTTCAAAGTATTCTCACTGGTTTTAGTGGAGTGCAATGGTAGAGAAGAATCTTTGTTGGCTTGGGTTTTTTATTTTAAACCTGAGATATAAAGTTCAGTTCCCTCCTGATTAAATCCTGACCCCACTGAAACAGCAAAAGGAAAGTCAAAGAGCTTTCTGCCATTAACTTCAGTGGCCAAGGTTTGACCCAGAAGGTGCATTTGCTTCATCACCTTTTCTTCTCTGCTCTGCTACCCAGAGAACCAGGTGTGTGCCCAGGAATACCTCCAGCAAGCAGCATCACGTCACAGATTTCATCCTTAACGTATTAAGGGAAATTATTTACTTGGCACCGACAGCATAAAGGACTGCAGTGACCCACAAAGAAAACTTAAGGGCAAAACCAGAGCCCTTTGCAGTTCGGTGATTCCATCTTCGAACAACAAAAGCCGGCTGGCGTGGGCAGAGTGAGAGCTCTGAGAGACGAGCGGAGCTTGGAAAGGCTGACAAGTCTATCGCTTCCTATCACCCATCTGGCTGCCGAGAGAGCTCGGCTCCTCCTCACCCGCATCCCAATTTGCCGTCCCGACCCGGCGTGTCGGGGCTGCTGCAGTCGGGGCAGCCACCATGGTCCCTGGGGCCGCTGCTATTTTTCCCAACAGGATTTTCTCTTGATCTTAATACTTTTCTGGAGGTGCAGCAGCAGATCCAGTCCCTGGCAGGAAGTTATTATCAGGCTGGTGAAATCCCTTTGACTCTTGTGCAAGGCAGCGTGGGTGCCTGGCAATGCTGGTTGCGTTTGGCAGTGAGTTTTGGGCAAGAGCAAAGCAGTCCCGAGAGTTAAACATTTCACTCTAATAAAAGTTTTGGGGGTCTTTTTTCTGTGTTGATATTGCCCCCATTTCTCATTGAAAACTTCGGTTTGCATAGTTTCTGGTTAAATGACCAGTAGGTCTTCAGGAGTCTTAAAGCTACTGTAGGAATGGGAGGAAAAAGTGTGCCTGAACTATTTCAGCCCCTTGCCTGGGTTCACGTTCAAATGGTAGGCTGAGAAACGAGCCATCGCTTCCTGCTTGAGAACATCATATTGCTTTCATTTCAGGGTTTTAAGGGTTGCTTTTTTTTTTTTCCTTTGCTGCCTTCTGAGTTACAAAACAAAGTGTTGAAGTAGCCGTTGAATTAATTGTCCAGATGCTTTTTCATGCTTTTTATTCACGTGAACCGTGGATGACTGTGGACAGCAAGGTAACGCTAAAGAAAGTATGAGTCTTTTCTTGCCTATACCCACCTAAAAGCATTAACACAGAGTCATCTTTTAAAGGGATGATGCCCAGAGGTGTCAGCGTTAGAAATGTCACTCAAACGTCACCAATGTTAGATGGTCACTAGACCACCCATGCCAGTGCTGTCTGGGAGAGAGCTGCAACAGGGGCTGCACTGGCCGATCCCCACCACCTGTACGTTTTCCCACAGGATCGAGTTTTACCTGTTCTGGTGACTTTCATGGAGCTCATTCTTGAGGATTTATTTGAGAAATATGAGATGAAGAAGGTGGCATAACGTTAGCATCAGTAAAATAATTTTGCAGCCACTTAGAGGACTGTCTCCACCTCTGTTGTTTTTTTTTTCTCCTTCCTTCACTCTAGCATTCTTCCTCTTTCTTTCTTTTTTACTTGTTAAACTATATGCTAAATAATTGTATATGAAAACCCTATAAATTCATTTTTATTGTATATCTCACCTTCTAGCTAACATAACATTGCTTTTCTTGCCTTTCTGCTAGGACTTGAGTAATTCCACTGTTTGAGGCATTCACAGCTCCTGAGACTCTTAAAAAAGAAAAAAAAAATCACACAGAAAAGCTATTGCTACCTGCAGTTGCTTCCCGGCATGTAACCTCTCTGCCCCTAATCTGCTCACTCTTGTACCTATTGAATTAGAACTTGGCAAAACCAGGTCGAGCGGACCTGAAGGCGTGGGAGCACGGACCCTACAAAAGCACGAGCTCCCTGGTCAGCAGCAGGGTAGAGACAGATTTTTGTTCTACCAAGAAGTTGCGTAACTCTCATCTGTTGTGCGTATTTTTCCATGTTCCTTGGAGGCTTAGTTAGGGCACGGCGAGGGAGATGGCAGGCAGAGGGCAGGACAGATTCGTTTTAAAGGGTAACAAGGACTGATTGCCTGCAACAATGACCTTCCCATTCCATCAGGGAAGTCACTGTCTGTCGTTTGGACCTGTTGAAAAGTTCTCAAATCTTCAACGGTTTGAGATGACTAGCTCAGTGAAAAGTATATGAGTCCTGGCTACGTATCTTATCTTATTATACACCGTCTGCCTCTGAACGGAAACTTTCCTTTAACCTGATACCAAAGCATGACCACGCGTTGGAGAGTTTGGCCCCCACAAAAGACACTGGGTTTGTTCAAGGAACTGAGCTGCATTTGCAAATGATTTACACAGACGCGCTGCATGGATATTACTAGTCATATAACTCTCACTTGTGTCACTGTACTTCAGTGATGCTAGTGTGCTGCTACTGTTATTTTTTTTAACTGGTTTGTAAGAAAAGATTTTCATCAATATTTAAAATTAATTTTTCATTAAAATTTAATTGTGTGTTGTGGTGATTTTAATCTAATCTGGTCAGCGATCTTCCAATAGTCCCAAAAGTCTGCAACAGTACCCCGAGTGACCAAAATTTTTCTTGCGTTGTTTCGCTTGTAAATGCTTTATCATCTAAAAATGTTTTGTTTAGAAACCCAGATTTACCTTATACTTTGTCATTGCTGTTACATTATGCTCTTTATGTGTAAACAGAGTGTACTTCAAAGAGCATATATCATTATTAATAGTTAATAAGAGAAATGGAAATAAGAGCTCCATGAGCTGGTCTTGTAGCTAGGAAGCAATTCACCGCACTTTATGGGCAAGGCTTTCGTTTCTGTTAGCTATCTTTCCGAGATGAGATGACTCTCTTGCAGGGACAGAAAAACAACCCCCTATTTTTGCACTTACTGGATATGTAATCTTCAAATAATGAGTATCAGGATGAAAACAGGTCAAAGAAGTATCCTGGAGCATTTTCACCCTCTCTCACTAAGGACAGCAGTTTTGCTTGATTAAGGGTTACAGGATCAGCCTCCCAATAAGCAGTTAGCAGTGGAATTGAATGCATCATACATTCCTTCTCCTCTCCCCTGAGCTAACTCTGCCACAAAACGAAGCTGGGATATTGATGACTTGAAAGGAACTGTAAAAACTAAGTAACAAGCCATGATCAACCAACATACTTAAATACTCTATGACAGAGAAAAACTCTTAGAAGGGGAAGAATTATTCCGAGCCCATAGTATTTTTCTACAAGGTGTAATGAAGCTAGCAGGGTTGTATACCCACAGTACACAATGCAGCAGCATGGGAGAGGTGAAATACTATTTATTCACATTTTTGTTAACACAGTTATTAGCTCAGCAGGAGATGCTGCGTTTAATTTATAATCTCGTTCACCATGGGTGGTGGCTGCAGGCAAATGATCAGAGTGAACTTTTGACTCAACCAGCCCCCACGAGTCGCAGGACCTCTGCAGTTACCCTGAATTACCGCAGCTCCTTGAGGGCCCGCTGGGAACGGGTTCCCTGGTGCTGGGCAGTAGGCAAACATTTGTATAAATTACATTTTTTAGGCTGAATTTTCCAGTGTGCTGCATGCACGCACTCATTGCTATTCAGTGAATACAGCAAACGAGGAAGCTGTCTGTTATCTGGCTGGGACTCAAGCAGAAGTCCTTGATCAAAGGACAAATACCTTTATATTTAGTGATTCCCTAATCACTCTCTTGAAATGGTTTAACACCAGCAGGTGTCTTTGGTGATGGGATATTTATTTAGTTGTCTATATTGCTCTCTTCACATTAATGACATGCTATTTTTCCTTCTACTTAATTAAGACTATCTTCGAAGAGACCCTTTTATAAACAAATTAGGGTTATCTGGCTCAGAATTTAAAATGGAGCACTGTTTGATCAATACAATTGATTGAAGAGATCTAAACCCATCTCTGGGACACTTTATTTCTGTCTTGGAAACTTTTGAATGCCTTGCTCAAGCAGAGGTTGAAGTGCATGACAGCCTCACAGCCTCCTACACCGTTAGCTGGGCACTTTTAGAATGGGGGCAAATAGCACTAAAAAAACCTTCAAATGGAGCCATTGCCTTTAAATAAAACTGTGTGAAAGGGATGTGGTGAACCTATCATGCTTTTAGAAAGATTAGGGGTCACAGAGAAGACGATGCCGATGACAAGACATCCGCTCATGTATTTTTAGCTTCCACAAGATGCTGTCTGGCAGGTAAGAGAAGGAAAACACAGAACCCTTCATCCACCCACCCATCCACCCATTCAGCTATCCACCTACCCATCCATCCATCCATCCACTCATCCATCCATCTCCCCATTCACCCCTCTATCCCCTCAGCCATCCACCCATTCAACCACTCATCCATCCACGCATCCGTCCCTACCTGAATACCAAGTCGTGCACTGATTGAACTGCAAAAAGAGCTTTAATCTTTCCTGTAAAGACAACAGGAAATTCAGACTGAGCATGTTAAGATGTGAAGAACTACGCAGATTCAGATGCAATGGATTAGATGCGCTATTCATTTATAATTCTTACACTGAATGCAGTCTTGGAGTCGTGAATCTCGTTTGGGATGCTTTGGTTTGGACTTTTCAGGCTTGCCCTCATTCCAAATAATGTTGAGATTGCAGTAAATTAATGAATTTTGAGAAACTGTAAATATGTCCTTCAGGACAACTTTTCCCCTCGGTGTATACCTGAACATTTTATCTGCATGTGTGAACTTCCCAACCAGGGAATCTGCATTTCTACATACATTTCTTATGTTCATTTCATCATACAGACAACATCACACTGTACAAACTTCTAATAAAAAAGCCTAATTACACTGCAGACCTACAAGCAGATAAAATTAGCCTAACGAAGGAGCAGAAAAAAGTAGTAAAAGAAAGTACCTGAAGAGTTACCAGATGCAAGGAAATGACATTTTTATCTCACTAATTCAATACTGCCACCAAATTCATGATAGCTGTCCACCAGCTCAACAGTAAACTCTCTTATTCTGGAAAAAAACTACTCAGTCATGCCTGCTCCTGAGTAGGCTTAGAAAAATACTTATCATGTCTGTATATCACTACTTTCTTGCTTCTCATTTATTTCAGTAGAAGATGCACATTTTGCAAAGGGAAAATCAGAGTTTATGGATATACATCCTGCATTTCCAGCACTTCGGTATAACGGAGGATTCTGTGTTCAGGCTGCACTGGGATCCAATTCTATCCTATGACAGAAATAATTCCAATGTGATATTGATAACATACATTTTTGGATGGTTAATTTAGTTCAAGTTTATCTGTGCCAAGATATCAAGCTGATAATTGATCTCCAGCTTTGTTCTGCAGCATTAATTAAGTTTTAGAAAAGCTTACAGCTCAATTTATTTTAGTTAATGCAAATCTGCACCTATAACAACACGACTCAGATATTTATCACTCTGCTGTGATTCCCTTTTCATGCTTCAGCAATTCATGTTTACATCTGGTTTAAGTTTTTCTAATCTAAAATAAATCAGCATGAAAAAGCATTTGATTTCTCATTTAGATTCTCAATTGCTTTTTATTACAAAGATAATATCCCTTGTCTGATTTCAAACGGTAGAATTGTTAGGTTAAAAATAATGAATAAAAATGTTGTCACCCCATAGTTTTCGCAACTAACCTAAATTTTATTTCCGTTTAAAAAAGTAAACGTAAATCAGGGTTCTTTTCTACGGACAAGATAATGTAACATTATTTAAACAAAGCATAGCACTTGCATGTAATTTCAGCTTTATGCATTCACTTACAATTGTGATATTTAGACGGTCTTTATTTTATTTTAACCTATGGGGGCCAGACTGAAAATCAGTATTTAGAAAGATGCTGCTGCTGCACCGAGACGAATTGCTTTACACATGCTGGCTTCTCCAACGGCTGTATCCAGAGCGTGCCTGTTATTCACCTCGAATTGACAGAGCATACTCATTTCACGTGGGTAAGAGCCTTTCAGCGATAAACCGACAGCTGCCTGACATCTCTTACAGGCAAAACTCCCTCTCCTGTAAAGGCTGCGTGCCTGAGCTACGCGTGGGGGTTTGAGCTTTGTGCAAAATCTCTGTCCCTGCTGGTGTTTCAGCCAGCCTGGCTATAGCCACCATTAATTTCTTTGCTCTAACAGTACTGACTTCAAAGGCGTTTAGAAGTCGCTGTGAAAAGCTCCTCACCGTCAGGACCTGGCTTGACTTTGCTCTCGCACAGCCCTTCAGGTGGGGATGGAGGAAAAAACCAGCTTGGGTCAAATCAAACCAGTTACAGCAGCATCAGGGTTATAAACTTTTCTTAAAATGCAAAAGACGGCTGCTTTCAGGTGGATGTAGATCCTGCACGTGGATCCCAGCCTTACAGAGGGATTTTGTTATATTTTTGAGTTGAAAGATAGCTTCCATTTGCTTTAAGCAGCGCCCAGGTCTGGAGGGAAGCCCCACCAGCTCCAGCTCCATCCGTGGTTTGCAAATAGGACCGGCGGTGGCTTTGCGTGCATGGACGCGTGGGGTGTGTTCGTGGCATGTGCCGCCGTCTCGTGGCACATAACGTGGCACTTCTTTCCCTGCAAAGCATTTCAGGGTGCTAAAAAGTCACAACTACAAAATGTCCCTCGATTTTCCCGCAACTTCCTTCGCAGAGTCCCTGATTTCTCAATTTTGTTTCAGAGCTTTTAAATGCATCTAAGTCTAGGCTGGTCACAATGACCTTTCAGCACAGCATGCAGAAACTCAGAATCAACTCTTTTCTCTGTAACGCCCATTTTTACCTAACGTTGCATGTTCCACAAGTGCTCATTTAAATACTTTGCAGTATTTCTGTAATAACAGAAATGCGGTATGGGGAAGAAAATATTTGCCCACCTCAAAATTTTTGCTGTAGGCAACTTAGATTTTCCTCGACCTGTATCAGTTATAATTTGATATCTAGCACAAGGGAGGAAAAAAAATCAGTCTGCGAAACATGAGCTCTCTTTATTTTTCATTAGAGAATTTAATGTACATTGTGTTATGCCAATGAAGTGCGATTTGTCACATAGTTAATGGGGCAGGATACTACTAATTAACCAGATGAGATACAAGACAGTAGATCCACCTTTATCAGGAGCAGAGCAAATGGCTGTAAAAATTTTCCCCAAAGTATTAGATTCTGGGGTTTGCATAATGTGATATGCCTCTGCCATGCATTTGCTGTGAAACTGTAGCCATAGCCAGTACTATAGTCACTGAAGAAGTGCGAAGAGTTAAAGGATGCTTTCTGAAGAAATTGGTGAGGTTGTGCCACGCGGGTCTTGCCTTTTTATTTTTTACTTGACCTTTTCCGAACATTTCAGTGGTTTTTTTTTACAGCCCACTCATCCAAAACCCCATGTAGATTCTGTACTGTATTGATTTTGTTCATTGTAGAAAACGCTGACTGAAGAAATAGAATAAAACTCTACTCTTCTTAGCTTTCTACAACTTCCATTGGTTCATGAAGGTCAGAGGAAAATCCCATACCCCACCTTCCAAATGAGTGGTTGCTTGGGAACTGGAGAATAATTTTCAGATTGTTATATACATCGTGAGCTACTGTTCAAACAGCTCCACGGTTCTAAAGAAAGCCTGGCAAGACCAACAAATTCAGGTTTTGGTCATGGATTTTTTTTTACCTACTCCTTGTGATACTTTCAGTCTGGATGTCAGAGGCGTACCTTAGGTGCGCCTCTTCACTTCTACCATCTGCTTATCTATGCAGATCAATTAGGAACAGGAAGTCTTAAATCAAGAACGTACTACTGCCTGCAAAGTGCCATAATTAATGAGTCCTTTTTTTGCATTGAACTTGTGGAGTGGGGGAGAAAATAGGTACATTATACAGCACTTGGTTTAATCCTCATGAGTCAAGCTGCAATTTTTATATCCTATTTGGAATTTGGGTTGGGTATTTTTTTCCCTAATTTAGCTTAGCCATAGTGATAGTATGGATTCCCATTTCTATATTTGATGGGTTTTTTTAGTATGCAGTTTTAAAACCAGGAATAAGACAGCTACAAGCGAAAATTTCACTCTAGCTTCCTCTGGCTATAATATCTAAGGCAGAGGACCCTCTTTGAAGCAATAAAGCATTTGAGCACAGCGTGAAAGGCACGGTGTGCCGAGGGAGACGGTGCAACGCACCCTCCGCTCCTCCTCAGCTACTCCCAAAACGCGGGGCAGGAGGGAGGAGGAGCCCAAGCTACTTTCTCTTGAGCAACTTTGGCATGAAAGGCCACGTTACACCAAAAGAATCATCAAAGAGAAAATCCTTGCTTTTTCCTCCTCCTAAATTATACTTTTCCTTCTTATTTTAGAATCCAAAATATTCTGGGGTGCTTTTTGCATGGAAGACTACAAAATGTTGATCTGTTCTTTCGCTTTTATTGACAATTTTATCCCTCTGGAACAAAGGATTAATTAATTTTTTCCTATTAATAGGCATAGTTTTACACTGCTTGCACAACTGTGGAAAATGGGCACCACAGCATTATTTTTTGTCTGCTTACTCAGTTATTGCTGCACAGAATAAACTATTTTAGAAACGTCTTTCAAAGTAGGTCAGGACAGAACTATGTAAGCAAGTAGTCTGTGAGTACCTTCCAAAAATAAGTGATACACCCTGATTTGGGGGAGGTTCTGGGTTTCTGAAGACCTCATTGGCTATATCACTGCATTTAAAGGAATGTTAATTAGGAGTGTCAAACTAGTTACCCCCAGCTGCCTGCTCTGGAGCTGTAGGTGCTGCTGACAGATGGGCAGTGGTATAGCAGCAGTCGTGATGGTAAAGGTGATAAAGTTTAGACTATTTTGTTCTCTGTTTCTGATTTGCCTCTCCTGGAGTTGTTTTGGATTATCTGCTTAGATACTCTCGCAGTTGTGCCAAGTTTGACTTGTAGGGGAGATTCATCTCCTTCCTTGTCCAGGACAGTCTGCTGATGAAGCTACCAAGGGGTAGATTTCCATGAGATATTGAATGCGGTTGGGTTTTGGGGGGTTGGTGTTTTTTCTTTTAAACTTTGGAGTGTCATTGGGCATTTTAAGATCTCCACAGATCTGAGCCTTGGTTTCTCTCTGCTTCAGTTCCCTGCCTGTAAAATAGATTAATCACATTTACTCATCTCACAGGAGCATTGTGAAAATGCGTACATAAAAAGATTGTCAGATGTTCGTATATCATTTAACAGGGAAATATTGGTACTTAAAATAAATATCTGAAAGCCTTCTGTCCAGGGCAGAGAAATACAAAGAACATTTTTACATGGTAGCAGCCAGCAAGTAATTTTGAAAGTGAGTAATTCTTCCCTTCAGAGACAAGCACCAAATACATCCACTGAGCTGTAGATTTAACTGAAAACGTGTAGTTATCAAATGTTCTACCAAGTCAGGGGGGCCGTAGGCTGATCTTGCTCATTAATCCTGAATTTGGCATAAAAGGAATCAGAAAATAGCATGTTTGTTTAATTGTATTTTACTCTGATTCCTTTCAAGTCCATCCTTTCCCATTAACAACAGTCTTCAAAAGCATTTCTAGCCAGGCAGACACCGGGAATTAATCCTCCTGATAATGCGGTTTTCTGGCAGTGTCGCGGTGTTGCCAAGTCTCACCGCTGCAGACGTGTTCCTAACGCTGCGCTCCTAAAGGCGAGTGACTGGCTCTGTCCTTTGCTTTCCTGTTCCTGTTTTATCCTTTTTTTGTTTTAGGATGAAAGTCTGTTCCAAGCCCCAACAGTTCTGCATGCACTTCCAGGTTTTTCGAGCGAATGCATCCTACAAACTCCAATCCAGAAATTAATAAATATAGTTTCATTTATTATAGATCTGTATACATATAATTATCTTAATCCCATGATTTTTGAGCCAATAACTTTGTTGTTGACCTGATCGCAATTTTAATAGAATTAATGCTCTCACCCTCCATATCGGCTACAGCTTTACTGCAAATGGAAGAAAGACGAGGAACTTGCTCTCATCTGTAGAACAGCATTGCAGAGCCAAATATATCAGCTAAAATCTCTATATTTCTGCAAATTTAAATGAGAATTTTGTGTGGCTAACAATGTATAGAGTTTTTTGGGGAAGTGTGTTAGTTTTAGTGTTAGAGCAATGCAAAGGACTTCAAGGTCCTGGAAGTCTGAGTGAGACTTAATGAGGCTGAA
>JANXJC010000098.1:39989610-40039476 GCA_027564655.1 Leptodon cayanensis
TACATATAATTATCTTAATCCCATGATTTTTGAGCCAATAACTTTGTTGTTGACCTGATCGCAATTTTAATAGAATTCATGCTCTCACCCTGCATATCGGCTACAGCTTTACTGCAAATGGAGGAAAGACGAGGAACTTGCTCTCATCTGTAGAACAGCACTGCAGAGCCAAATATATCAGCTAAAATCTCTATATTTCTGCAAACTTAAAATGAGAATTTTGTGTGGCTAACAATGTATAGAGTTTTTTGGGGAAATGTGTTAGTTTTAGTGTTAGAGCAATGCAAAGGACTTCAAGGTCCTGGAAGTCTGAGTGAGACTTAATGAGGCTGAAAAGATCTTTGGTGGAGTTGCTCTTATCATGTCTGCATGAGGACTAAGCCAATGACACCCCGATGGTTCTGTGGCTTTTAAGAGGCTCCTTTACTATAAAGCAGAGTTCCCTAACTTGTTTGGAGGTTTCACCAAGTTCTAGATTGTTTTGGACATTTCTTTTAAGTTATCAGCAATAGCTTGAGTGTTCAATACTCTAAAGACTTGTGGAAAAAGTCATTTACTCTTTTGCTCCCTCCCCAGCTCCTCAATTCCTTCCCAATTTCTCCTGGCCAGAATGAAATCAGGAATCAAGAGAAGAGGTCTAGGCTTGGATGTTTTGTAGCAATGTCTTTCCCTACCTTGCCAAGTGAAATAATCATTGCCCTGTCAAGCAAATTACATCTTCTGTTTCAGTCCTCCAGCTGTTTTAGTTAGCAGGAGACTCATGTAATTCAGCAACCTCCCACTCTCCTTACATCCACCAGCCCACACATGCTGGGCTCATCCCACAGGAGAGTCTAAACCAAGAGGAAATTTCTTGGAGAGGTCAGTTTACCGATGTTATTCTATTTTACTGCTGATATTATCACATCGGCGCTTCCTCTGCTACTCAAACGTGACCGATCTCTTAAGCAAAGCAACGATCCCAGGCGCGGGTGAGGACGAGGAGCCCGTTCGCAGGTCGTGCCGTCGCTCCTCCAGCAGCACCTCTCCGGGCAGCTCATCCAGCCAAGGATATTAAAACCCGGAGTCGGAGGCGCGGACAAATGGACCTTTCAGCACGAGGACGGTATCGACTGCAGCGTGCTGCACTGCCTGTCGGGACAGCAGGTGGGCTGATGTTTGAAAAGTGCTCTGACCCAATAATTAACCCAAGCAAGGAACAGTACATGTTACGAAATGCTGCTTTGCTTTTTTTTTTTTTTTTTTTCCCTTCGCCAAAAGATCTTTTACGAGCCTTGACTTTAAATAAGAATATAAATGTAAGCCTTCAGATTTCCTTAGGATTTACTTCTTTCAACATAAAAATCTAAAAAGCCTCACCTTTAGAGTGCAGCATCCTTTTTTGCTGCCAAATAAGGAAAAGGAACATTTTTGCGCAAAAAGAGCATACCCCTAATTTCAATCCCATTTCTCAGCAAACGTTCTGTAGCAAGACGTGCCTATATTGTTTTGTAGCCCTATCAGACGAGGCATTGGCAAAAGCTACTGTTACGCAGGTACTTGTGAAAAGCTTCCAGCAGTCCCCTTTGCTGGCGTTTCACAAGCGGGGCTTGTCAGTGCACGTATGGAGTGCCAAATTGAGATACTTCAGGAGTTCTTCCCTTTCTGAAAAGTAGCATTGCTGGGTGTCTGGCACTGGGATAAGTATCCCAAATCGTTTCTCTTCAAAGACTTTAGCCATTCAACATGAATTGCTATCATCCAGCACAAGGAAAATAACTTTCCAGTGATTCCTGTGGCTGGTGAATTAGGCCTGACTTCCTTCCCAATGGTGCACTAACCTCAGGTCTTCTAGCCTGACCACTTATACCCTTACTAAAATTACTTGAAACCTTTCATTCTTTGACATTGAGAAGAAAATTTATGAGACGACTGAAGTCTAAAGAGAGTTCATTTGTACATTACTGAGCAAGTCCCTCCCCAGTAAGGGGGCTTGCTTGCTTTCAGAGAGACACAGAAAGGTCTTTGAATGCCTGTCATCTTTCAGAATAACAGCATCAATATGCACAAAGGTTAATGTCTCACAAAGGACTCGGAATCTGCATATTACATTTATCAAAAGATGTGTAAATGAGCCATATAGGAGTCTACTACAATGCCTTGCATAATTTATTCCATGTACAATAAAAAGCTGATCAGATTTCATGCATGTTTACTTTTTGAAAGATAACCGCCTGAGTGTTTGAACTAGCTATGGAATACAAATACGGTTCAAAGTAATGTGTTTATCTCCCTGACATTTTAATCTTGAAAACTTTCTTATTCTCATTATTTTGACAAAGCGATTCTCTTTTGCAAGAATAATCTCTCCCAAACATGAGAGGACTTGCTTTGTTTGAGACACACAATATATCTGAAAGTTTATTAGATACACAGAAGTGAAACACAAGACCCACAGTAAAAGTATCTATAATTTTGATATCGGTTATTTTCTTTCTAGAACTTTAAAGGATAGGAAAATTAATTAAATCTGAAGTGACATGCTGAAGTTTTAGAAACAGAGAAATCCTTGTTTCATAAATAAGTGACAATGTGCAGACCCTCATCCTGCAATCCCTTGCTCTTGGAGCAAGGTCCTTGACAAGTAATAGGTTGTGAGGTTGGGCCCTCGTACATCCATTTCCTTCTCCATGGTGGTAAATAGCTACTAATGCAAACTGTCTCACATTCATTGTCTTAGTCTGAGTATTATCTAAAAGAAAAACGCAATTCAAACTTTTTACAATTCAGGATTTCACATTGCTGTGGCATCAATTAGAGTGTCTGAACCCTCTGCTAGTATCTAAATATTTCTGATTTCAACAGATGGACATTTTCCCCTGCAATTACAAATTTACCCTTATCTTTACCTTCTACTTGCTAGTTGTTACGCCTTTGTTCTCCAGCGTCTAGCAGGTGCAGACGAAACTTCTTTTTTTTCTTTTATTAGTTTTCCTTTTTCAGTTACTTTCCACAAAATTGGTTCTCACCATATGAACGTCTTCAGAACGAGAGGATGATACCCAGTGTTGCCCGAGCACACATTCAGCGTCGCTGGAAGACTCTTCCCTGCAACAGATGCAGCAGAGTTTCCCAAATCCTTCATGCTGGAGGGAAAGCTGCTGCTGTCGGGAAGCCCGGCGGAGGAACAGACCCCTCTTTGTTTTCAGTTCAGGTGCTGAAAGCTTTTTGGAGCTGCTGTTAAACTCGCTCATTTAACCTCCCTGCCCAATTACTTTCAAACCCTGAGGTCAAGTTTTCAAGCCTGCTGTATCTAAAGCTCAGGAGAGATATTTTGGCATGCAGAAGCCTCACCCCCAGCATCACAGTGCCCTACCGAGTCCCCGGGAGCACCGGCCGGCCCATGTTTCACCCCTTGTTCGTGGTGCTGCGCCATCGTCCCATGGTTATCGGGTATCGCCCACCGCTCCGATTTCAAAGGCGTAACCTTATTTCACACTAAGTAAGGTACTCTGAAATGAAGCATCTCATTGCAAAGCGAGTAGCTGTATTTTTCGGCCTCAAAACTCTGGTTTTAAATAATTCTTAAATGTCTTTTAGAAAGTCTCCAGAGCACTGGAGTTTTGCAGAACTCTGCAAAAGCTTTTTTACTTAACATCACTGATAAGTGAGCGTGCATATAATAGATGCAGTGTCCTTACAGTTAGAAAAGATATATGCTTGAGTAAGAAATAACTTCCTACGCAGAGCACATTTTGTGAAATTATTCTTTAATAAAAGAAGAGCCTCATGTAACAACGCTGCAATAACAAAATCTGTACACTTTTTTATGCTTTCAGGCCAGCTGAATTCTTACAAATTTACGGAACTCTATTACTAGATATTTCCCATAAAGTATTTCTATTTACAATAACAAAACCTCTTTTCTTAATTTACATTATCACTGATACTTCATCATCTTCGGGAGGCCTCGTCTTTATGCTAGTGTTGTACCAAAGCAAACAGCTACAGTTTCAACAGGTCTAGAGCAACAAGCCTAAATGGATTGCACAAGCAAAGAAGAGTCACGGCAAAAAAAGACAAATGAAACCTTGGTTAATACTGTCTGCTGATGCAGTTGGTTAGTGAAACTTTTTCATTTAGAAGAACCAGGACTTTGCTGCCTGCCCTAGGACAAAAACTCTCCCTCACCATGCAGAAGCGCTGCTGTGGCTGAATTCCGGGGAGGATGGTCCACGAATTGCAGCTGTTGGGTCTACAGGGGAGAATTCAGAGCCAAATCCAGGCAGATTCACTTAAGCAGGCAAAATAAAAATCAACAGACATCATTTAAAGTACCTGGGAAAAAAACTCAAAAAACCCCCCAATCAAACAAAAAGCCAGTCTTTCATTGCAGCGACTCTAGTGAAACTCAGGGTTTGCCTATCACTGCCATCATCAGCTGGAACTGACCTTCAAAGACAGCCAGCACCTCCCCTGTTTGGCTCATCTCATTCTCCTGTTGCAAGTCTTACACCATTTTTTTCAGGAGACATGGGCATTAGGGTACAAGTAGCACTTCCTCATCAGTTCACAAATGCTTACAATTCAAATGTGTCCAGTTAATATAGTCACATAGCTTGAAAAACATCAATCTCTCATGTCAAATACTTTTATGCTACAATATAAATATGTCAGTATTACTTCACCTTTTAAAATATTTAGATTTTTTTTCAGAGAGGGAGACTTCATGAGGAGGAGTAGAATGACCCAAACTAGCAACCATAGAAACCATATAGAGATAATGCTGTCTCAGGAGACAAATTTATTTCTCGTCCAAATTTAGATGGCCTATTAAGGTTTGTGGCTTTCTCCTTCACACTGCTTCAGTGGGAGACCATCCTTGCTGGTTTATATACAAACTTCAAGCTTCCAGACAATGAATGAGAAATTACACTGAGCATGTATTATATACACTAAAAAATAAAATCCCGTTGAAGCAGGATCCCTGAAACACTTGCCTTCTATGTGAAAAAAACCTGCTACAACAGTGTTTTATTCTGGGAGACCAATTGCCTCTGTGTGAGTCATCGGAGGAGTTGAAGTCAGCGAAAACATTTGTGATAATACAATGAAGCAGCAGAACAAGTTTTTCCACAATGAATGTATTCAAAAGAGGCCTGTATACTTACACACAGTACACTCTGGCCATATTCACAGGATGCTGCAAGATTTGATGCAGGTGTACGTGTTGCTTTGAGATAGATGTTGGGTTATTTCAGACTATTATTTTCCATGCTAAAATTGAAAATGGCCTAGGAAAACCAAGCAATCACATGAAAAATACAACCTGACAGCAACAAGTCGTATGCATGGAGTGTTCCATAAAATTATTAAGTCAATGGTGTCAAACCCCTGGGATTTCTGAGCTGGAACCACTCACAGGGGCAGAGAGATCTGCCCAGGGCAGAGCGGAGGAGAGAGGGTCATCCGGTGTGCAATCGGTTTTGGGGATTGTAGCTTTTGTATACTGAGGAAACCTGCTCTTTCCATCAAAAATTTTAATTTATAAATATAATTTCTGTAACGGCATTGTACTTGTGTGTGTTAGGAATGATATAGCCTGTTCCTGAGCTGCTCTTGGACTGAAGCTGATGTACTGATTTATTTCAAAAGGGTGTCCAGGGAAAGAAAAGAGTTCTCCTGCCCTGTGAGAGCTGACCATACTCTTACTCCCCTGCTTGTTACACACTAAATTACCAGGGCTGGCTACTACGTGTGAAACTTTCCCCTCGGTGCTGACGGAAAGGCTTTCCCCGCGAGCTGTGAAATGCAGCATTTTGTTCTGCTCTAATTATGCCCTGGATCTTGGGCGGTGTTTCCGGGCTACGTCCTTATGTTCCTACTGTCCGAGGAAACCAGCCAAGCGCTAACAGTGCACAAAGAGCAGGGAAAAGACATCAAGTCTATGATTTGTTTTGCTTCTTAAATGAAGAGACATATTGCTCTGTTAAAGCACAGCCGTGCGCGAGGGGGCAACGACATCGCAACAGCAGCTTCAGGGGAAAGAGAAGTTTTGTTCGTAGCAATCATCATGTATCTCTCACCGAGTTAAATAAGAGCTGGGTAGGGTACAGAGCGGGACAGGATCACTTTTTCCTCTGAATTTCTCCCTGCGGAAATCTATGGTCTGGCTGCATCCGCAGCCTGGTGCCGCTCAGTCATGTACGGTGCGTCCATCGCGCGGATGACCAGGGACGGCCGAGGGCCACTGCTTTATTTTCTAGTCCTCCTACACCTGCACTGGACCAAAAAAATGTGTGGTCTTCCAAACCATTCCCTAGTTTGCCCTGTGAAGAAGAATGTATTCACAAGTTTATCTTTCAGTGGATAATCAATGTATATAAGCTCCAGTGACTGGGGATTAATCTAATACCTTTTTCTCTTGCAATGCAATAGCACTTGCAATATTTAATATGCATTTAAGCATTTAAATAACGAATTATTTTTAAAAAGCAAAATAACAACAGGTGCTCTACGCCAGATATTTATGCCTCTGAATTCTTAATCTGTCTTATAATGGGATTAACATTCAATGCTATGAAAGATCTTCCTACTGCAGGTTATGCAGCATTTCTGTGCTTATCTCCAGGGGGCCGTGCAGATCCAATAAAGCATTAAGCGGCAGGAATATAGATTACTCTGAATTCATGAAGTGATAACTTAGTTTCTTTTGAAATGCTGATGACATGCAGTTTCTTACTTCTAGGTGCTTCGTGGGCATAGTCAGGTATGTGGCTTCATATAGTTTGTCACCACCTCGGAAAGAGTCCCTGAGGCAGAAAACGCAACTAGTAGCAAGTGCTTTTTATGATGCCAAGGTCTCCTTCAACTGAAGTTATTTAATTGCTGTGCCAGCCAAAAGTCTCTTCAAGCCTCCCCAAACCCATCGGGAAACAATGGTTTCTTGGTTTTTTGCAAGAATCGTAACGTGAACGGGCACCTCCCAACACCGGGGTGCTCAGGATGGGTATCGTTACCGAAAAGCGAGAGAGACAGAGAGAGGGGATAGACAATAATTTCTGTGAGAAGGCATGAACTAACTCCTCCTTGGCTTGCTGAATTCCATTCATGATTGAAATCCTGATACATCAGCTAAGGAAAAGTAACGGCTTCTTGTCGAATAAATAAACTGCGAGCAGTTTCAATGTATATGACTACCATAAAATGAGAGGCATTTCCATGTTTTCCTGTCTGTGTTTGCCTTTTAAAGAACAGAAATCTTCTAAAACTTCTAATGCTTTTGGCATTTTGAATAGAAAATGTGGAGATTTTATCCTCTGGAGAGGATCAGCTGTAAACACTAAAACTACTGAACACTCTAAAACAAAGAGATAAGAAGAGCTTTGCTCTTGCTGCTCTCACATTAAGCTTCAAGTGAATTCAGCAGCCATCATTATCATATTTAGGAGTTTTTCCGTCCAACCTTTTTGCCTGAAAATACTTTCCTTTTGTATCTCTTACAAGCATTTTCCTCGAAAGACTCTGCAAATCACTTAGAATCTCTGAAAAGAAAAATCTCTTGTTTAGAACCTCTGAAAAAGTTTACTCTTTCTCAAACAATTTACAGCATATTACGAATCCCGGTACAAAAAAATGAGTCTGTGTTTTCCCTCGGCAAACAAAGGCAGCTCTGTCGCGGGGGAAGGAGCGAGTCGTGCAGATGGGGTGGCAGAGGACTACTGTTCCTTCACAAAAAGTAGGGTTGGTATCATAGTTTGTGTTGTTCTGCTTCTGGTCCCTGGGAAAACAACGACTGCAGAAATTCAGATACAGCTGCTCTCATTTGCTTTTGTTTGCTCTGAATTAATATTATGCCATCGTGTTTTTAAATTTGGATTTGGGGGCTAACGAAATGTGGCGGGAGGAACAAGGTTAGGTGTTTGGGCTGCCTGTTCGGAAAAAAACTTTTTTAACTATCATCTGAGTTGTCCCATCAAAGTGCCTCACTGAATCCCAGAACTTGCCATGATCCTTTGCATGGCAAAAGCAATGTAGTTGCTTTCAAACCCAAATTGGTTCTAAATTTGGCCTCAAAATTATTTAGTTGCTGTTAATGAATCAAAAATACTCTACAAAACCACTACATTTCCTATGCTTTTAATCAAACTTGTGGTTCAAAAGGGAGGAGGGACTCTTTATCACCACTCATGGATTTAATTTTGTAAACTGCTTTAACCATTGCTGGTCTGAGTGTATTTACAACATGCACACACATACCGAAAATGTCGGGCAGCCTCAGGTTTACAAACTCTTGCTAAGAATAAGACTTGACACAGTGAGCTGCACTGCAGCAGGTGAGATGTGAATTTACAGCAAGTAAGAGCAGAAGACAGAATCCCACCGCTCCCAGATCTTCACATATTCCACCGCAAAAGGAATGAGTAGTTATTAAAATCATAATCCTACAATTAAATGTAGGAAACTGATGGACCTGACAGTGCAGAAACCACAAGCAGAATGACGCCAAAGAGGTAAAGTAGGAATTGCAGCTGCGATCTGTTAATCGAATTAGAAATGCACGTATTCTGAATCCACCTCGTCTCATTAAAAAATATACATATATATCCATTCGAAAATTTCCATTTCTTATAAATGAAATCGCTCCTCATCTCGCTCGAGCTTTCTGTCCAGGCTCTGCCTCCTTCCCTTTTGTTGCACTTTGTCCGGTATCAGTAATTTCAGTGACCTTTTAGTTCGCATGTCATTTTAGAAAGTTCTGCCATCTTTAGTTGTAGACACTTAACTTACTGCAAGAGT
Source organism: Leptodon cayanensis (assembly GCA_027564655.1). Classification (NCBI taxonomy): domain Eukaryota; kingdom Metazoa; phylum Chordata; class Aves; order Accipitriformes; family Accipitridae; genus Leptodon; species Leptodon cayanensis. Next base: position 39,998,389 of record JANXJC010000098.1, read on the forward strand.
GATTTGATTTTAAATTAATTTGGTATTGTGTGTAGGAACATTAATCACAATGACTTTATTTTTTATAAAACAGGATAGGGTGATTAAATTCATTTTCATTTAATTGTATTTTTTAAATTAAATGAATCACCAACATTCAGAATTGTTTTTATTTATGGCATTGGATGTTGTACTATGTTCTAAAGTTATATGTCACACATTTGGGTAAGAAGAGAAAGAATCCTAATATATATGGCCATTATGAAATGTATCTTGCCATTTCCTTGCCATTTTCAGTATCTTCTAACAATCACAAGGCTTTGCTTAGGGTACGTTTTAATCATTGTAATCACAGAAGCTTATTCTTTTCTATGTCCGATTCACAGGGAAAGATGACACAAGTACTTCCAAAAAAACCCCTTTCTGCTTTTCATTGACAATATATAAATTGCCTGCCCTACCTCCACGTTTGCACATGCGCTGGTCCTGTACATGGGTTACGGCAGAACTGATCTGACACACGGGTGTTCCTGACATTGAGGAAGGGATAACTGGCTCTCTGCTGTTAGTATTAAAGTTTAGATAAAATATTACGCAGCTGGCATCCTGTTTAAGCAGTTCTTAATACACTACTTGTTAAAACAGGCTATCCACGTAACCTTTAAAGCAAAATAAGTTGTAAAGAGCAGCAAGGATGAAAAATGCTAGAAGTAAATAATGCTAAGAAGAATAAGCTCCTTTGTGCTAGTCTACCTTAAGTGGCTTGATTGATAAAACAAAAGCAAGTGTTAAACAAGATAATATAAATGTAGACCTTAAACCTATCAATCAGTTTAAAAAACAACATGAAAAGCAGCACAGATTCATAGACTGAAAGAAAAAGATATAAAATGCAGCTATAGTTGGTCATCCTAGCAGGAAATTGGACAATAATAATGGGCAGTAACTGAAGACTGAATTATTGAAGAACATATAGCAGCGGATCGATGCTGATCATATAAAGCTCTCGTAATGGCAGTGCTAGGGACTTGACTGGTGCATACCTTTTACAGTTAGAGCAAGTGCTGGCCCTTGGGGTAAATAACCTATTTCCCCCATGCAGAATATAGGATTCAGGGCTTCAACTTGTGCTGTTTTACCAAGTTTTACCCTGAAATAGCATCTCTCAGGGTTATAACGTCCATGGAGCATCACATTGCATTTTAAAACCAACATGTCCAGCTGTAGCAAGCCACAGGACCTGAACTGTCCTGCCTGGGGTCTTCTGTCCATTACTTGGCCAAATTTCCGCTTCTGAGAGATGGGAAAATGAGGGAGCTGTTATGTGTCAAGTTTTGCCCCATTAGAGAATCCAGACTTGGCCAAAACACCCCCATGCTGTTCACGTAGAGGGATAATACCTGACCAGGGCACATGGACTGGATCTGGGAGTTAAAGGGTGTGGGCAGAGAGGCTGGGGAGCATCACAGGACTCTGGCTGCCATGAGCATGAAGGCACGGAGTCTCCTCTCAATGACTTTAATCTCTGTAATGGCAACGGTAGAGCTGTTTCAGCAGCCTTCTTCGTCTATACGGTCCGTGTCGCAAAATATTTTTTAAAATGTTTTTTGCAACCGTACTCCACTCGAGTAGGTTCACACGTATATCAAGCATTGCACCAGCAGCACCTTTGCTTATAAGGCGGCCACGCTGCAATTCACGTGTTTAGCAGCTAGAACAGCTGTTGGGCATCGGTGGAGGGGTTTCTCCATGGGCAGGGTTGAAAGTTTGTGTTGCTCCAGGTCACAGCTTCTCGGGTCCCTAAGCCCTGGAGGGAAGAAGGCGGTTGGTTTGAAGCCACCCCTGCCTTTCAGGCACTTCTGCTTCTTGATTTTAGTTCGCTCTGGATCAAACTCTTGCTCTCCTCTGATTTAAGCTATTTCTTAGAAATGTATTGTGTATCATGTTTGGGGAGATTAGCCCATTTGCTGGAACTCAGAACAGAAAAGGCTTCTTTTTCTGTTCTCTAAATGCAAATCAATGTTTGTAACTCAGAGAAATAATCAGGTAAGTAGTTTGTGAGTTAATTTCAGCCCCAGCATGTTAACATGTAGTTCTGTTTTTTCCAATCTCCTTTTATGCCTTGCCTAAAGTGCTAATTGATGAAAATTCATTGAAATTATGAATAAAATAGAATTAATTTTTCATCTCATGCATAGCTGGCATTTATGTCTCTTTGCCATAAGATACTGTTGAGGCTGAGTTTAATAAGATTTAATGAAGACACTTTCAGGGACAGAAAGAACATTTGGAAATATGTTAGACAGCCTTAAACAGAATTTTATCCTATGTCAAAATAGCTATGTTAGGAAGAAAACCCTTGGGCAGCATCCTCCTTTGGGCCACTCCAAGGATTCTTGCTCTGCTCTCGCTCCCACCATGTGCAGCACCAGTGGTGCCATGGCCCATCGTGCCCATGGCCATGTATTCTCAGTGTCCTTTGAAATGGGACCTCTTTGGTCTTTCTCTTGGTTGAGAAAATCTCATTCTAAAGAAAAATAAATGAGCAGTTGACATCAATGCTAAGAATGAGAGACTTGTCTACCTATGTGATAAGATCTCAAGCCAGAAGATATTTAAGCACCAAACAAATCAATGAAGATTGTTTACATGCTGAAAATTTACCACATTCTACAACAGAAAAGAAAGCAATGAAAATCCTACACTTTAATATATACGAAGGATCCATATCTCGCTTACGTTTTTTTCATTATTCACAAAGCATCCAAGCATAAGAATAAAGTATGAACATAATTGTAAAATGATAGCATACAGGCAGGTTAAGCAGATTGTCCTGAGCTCCACTGTTATTTATACAGAAATAAAACTGTAACATAAACCTATGCATTACATTAACCTTAGTCTTCTTTGGATAACAGATCATAAAAATATAGATTTATCAATATACAGTAAGATATACCTCACTGAAGCAGGTATGGATTTAGACGTTAGGATCAATGGGCAATCAAAAACAAGATCAGTGTTTAAAGAGCATTAACATGTCTGTATTATATTAACAATGGTAGGGAAAAAAAGCAGAACACAGCTCAGGAAACTGGTGGAGCTTTGTTCCCATTATAACTATAGCTTCAACATTTTCTTGAAGAGAATGAGGATACCTTGAAGCATGAATATAAAATCACTTATTTGGACTGGTAAACTATAGGATCAAAAACTAGAAGTTCTTTTTCATCTGTAACAAATTACTAGTCTTATTCTAGGATATTGTCCAAAGGAGAACTTTTACATTGCTTTGAAAGCATTTTACAGCCAGTATAGTACAGGGCCAAGAGAGCAGGCTTACAGTAATTAAATATGTGCTTATTATCAGCCAGTAAACAACAAGGTGAGGTACTGCACCAGGAGTAATCGTGCAGCCCCGATATGGCCATCCCTGTTTTCTACAGATTCATGTTCCGCTGTTCAGAAGCACTTTATGTCCTTACTGAGCTGCTGCCCACAGATTTTTCACGTGTGTACGCAGCGTTGCCCGATGCGGCTGAGTTGATTTAAGCCGGTGGAGAGGCAGGGCTGACTCTCGCTCGCACCAAGGCCATTTAATATGTGCAACCTAGTATTTGGTGAATCACACAGCACTTCCACTTTTTCTGATTAAGAACCTCCATAATTAACTTAAAACACTTCCTCACACTTCTCTATCAGTTTGAAACTTGATTGTGATTTGAATCTACTCAATATTTGAGACCTGAATCAGAGGATAAGAACTGAAGCGGTAAAAATGGAAAGGACCGAGCTTACCGATCTGCTGGAGATGAGCAAAGTAAGAGTATTGTACCAAAAAAAGGAAAGCATGCATATACATCTCTGTCCTATCTTATACCAGTTTCTTTAAGCATAATGTACTTTCTCAGAAAATGATTTTTTGAAGTAGCTATGGTAATACATAGCCCATCTTTCTCTACAAGCATATTCTATTCCCACAACTTCCTTTGGAAAAATTCCTTGTATCAAAACAAGTACTTAAAACTCTAAAACAACACTAGGGCTCCCAACAGTGACTTTCGAGAACAGTCATTTTTTTATTGGCAGCGTAATTCATTGATTTCAACAGGTCTTTGCGCGGGCAGGAGTGGTATTTGGTTGTGAACCCCCCAAAATAATAGGAATAGTAGTTATGTGCTAATCATTGTAGTCTGTAACTCTGACCATATGTCAGTTGTCGTCTCACCTAGGCCTTGGGCTCACTTTATTACCTACTTTATAGGCTCCAGTTACCAAAGAAATAATAATTCCTTTTCTGGAGAAATAATCGCAGAGTTTAGCCTTTCTGAAGTGTCCGAAATGGATTTATTTACAATCCAGTTATTCCATTTCTTCTCTCGTAAGAGATTTCATTTCTTTAGCCATGCCCATCAGCTAGCAGCAGTAGATAAGGGGGTCCCTCTGACAGAGCCCCTGTGATGGAGTAGGACCGAGGTCTGTGATAGCAGCGCTAAGTAATTCTGCAGTGAAGGGACGCTGCTCATCTGCCGGCAGCTCGGTGAGAGCGGCAATCAATCCACAGGAAGGCCTGCGATGTAAATCACTTCTATTTTGGAAATGTTTTTTTCATGCTCTGTACAGAATTATAAAAGCTCATTATGGAAATGAAAAATTAACACACACTTAATTACATGCTTTTTCGAATTAAGCTATACACCATCAGGGACAGCGCACAACACGCAAAGTAGCATCAGCAGCTTTTTGGTCTCTTTGCCCAGAAATGGCAATCAGAGCTCTGTGATATATATCTTGTCTGTATTGTCACTCCTCTGGAAGTGCAATGAAAAAAATACGGGAACCGACCAGAGGTAGAAAGCAGAAACAACAGACCTGTACTGATTTCTTGAAACTGGGCTTAGAAAGCTGGAAAATGTTTACACACAGGTGCAGTGTGGTTTTTTTTAACCTTGTTAGTGAAAATGTGTTTTGGTTGTAAGGACCATCTGATTATACACCTGCTTTTCCATAGTACGTCAGCCAATGTGTTTACTTTGCCTGCAGCATTTTCTTAATAACCTCTAATAATAATTGAATTTGACCTTTATTTAGTGCCAAAAATGGGCTTATCTGCAATCCTCTCATTCTGCTTTTAACATTTCTGGAGCTCTCATTTCTCTGTCATGCCTCATAAAAGTATACCTTACTCAAAATGAACGCATGTTCTCACCTATCCGTAAAGATACATTTTCAAAAAAAATAGGAGAAATTGAAGTTATCTATATAAACTAAACAGAGAAATTCAGTCTATCAGATAAGCTCATAAAACCCAGTCATGCATTCAAAATCTTCACGGGTCGTTTAATAATTAACTGGATTCTAAAAAGCTGGTTGATGTTGTTTTTTAGATCAAGAGCTTGTGCTTATTATAGGCACAGTTTAGTGTGTTTGTTTGTTTAGCAGTGTTTTTGCAGAGGAGTATAATGCTAGACCACAATCTGTATTTTTGATTCTTCCCTGTGCAAAGAAGAATGCTCATGTGCATTAAATCCTTCACGATCAAATTGGTTCGTGCAAAGAAGGATGCTCATGTGCATTAAATCCTTCACGATCAAATTGGTTCGTGCAAAGAAGAATGCTCATGTGCATTAAATCCTTCACGATCAAATTGGTTCAAAGCCAGAATTAAAGCTCAAATGCCTGGTTCTACATTGCCATACACTGTGTATGGTAATTCCTGTCTGTGCAGAAGAATGACAACGTGGCTATAAAAACTTTGGTTTGGATACATCACAAGGTCACACTGCATTGATAGGAATAACAGAAGACAGGGAATATAATGAAGACTAATGAAGACTGAGCTAAGTTTATAAACTGAAGCCCATCATAGCACTTACTAGTTAAGAAGGTGTGATCATGCTTTATCCCATCCCTCACTTGACAAAAATGAGAGTATGCAGTTATTTACTGTAACTCTGGGGAGCTGCTGTAGACGGAGAGCAATGCCTAGACAATTATACTATACTTGGAGTGCAACAAGCAGTACTGGGATGACGTCTTACACTGATGTCCACAATTAGATCTGAAAAGCCAACCTATGGAAGGGACCCGCGGGGCGGGTGGACCTCACCCCGGGACAGCCACAGCTCACGTCTGTATGGACCTGGGGAAGGAAGCAGCCCAACTGTAACACCCTCACGCCTCTCTGCCACCATCTGAAAGTCACCATGGTGCGAGATTTTTTTCCCCCAAATCTTCATTTTCTTCAGCTAGCACGCCCCTGCCACTGGCCCTGTAGAACAGATCAATTTTAACCTCAGAGGTCTGGTCTTAGAAACCTCGTTTCTCGCTAAATATCTGTCCTGTTGCCTGGGTGATGGCTTTCGCCATTAGTGTTTAATCTTTCTTAACTCTTCACACATTTGAATACCAGAATTTTAGGAAAAAATGTTTTTCAGTCAGAAGAAAAAAAAAGACGCACAATCAGGAAAATTGTAACACATGAGTATTGGAGAGAATTTAACGACAAAGAGCATGTAATGCTTTGTCTCCATTTCTGTTTTCCCTGTGCCCTTGAGATGGGCCCCCCCTCTGGTGCAGGCGGGAGTTATCTGAAGTTCTCTGGTGAAGCATCTCCTACTGACCATGGCTATGGATCAGCCTCAAATGATCAACCCTTGTTTATTATCATTTCTCCTGAGTTTTCTCCTCTCAAGGCAACAAACATTGGTCCCTTGCTTAAGGAGACTTCTTTAATTTTCAGATCTCTAGAAGTATTTAAAAAAAAATTACTAACTAGAGTAAAAAGAAATTTGAAATACCAGCGTATTATTTCACTTTAATCTTTAAATATGAATGTTCCTATTTGTTACAAAAAAAATTAAGTATCTTCAAGGACAAAGAACTCAGACAATAGACAATGTGTAACATTTAAAAAACTTATTTTAGATCATAAACTATATTTATGATTAGTGTGTGCTTAACCTGTGGTCCGTCTATATATCCCTTGAAAAAAGGTTTCTGTTCACCGTAATAAGCACTATTGTTGAAGACAAAAAGTGCTAATCAGAAGGAGCTGAGGAAAAGATTTTCCATCGTAAAAGCACGTTTAAGTGAGACACTAAAAGGCTGTCCTCCATGGTGAGAAAGGCACTCCTCCTCGGCGCACAGCTCGGCGCACAGCACTCCGCGGGGGCAGAAAAAAGGACCGTGCAGTGGCTGGGCACAGGATGGAGTCCCAAAATGAAATCTCTATTCCTGGCCCCAAGTGACTGTTTCCTGCTCAAGTACCCTTCGTCTCGAAGGGACCACATCACTTCTCAGTTTCCCAATTCCCTATTTGTAGAAGCATTTAATTCCTTTAAGTGCACGGGAGTAGAAGGTAATATGCAAAATATTGTTACTATGATCACTTCAGCAATCCATCTGCAGGTCCTGGAAATACTCCCCATTTCAAATGTAGTGATATAGAACAAGGAGGCAGGTTTAAATTCCTTCTGTCCTATCAGCTCAGGTCCTTATCTCAGCTTCTGTCACCAATGGACTTTACTAGTGTGACTGACTATCTCTGCTCCTCTCCGCTGTGTATATATACGATGATAAGCTGTGTAGGTCAAATAATTTACATTTGTAAGCATGTTCTTGTGATTTTGCAAAAGGGGAGAAAATTTAAATCTTTAACACACATAAGAAGGACGTTGGTTTAAATTCTATGAGGACTTCATGGTTTAAATTATCTTTTTTTTGCATATCTTTAATAAATTCTCCTTTGAGAGGGGCTCCTAGCCAGAATGCAACAGGACCCTGTGCCGTTCCTCCGCTCCTCAGTGCGACAGTCCCAGATCACCGGGTGAACACGACCTGTGTTTGCTATGGACTGCAGCCGTTGGTAATGACTGCCGCGTGAAAAGGGGTGGGAAATATATTTCTGTCAAAATAAATTGTGGAGTGTATGCTAGGGCAAAATGCGTGACAGTGAAATGTGATTTGAAAGTGTCAGGCTTGATGTGAAATGATGGAATGAGTGTGTGTTTTCTCAGGAGACCATGTCATAGCCATGGTTAAGGAAATGATGAACTGTATTTTGAAGAATTCTCATCCCTTCCTTTAAATCAATGTGGAAAGAAAAGTAACCCCCTTCCGGGGATTATTCCCTTCCCAGAAGCTGTTTACATAAGAAAAACGCATCAGGAATCAAATTCTAAGGAACTTTTTATTCTGGTGGGGATTTTTCTTCTAGTTTAGTAAGCAAGAAGAACTATATATATCATGCAGAAGTTACATAAATACTGGTCAAAATGAAGAAGGGATGCCTTCAAAAGCCCATAATTGAATCTCACACATAATTGCATGCTCACTGAACCTCAGGCTCACGTACCGCTGTCTTGCATCTGCAGAAGAGTTCAGCCTTTCTAACGCTCACGTGGGAGGCCCACCGCAGTCACGCGTCGCACGCTCGCACGCACCAACCGAAGAGCCCCTGCAAAGCGGCAAACAAAACCTTTGCCAGCTGATCCGTCGCATCGCTCTGGTTTCCCACCTTTTCTCCGGAGCGCCGTGCCCAATTCTTATGCCGGCTGCGGAACCCTTCCCAGCTGCCCTGGTCAGATTTTGTGCTACAGCACATAGTTTATTATTTTCAGATATTCCTAATACGTACAATGTGAGGAAAAACTGTTGCATGGGCAACGGCAGGTAATTTAATGGGTTTGGGGTTTTCTTCCACTTAGTGGGTTTTGTCTGAAGCTCTGGAATGTTCACCCCTTGGGGGAGAAAAAAATGAAAAAAGTGAAATGATTTAAATGAATTATTTGGAGGGTGAAGAATATTCAGGTCTATTGATATTTTAGTTGGTTCTTACAGCCAGTTGCATGTTTGCCAGCTCATACCTGTGTTCACGTTTTGCCCTAAAGCTGTCCTTTGACGGATTTCCCTAGCACTCCCCCACTTCCAGCAGCCACCTCTCACTTCTGCAAATATTATTTGCGCTGAGATATGTTCAGGTCCATAGGTTATACACTTTCCATACCATTTGCTTAAACAATTTCCCCAATTATGGGGGGAAATTTCCCATGGATTAAATGGATTGCCTCCATTTATGTCACCCTCGGGCACACCAAGGTGTAAAGGCCCCGTGCTGGGGGTCGGCGCAGAAGGGAACCCCAACTCCATCCCTTCCCCTCCGGCCAAGCCCGCAGCAGCACGCACAGCCCTGTCTGCCCGCTGCGAGCTGGGCACCTCCTGGAGCATCCCAGGAGCAAATATCTTTACCCCGTGCATCCGGGAAGGGGACATAATATTGCACATCAGGTCATTTATAAGGAAAAAATATTATTAGAAGAAGTTTCTTTTAAAATATGGTTATCTAAAACTTTTGGTTTGTAACTTTGTTCCATTTTTCCATGTAATAAACCAAAAAGAATATTTTAAGGTTATATCATTTGACATAGGGGAATACACAGGATACAGAGCAAAAGTTATGATCTTTTTTCTTTAGTGTCCCAGATAACGTGCTTTCATATTGCTGACAATTTTTACAAGACTTTTCTTCCTTGTTTCTTGGGAATGGGCAAAGGAACACCACATACTGAGGAAGGACTCCATCATCACCTTACCCTTCTTCCAGCTCTTTCTTTGTTTCACGTTCTCATTGTACAACATACCTCTTGCAAAATTAGTCTAGGGCTTCAGGCTGCCTCTCTCTGTTATAACCGTTAGAAGACTGTGATAGAGCCTAATATATCTCATTTTATGAGAAATACTAAAAGGATTTTTTTGCTACATCCATAATAATTTTATTTTTCTGAGCATCAAGTGAAGGTGATAAGGCAGAGTGAAATTGTGAAGGGACATTAAAATGAATTTTTTTTTCCTCTGTGCAGCCAATATTATGCTGTCTGGTTTGGGGGACCCTTCTCATTAGGTTTAGGAAATATGATCTTCATCACTCTGCAAAATATTTCTGGTTACTTTGAGTGAAATATGTAACAGTTATTTTAGTTTTTGTCCTTTAAGATAATTTTTTAAACCCTCTAATGTCAGCCAAACACATGAATAGTCAAAGTCCTTACTCACACTTAAAAAGTACTGAAGCCTGATGACTTGAACGTGTACATTAGAGATTCTCCGGCAATTTTACGGTTCATATATCTTTCATTCAGTAGACCGTTAGCTGTCTGTTCTCCTCCCTGGAAATAGGAGAAAAAAAAAACCAAAACAGAGCCACCTTAAACACTAAGGTAAGGGGAAATAAAAACTTTATGAATTGGCCTCCATATTTACTAAGTAATAAATTATTTCTTACATTTTAAGCTAAAATAAAAGTTGGGTGAGGGAGCAGAGTTGGTAGGACTTTGACATTTCTTTTGGTGCTCCTTTGCTGTATTTATATCTACTGTCTTTCAGCATTGACTCACCCTCACTGAATACCCACGCTACACGAGAAGTCCCAGACGTTTCCAGTCTTGCCCACCGGCAGCAATGCAGTGACGAGCACCAACAGCAGCCACCCAGCCAAGATTTGCAATATTAGTCCCCATCCCCATTTCACAGAGCGTTCCTAAAACACTCCTGAGCGGTTTTGTTTAGAAAAGGTGCAATTTCCAGCATGCTTATGCATCAGTGATGCATGACCAGCCTTTTGAACTTGCTTTTTTTTTGGTTGAATGCATCTAGCAGTTGAAAGTTATTGTGGAGAGGCGTTGCCTTTGGGCTGGAAGGGTGCAGCATCTTCTGGCCAAAGCCACGGTCCAGGTATGGAGGAAGGAATTAGGGAGAAATCCACGGTGCAAAGACCTTGGCACTAAGACCTCACCGGCTGTTGGCATTACGCAGTCGCAGCTGCTGGTGTGGCCCCTCACGGTAGATATTTCTGTATTTAGGCAAGTATAGAGTACAATGAATTAATAGACTGTAATAATTACAGTTTTTCAGAGGAAAATATACTCCATCTTACCAGCCTTATTTCTGTATGCAGGTGAGAGAAAAAATTATTTTATTGTTAAAGACGAGTTAGAAATCAAGAGAAAGGAATTGAAGAGACAATTATAGATAAGTTCAATAGATGCGCATGCAGTACTGAAATAGAGTAATGTTACAGTGAGGAAAATAGAGATTTCATGTCCCCTCACTTTTCTTCTGAGATCTTGCCCATTGTTACAGTAGTTAATGTTGGATTTCACCACAAGAAATTCAATGCGGCTTTTGCAATGGTTTTATTTCTACTACCTTTCTTTAGTTACAGACTGCAAGATTAGACCTAATTTTTCAAATATCATGTACAGATTTGATTTAACAAGGTGTTTTGCTCTGAATTTGCATTTAGAAGGAGACAATAATGTATATGGAATAAATGTACAAACTGAGAATAGCACAAACATTTTGCAGTTTCATTGATCCTGATATTTTACTGCATATGAGCTGTACCCCTGAAAGAGATAAGGGATCCAAGCTTTCTGTGTAGCCAGCTTTAATGAGCAAGTTCATACCTTTGAAAGGGCAAACGCTCTACGAGGCAGCATGACTGCGAACTTTTCAGAAATGCTGATTGCATTTCGTGAAGAAGATCTGAGTTAGGCATTTGGTTAAAAAAAAAAAAAAAAAGATTTTCCTCTCTTAATCCTTTCAAGTGAGGAGGAATCTTCACAATAAAAAAAAAAAGAAAAAAGACACATTGCTCTCCACGTGATACCCGAAAACATCTGCCATCTCCTGGGGGCTTGAGGAGAAACAGAAAAGAAGCTCATGAAATATAAAATTACCTTGGAATCCATATTAATGACTACAGCTTTTTTTCCAGTGGGCTCCACTGTACTCTTCACCCTGCGCTCTACGTTGCTGCTCAGGCTCCCCGGCACTCCGAGACAGCAAAGGAGTTGTTAAAAGCCCCGCGGCAGCGCAGTTCGCTCTCTTTCGCGGGAATAAATCAGCAGCTGGGGATGTCTGGAGAAACCGCAGGGTTTGCTGCAGCGGGTGAGGATATATGGCAGGGCTGGTGCTGTGGATAAACGGGTCCGTGGAAGGCGTACGGTGGAGACCCTCCCCGCGCGGGGGCCAGGACGGTAATGTCCTTTTTGGTGTTGGATTCTGGTGTCGGGTACATCCCTCAGCAACTTCCCGCGGAGGAAGTTTTAGATGTGGATGTGCTGTCTCACTCTCCCAGCTGGGAGGCTGATTTTTTTTTTTTTTTCCAGTTGTCTGGTATCTCTAGGGAAGCTTTTTTGTCTCTGGAGGTTTAACCAAACTCGAGGGAAATGAAAAAGAATATAGTTTCTCCTCATTTAATCTTATTTCACTAAAATATCCACAGATGTGGAGCTGTGTGTCCTAGATAGCATATCCATCATTTTGCTTTTGCTTTTGCTTGGATAATGTTTGCCCTTAGGGACTCCCAGGAAAACTGTCTTAAAATTAAAAAAACTACCATCATCTGAAATTACGTAGTTTGTGAGTTCCAAATCGGCAAGAAACTTCAGCTTCCTTCTTGTTTTGCTCCAATTTAGCTAAGGATAAGAAAGGTGCCTTGAAACTATTCAGATTAATTTTAAAGCTCAATTGAACTCTGCTTTTTCCCATTTGGGGTAAATCCACTTCCCCTCATGGGACACCCGTGCAGGAGCAGCAGTGTCTTTCCTTGTCGGTGTGCACGGAGCTGGATGCCCTGGTGCTCTCACTTTCTGTATAGGTTTGCTCAAACTCACTTTTGCATTGACCAAACCTGTGCATCTCCACGGGAAAACTTTACCCTTGCACAGGACCTGTACGCCAAAGGAGAATCTCATCCCACGGGAAAAGCAGAATGTAATAATATACTAGTAACCAAGAAATTCAAAATCCTTTTCTTCCACATCTCATCAATAGCTGACAAATGCTGATACCCTTGAAATGGGGCAATGGGTGAAGAATGAAATCCTCCAGCCTCTATACAGTGTAGTCCTCTAAGTGGGAAGCCCAAGTTTTGGGGGGTTTTGGGTGTGGGGTCAGGGAAAATGGACTTGTACTGTACAAGGAAAAAGCCATAACAAAATTAGAGAAATGCTGTCTGAGGTCTTTTTATTTGCTTCAGACAGCCAGCAAACTGGGGAAGACGTGTTTTTTCATGTTTTAGAATAGCTCTCTCAACAGCCTCCAAGATAATTGAAACAAGATGTTCAACTAATGGATTCTTTGAAGATGCAGTAGGTGCCTGAAGAGAACCTGCCATCGAGTGATGACAAAAACACGAGTTCTTTATCAGAAAAATAAATATACCTCACTTACCTCTGGCGAGTCCAACCATGACAGAGCTAAGGACATACTCTGAAGCACTCTTGCCCCTGCTCCTTCACAGTTTGCAGTTACCCTTCCTTCTCCTTTCCTTAACTGAAAGTTGAATAAAGCATCAGGTAAGTTTTACTTTCTGATTTGAGGGAACAATACAAAGGATTAGACTGTGTGATCACAGATTTTCTTTTTTATGTCTACTTTGACTGCTCAGATAAGCCTCAGGGACTGCCTGCATGCCCTGGGACGAGCGTGCGGATCTGTGGGTGTGACGACAGCATCGTCTGATCCTGACTGTGGGAGGGCTCCTTCCAGACCCACTTTCCGATTTTAGTTTTGGGTAAGTACTTGTGCACATTTCACAGAAGAAATATGTCTACCTACCTTGCATTTCTGTCTGTGATAAATGACCAAAGAATATAGTTCTAAATATAATTTGAAATACTTAGAATGGATAAGAATATATAAAAACAGCGCTGATCAAAAAAAAAAAAAAAAACCAAAACCCCAAACAGGGAAAAAAGGTCCTAACATCTACTGTTTTCCAATCAACCTTTTATTTGTACCACCAGTTATAATGTATATGAAGATACAGGAGCAATGAAGATATGACACACAACCCTTTAAGCAGAAGCTGTACCACCATTGCCAAAAATATGCAATGTGGGATTTCCTTGCCCTGCTCAACAAGAGGTGGGACAGCCTCAGATATCGTTCTGAACCCAGAAAGATAAACTAGCTTTGAGATTCTTCTTCTATCCTTTCCTGCCCCTTGTCTGATCCCACAGGGCACTTATCCCTGCCTCCCCCAATTCGGTCTGATGGAATTTCTGCTAACTCTGACGTGCCAGCAAATCCAGCCCTAGGAATGAAGGCTGCAGTGATGCGTCCTGGTCAGCCGGTATCCTTTTACTTGACAGATGTTCGCCTGGTATTGTCATAAAATACTTGAAGATGACAAAGGACCAATTATGCTGCTGCCTATAGCCTGATACAGCACCATATGTAAAAAGGCACTAAGGTGCTGGGTGGGAAATGGGAGGAAGAAAAGACGGAGAATTACAAGTGTCAGGTGTAGGAAGAGAATTTTCAGGAAATAGCACAATTTAACCTTGCTGAAATTTGATGGATTTATGACTCAATTATAACTGACCAGGACACGAATGCTTATACCAAAGGTCAAAGAAGGAGGCAGCGCCACGATACAGGAAAAGTACAACCGACAGTCACAGTTTGACTTTAAGAAAGCAAAAGCCAAAATAAGTTATACCAGAGAAATTCTCTCCTTACATGCCCAGAAGTCACAATTAAAATAGTTGCTTGGCTATGTCAGAGAGTGTAATACAATTAAAAATATGTTTATTATGAAATTGTGACTGAACCTGTCCTTGGAGAAGCAAACTACTGAAGGACCAATCCCCAGATTTCTTTTCTGGGTGTATTCATTTCTGGATACTTTGTGACTGATTTGTTCAGTGTTCAAAACGTACTTATAATTTATTCAAATGACAGAGAAACCACAAAAAAATCCATCCGCTGACCTAGATTTATCTGTTCTCAAAACTGAAATTGTGCTTTCACTGATAAAAGATAAAAAGCAATTTACTGTTTCTTGAACTTAGCCATACATAGTAGATGATTAATTATTTTAAAATGTATTAAGTTTAAGCACCTTGTCTTTTTCCCCCTAAGGTCAGGAAGGCTGTCTGTTACGTTGGTGATAGCATACAGAACAAGATACATAAGAACCTCTCTGGCAAAATCGCCCTGAGGTTCCTTTCTTTCCAGCTGGAGTAGCTTTCTTTTCCTAAAATGAAAAAATTAACAGTCGTTTCCCATTCATTTACTTGTGCTATTTGGGCATTTTTATTTTTTTTTAAGATTTAAAACGCATTGAAATAAGTTCATGTGGATTTCTGCCGAAATATCAACAAGAGCAAACACAGATCTTTAGGCTTTTCAAAAGGATAATAAGCCAATTTATATGGAATAATAGTATTACAGAATCGGTTATATTGGAAGCATAATATAGCTCAAGGGAACAGATAAAACTGCTCTCTAATTCTCTGGAAAGATCGAGGGTCATCAGCTGGAATACGGACAGGCTTTAACATCCGTGCCTGGTACCCCTCAAACCACGTAACATCGGGACGATGCTAGAAAATAACTGCAGATTTTGCAGTTTTGAGGACAATCCTATTCAATGCTTCTCCCGTAGCCCTCCCACTGAGGTGAGCTGGGATGCTGACGAAAGTTTCAGCAAACAACTTCATGCTGTCCAAAGCGTGTAGGAATCGGAGAACTTTGCTACCAACGGAGAGTCTCAAGGACTGTCCAACACGAAGGCAGCGCCTCCTCACTGTGGGGGCACGAGGGTGGTGGGTTTGGGGCGGTGGGACCAGGGAAGACGCCAACAAGTGCCGTGGTTTGGCTCACCAGGTACTGCCATTTCTGTCAGATCTACCGTCACGTTGGACAGGACGCTTCCTACCGAAAAAGGGTCTTGAATTCCTGACGGATGACACGGATGAATTCGCCCTGGCTCCGCCAGCTGCACCTTGCCCATCCGCTGCGCTTACCGTGGGATCCATTAAACCAAACTGTAGGAAACTGCAGGTCAAGATATTTTGTTATTTTCCTTATGGGCAAGAGAGTAGAAGAGTTGCAATTGGGTACAATAGGTGGAATCTCCCTTAAAAAATCGAAAGGAAACCGAGTTGGGCAAGCATGCAAAATAGATTCTTAGAACATCTGCGCATCAAATATATTTATAAAAACTACTACAGTCAATCTTTTCCAGCTGAGTGTTCAGCAGTTAAAATACATATCTTATGACAGCAACTGTTAGAGGAAACGAGAGAAACAGTGTGTTGTCATTTAATGAAAGGAAACGTCAAGCCTTAAAGAGAGCAACTGGTATCGCATACCATTCAATCTCCAGAGAGTAGAAATTCACCAAAGCAGTAGATGGTATAATGACATGGGCTGAACTTGCGTTACTGCTCTCTTTCAACACATTAAACAGGTTAATACAAACTAAAGTATTTCTTACAACTAGTGATGATTTTACATGTCTACGTTTTTATATCCACGCGCACTTTGGTGATATATCTTGCTAATTAGTAGCCTAAACAGGACTTAGTGGGTTGGGGCACGGTGTGACAGAGTTCAGTGTCACCAGAATAATGAAAAGCTGATAAGAATATCTCCGCTCTTCTGCCCAGCAACTTCAGCTATATATACAGCAGAAGTGGGAACGGGATGAAAGTCTGGAAGGGACCAGACGAGTCAATCTCCTCATCCGTGTTCATCAGCTCCTGGAACTCCACAAATTCAGCCAGGTCGTATGGACCTTCCCGTAGCATTGTAGCCACGCCGACAAATGTTAATTGATGCATCTATAATTGTACCTAATTACTGACACTGAATTATTTAGTCTAGCAAGAGGGAGCATAAGCAGAAGTAATGGGATTAAATTAAGACAGGGAAAAATTAGGTTGAATATAAGGGAAAATTCTCTGGCAGTGAGATTCATTAAGATGGGTCCCAAGGGAAATGTTGGGCACTGCTTTGCTTCAGACATAGAAAATTAAGTAAAACTCATATTCAGGAAATTACCTAGATAATTTGGTACGGCTTTTCCATTTTTAAATTATTGAACTCTTCAGCAACTCAACTGCTGAACAAGTTTTTGTAGGCAGTTCAGGTGCCAGCCAATCTTACCAACTGCTGTCTCCGAAGAGACGATTGCCCTCAAAGCGCCTCCATGAGAGCAGACCCTGTCCTTATTCAAAGCAAGTTGTACTTAAACTTTACTGCAAAGCCAGTGATGTTTAACCTGTGGTTAAGTAGTGCTTAAATGCTCCGCAGGGTGGCAGTTAGGAGGTAGATAGTTGTTTTTTCTTTCTGGGATTATAATTATCTCCTGTTCTCCCAGGTAGAAATATGTGATGGCAGGACATGAGGAGATAGGAGAACCCTTTGAGAAGAGGCATCCTTAATGCCTGCTCTTTCATCTCCTTTTATCATTTGACCTATGAGAAGCTAACTGTAACAAGCTAACAGAAGTAACTGTGAGCATAATAAGACATATGCAGAGTGAACTTTTATCATGACATGATTAATGATGTTTGAAAGTGCTGTGAGTGGCAGAAAAGGTGAAGGAATATGAAGCAGGGAATGAAGAAGACGTATCCTGCTTCGTAATGCCACCTCAAGGCAGGCAAAGAAGTGTGAACATTTACAGCCTTATTCACTATAAATCCTAAGTACAATCCCTTTCAGAATTGCCTTAAAACTTCAGTGCAACGGCAGGATCTTGGAAGACAGAAAAAATAACTCGTGGCCACTGATGCTTGCTACTTCTATTTATCTTCATCTGTTTACGGTTAACAGCCGACGAGTTTTATTTTACCCTTCTAGGGCGTCCAAATCGCACGTACCCAGCCTCAGCGTGTGCCTTTCGGGGGGTATCGGCCGGCTGCCGAGCTGGTCCCGGGCTGCAGACGAGACGATGTCGGCGCCACGAATCACCAGCACTCCTCAGCGCTACCGGCACCACGTCACCGCCTGCACACTCCGCAGCACGCAGCACACGGCGGTATTTCCAGAGCTAAACCGTAATTGCTTGCACAGCCGAAAGTAAAGGAAAATTGCCCATATTTTGGAATGAAGTTGCAACTAAATAGGAGAGAAGACGAACTTAAAAACAAACAGAAAAAAAAAACTCATTGATTTCGTGTTCTTCAAAACTCTTAGAAGCTCAGATAAAAATTAGGGAAAATATTTCCAGGTCCTAAACATTCACATAGGTATTTCTGCATAATAATTATTCTTTGTTCCTCTAGATGTATGGGTATGTCAGTAAGCGAAAGTAACACTAAAACTTTTGCATTACTCGTATTTTGTAATATTTACAAAAAAGAAAGGAAAACATCTTAATTCTCAGTACCCATTGAATGAGTTAACATTTCCTTTTCCTGAGTCACAGACTTCTGTTTCTCCATAAACTGAAAAACAGCAAGGTGAGTCAGTTTTGAGAGATATTCTGTATACCTCTTCATTTATGAAGAAGACCAAGACTTTTCAAGGTCCAGAATGTGCTTAAAGACTTCGGCTGCTCAAATCCTTTCACATCTTTTCTCAGAACTTTTCCTGATCAATTAGAAAGCTAATTTAAAGAGCCTTTTTTTAACCTTTATTGATGATCTTTAGCATGTGCCTCTAATTTATAACAGCATACTCTCCCAATTAATCCCCAGTAACTCATTTTTCAGCTAACACCACCAATGCTGCAAAGTTATGTGATCTATGACTATTTTCAGAACTTATTATTCATTCTAACTTGTACAGCACTGAGGACTGCATTGCCCCTTAACCAGTAATGTTATGCGCTATAATTTAATCGCAGTTACGTGGGGTTGGATGCACTTCTCAGAAACTGGCTCTCACACTGAATGGCTTTGCCTTTCATCTTTTGTGAAGATGGAGCTCTGACCTACCATGCACAGATTCCCAATGGGCTGCACTAGGAAAGATGAGTGGAACATAAAAATCTTCAAAGATAGCTACTTTAAACTCTAGCAGACTTGGCACCTCTCATTTTCTTGCCCATTTTCTCTCTCTTTTTGTGTAACTCTTTGTTAATGTTTTAATTTCCAGTTTCTTTTTTTAACATTTTTTTTCTTTTCTTTTTATTTTTCCAATTTCTTTTTTCCCCACATGTAGTGGAAACCTGGCATCCGAGAGTGGTTTCCTGGCCCTATATTAGGTTCTCCCATGGCTCACGTGGGCAAAAGCTAAGCAAAAAACAGGTACAAAGCTGATATATCACAGACAGCAACCTATGTTGCATGCCAGCTACAGTTAGGCAGCGTTCCAAATACCACTCGTTTCTTTAGTCCACAGCCCCAGCACTATTTAGATCATGCATGTGGGTATAATGGAATTCAACCAAACTCGGGTTCCTGCAGCTTTTATCACTGTTTTTTTTTTCCCAGCCTGGTCCTCTACACATGGAGGCTGACGAAAGGTGAGGAACGATGTTTTATGGCACTGGTTTCTCTTGCTGAGTGGGTACAATCTGATGCCAGTGAAGTCATTAGGAAGATTCCCACTGAATCCACATGAAGTTATGGTTGTAACTATACCGAAAACTTCTTTAAAGGGCTGCTTTGTGGACTCTGTGTCATAGGGATGCATTTCTCACAGGTCTGTTGAACTGTGTGCTGGAGCTTTGGTTCCCTGGGGGAAATTCCCACTGACACCACTGAAACCAAGATTTCACTTGTTTCTCAGCTCTACTGAAGTCTGTTTAAAGAGACTCAATAAACTGCATATATCCTTCTAACCTCTGAAAGAAGCTATGAGATCAGGTTTGAAATTAATTACATGATTAGAGGAACAACAACCAAAGATTTTAAATCCTTATTTATTTGCCCATCTGTTAACAACAGTGCTCAAATATTCAGAGTTACAAATATCTCTAATTTTATCTGGTTTTGTTTGTCCAATATTCTGACTAAAGAGTAAAAAAATTGCAACGTATGATGTCATTCTGTACCATACCTGTAGTGTGTCGGAGGGAAACAAGGGATATTTGCTGCTTTAAGAATGCAAAGCCCACTAACTCCCCTGATAATGAATGGATTTATTTTTTCCGTAACTCAGAATGTCACAAAAGAGCATTGTAATATCATGCAGTTATTCTCAATAAATATTTGCAAGTAATTTAAAGATACTATTTCAAAATATAAATAATTATACCTTGAAAGAAGGTGGTCAAGACTTGAGAGACTTAATTTCCTACAGCTGATTACAAAAAACTGACTTTATTTTCACATTAGTCTGTACAGGATCATGTTTCCCTCCCCTGCATTTTCTCTTTCTCTCCTGCCTACTGGAAACCAGTGAATGTATTGGGATCCCAAGAGAGTCTTGCAGAAGAACGGATGCAATTTTTAAAACCTGTAATTTTTAAAACCCAAGGAAGTTGGTGCAAGATGGGCTTGTGCAGCGTATATGTACATCACTGGTGACCTCTATGGACAACCAGCACAGTCCCAGTGGCCCTACTGCTTGATGGCATCAGAACAGCTGGAATTTTAACAAGCTATGATGCTCTCATTTCAGACCTGTCATACGAATCTTTTTCAAGATCAGAAGAAAATTTTGGACTATGCTAGCATAGTTCATAATCTGAGTCCCGAGATGGAACCCAAAGAATGTATTTCTCATTTGGAGTTCAAAATTGAATTAGCTGTTATTAGCACACAAGAATTCTGTAAGCATGAAAGATGGGTGAGGAAAGATAAAAGAACTATGTGCAAAGTTACAGTTTTCAAATAAAAGAATGTGCTTAACCATCGTTTTCCATCACACCAGTAGGTCTCTGCTTTGAAGGATCTGTTTAATTATCTTCTTTGTTTAAACCCTTGAGGGTGTAAATTCAAACATATTTTAGGGAAGAGCACTCCCAGAAAACCAAAAACTTCTGGCAGAAAGTCAATTTTACTTGTATTTTTGATATACAGTGATGCGATTTTCAAAACTATAGATATTGTGTTATGGTTCCCACCAAAACATCCATCCTGAGGGTTAATAGAGTAGGGGTGAAAAACTTCACCTCCGGCAGTGACACAAGAGCATTATTTGGATTCCAGGTCCATAGCGGACACGGTGCAGGGCAAGCACCCTGTCAGCAATTAAGAAATAATGAATTTCACAGAACAATGGATATTGATTAGTGACATTTATTTCTGATAAAATGAGAAGAGTCAGCAAAAGGCAGAGACGTTGAAACTAATTATAGCCTAAGCAATCCACTGAAACAAAGTCAAAGCAGTCATCTGAACTAACCAAGCCTGGGACAAAGAGGAGTAGCAATACCCACGGCCACCCAGAAGAACTCCAGTGGAGAGGAAAACTCTGTTTAACCTAAGCCTGAGTTTTGTCATCGCAGAGGTGGCCAGATTGGGCTCACAGAGAGTCTTTGTGTCTTTCTATCTTGCCCTCTTTCCCATCTGCGGTCATTACTGACCTTGCTGAGTGCCGCCATTCAACACAAACGGGGTGTACATCGTG
Organism: Leptodon cayanensis; assembly: GCA_027564655.1. Lineage (NCBI taxonomy): Eukaryota > Metazoa > Chordata > Aves > Accipitriformes > Accipitridae > Leptodon > Leptodon cayanensis. Next base: position 40,019,689 of record JANXJC010000098.1, read on the forward strand.
CTTCCTGTCTTTTAGCCCTTGTTTTAAACATTCCACCTACACATTAAGCCTGGAATCTGCAGGGCGGTGTTGCTGTCAAGGCTTTGGGAGAATGACCCGTACCCAAGAGAGTTAAAGAGGTCACCGAAGTTGGAGACCCTTCGCCCCCGGAGGGGACGGAAGAGTAGGAGAAGACTGGCTGGTGGAAGCGGAACCTTCCGATCCTCGTCAGAGGGAGAGCGAGGGCAGGGTGATCCGACCTGAACACGTGTGCCGAGGAAAGAAGGCGGCTTCGACCAGGACGAAAGAAAGAGAAGGAGGAACGCCGTGGTTGGGCTTCCCGTGAGCCTCCTCTGTCCTTGGGCTCTATCCTTTCACCCCTAGCATATTCAACCGTCTTCGCTTTGATTTTAAAGTCTAATATTCCTGACTATAGGACAGAATATTCCTCGCAATGTTTTCTTTTTCTGTCTTTATAACCGTATGTCTCATTAGTTTTGCTGTTACTAGTGGGAAGTGTTTTCCCCAAGACGCTGCAAAGTCTCATTCAGCAGGTCACAGTGGAGACTGCTGTTCTCCCACTGGAGGGACAAAACCATTATTTATCAGCCCTGTCACTGACCAGTTAATACTGGTTGCATATAATATTTTTAATTCTGGATTTTTCTTTAATATATTAAGCCATTATTTTTCAATATCCTCCTCATTTATGTACTTGAGAAGCTATACAGAGGACATATATGATGAGGATCTATTTATTTATTTAGAGATCATCTAAATTTTTCTGATTAATTCCATGAAAATCTCAAATAAAATAGTCTGGAGATTGTTAGTCAATATTTTTGCTGTTCTAATTAGACATCAAATACGTAAAATACCACGTTTTATAATGAAAAAATACTTTCCACATTAGCAAACAGTCTTATTTTACATACAGAAAGACATGAAGTCTGTAAGTTTGAAAGGAGGTTAACCCTCCATTAAAGGAAAAAAATTATTATTAGAGTACTCTGTGCCGTATAAAGTAGAAGCATATATTGCAGGTGACTGTAATAAAATTGCATGCTGAATTAAATGTGTACTGCTGCAATATTTTAATCCTCTATTTATTTTTTAATTTTAATGTGGTCCCTAGTAATGCAATCAAAATACAGATTAGCTTTCAAATGGGAAAGCCCTTGAAGAGTGAAAGAGTGGTGAACCTGGAGAGGAGGTGTATCTATGCTGTGTGATTTCCTTCAGTAACCAACTAGCAGCTCACATAATTTTTTCCTTGTAATTCCTTCAAATTGTCCTGCATTTGGAGCCTCAAGGGGAAAGAGATCCTCCTCCCTCCTTCGTGGCACATGTGGCAGAAGGTACTGCTATCTTATTTTCAGTGATATCTCATGGAGAACCAATTTAAGTAATTTCAGTAGAGAAAACCTCTGGGAATGTGCCCATGACAGTACAGTTTTTCAGCTGATGATAAAAGTTTTTCATTTTAAAACTGCAACAGCTATACAACATTTTGTTACAGGCTTTGAAATAAGAGATGCTGGCGCTCACCAGTAAACTGTGTGCCAGACCTTGTAATTCTTTCACAGCCATAGGAAAGAAATGTTCAAGAAACTCAACTTTCATTCCCAAAAGGTTCCCTTTGTATGTGGGTAGTAGCAATCTTTCACTTCAAAATTAATACTTCTGATATCTTTGAAGTTACAGCTAATTTTCTACAGATTCTTTACTAGGCATTTTTTGGATGTACTTGGTAGTGGTGAGAGTCCTCATGGGATAAAGAGACATCATAGGAAATATTAAAAAAAAAAAAAAAGCATAATACTTTTAAGATTAAATAAGTTGAACAACAAAAGAATAAGTCTGTTATCTTTGGAAGAATCAAGATGCTTTCTCAAACATCTAATTCCCTGTACTTCCTTGAAAAAGATATCAAGGCTAAAACAAAGTATTCTGATTTTTACACGAAAAGCAAAAAAATCCCATATTTTGCTAGTAGGCACCTTGTGGCTTTTTGAGGTTAACAAAGACCTGTAACAATGTAAATGCATTACGGTTATGCATATTCATAAAGATATGATGAACAGATAACACAGCAAATGATTTAATTGAAAAATCAGCCAGTGTGAATATTTTTTCCTGTGAATCATGGAAATGCAGCAAGATCTGTTCATTAATATAATCTCATTTATTTGACATTATTCTTGTCACTTAATATAATCTTCATACAAAGAGTAAAAAAATGGAAATTACCAAAAAAGTAAAGAGAAAAAATAAACAGAGAAAAATAGAAAAGGAATGAATGCCCCTGGAAAATGTATAAGAATATAGGTTACATTAACCACCAATATGAAAAAAGGAAATAAAATGAATGAGAAAAAAAGCAAACAGAATGCAGAGATAAAGAAAAGAGAAAATGGGAAGGAAAAAACCCCAGAACATTCAGAAAGTGCTTCGCACTTGTAACACAGGTAAGAGTTTTTGCAGCATGCCAATCTACCCTGGAGGTCAGATCCTTCACCAGCTTCTGGCCTTGAAAATTTTTTACTTTTACATTGTACTTTTATAGCATTTTCTTTTAGACAGAAAGCGAATGAAGACCCTCCGGGAGTGTGAACCAGCACAGTCCCATGAACTATCTGAAGCTGGAAAGATGCTGTTTTGTACCAGCAGAAGATCTGGCCCTAACGATGAGAAATATAGCAAAACAGCTTAACTGTAACACGCGGCCTTCTTCTGATCTGTTATGAAATTCATGGGACTGCACTGTATGTTTCATTTTGTTGATTAAAAATTATGGTTATGGAAATTTCGGTAGTGGAAGTGCCCAGCCAGTATCAGCTGGGGCTAAAGAGAACTACCTTCTGTTCGGGGGTTTGTTCTATGTGGCACTATTTTTTGTACTTCATTTCAAGGCTTGTTCAGTGGGTAAAATGGGTGGCAGCTGTCTGGCCTTTCATTAGGAAAGCAGCTTTTCCAAAAATCGAATGGAAGCATGACGGTATAGAAATACAAATGCTAACAAGAAAGGAACTTACGAGAGATACCAAACCTGCGCTGAAATCTCTTCATCATGTCATGTCCAGTTCTGTCTTCGGATCGCTCGGGAGTAGGGAAGAATGACAGTTCAGATCAAGAAAAGCAACATTAATCTGCTGATAGTGCTGTCGGCATCAACGATACGGTAAGTGTCTGCTTGGAGAACCGCATCGGCGAGCAGCGTGGGGCCCGGGCGAGGGAGGCGAGCAGGGTCTGCTGGCCGGAGGAGCTGAAGAAACCAGACCCAGTGTGAGCTCTTCAGGAAGGGAATGTCAGGTAGGAACCATTCCAGCCAACCGGCCCGGTGGGATCGACCCTACCCTCGTGCCCACAGATCTGCAAGAGCAACTTGTGTGGCCAAGTGGTCCAGCGCTGGGCTCCTAAACCAGCTCTTCCGCGGCTGAAGCAGTGCAGGCAACCTGCTCGTGACGCCGCACCGATGCTGCTGTCGGACGTATCCTTGGTTAGTCAACACAGCAACGACGTGTGAACGTTGGTAGATGTGTCTGAAATGGGATATAAAGCAGAATGTTGGTCCCGTGCAATGGAGGGACCAACCCTCCTACCTGTTCTGTCTTAAAAGCAAATGTGATTTATAGCAAAAGTACTGTTATTCTGTGCCTTTAAACAAGCGGATATTGACCCTTTCCCATTTTTGTTACCCTAGCAAAAATAGGCCAATATATTCTTGATTAGCTTGACTAATTTCTTTCCCAGAAAGCCCACTCCACCGTACACGATGCTCCTGGTCAATTCAGGTCTCTGTTGAACTGGATTCCACAGAGCTCTGCCCTGTCAGTGCTGCGGAGCCCCAGCGTACGTGGTCACTTCTTCTGGCCTCTTTACAGCCGTTAAATACCTTGCCAGGTGAGCGACACATAAAAAAGACATTTGCATGCCTATTAAGGGCTATTTCTCATCAGGTATATATTTCTTAAGCTCGCTATACTTTTAACTAGCTATAGGATGGTTTATGAGTCAAATTAAAGATCTTCCTTTTGCTTTATTAAACCTTACGTGTGAAATTCCCCTTGAAATTGAAAAAAAAAGTGAACTGAACAAAACCGTAGGAAAAAAAATGATTTTTTTGACCTATATTCAGAACAGAAAAACAGGATTCAGACATACATGTAGGTATCAAACCTTTGCACTGCCTATGTTGTCGTACAGAAATTCTGTTCAAAATTGATGCCTTTTGGTCAGCATTCCATCACCGATCTTCCTTCCTGCCCATCATTTTGGAGACCATTTCTGCTAATTAAATTAAAAAGGAATTGTCACGAATACTGCGCAAGAATGAAAAACTCCGGCACTCTCCTATATGTTGTTTATGATCCTCATAAAACACTTGTGTGTTAGGTGTAATTTAAACTGTGAGCTCCTGATAAAGTACCACCCGTACTTAGGATGCTGTATAAATAACAAAACCGAAATAATGCAATCTATCAAATGCTCAAGGCTGAAAACTCATTTAGTCCTAAATTATTTCAGTTATTATGACCACAGATATTTAAATGTGAGATAAATTTTTATAAAGTCAGTTGTTAATAGACACTATTAACTAAAATTTATATTAGTAATTGTAGATTTTATTAACTGTGTGAACTGATAAAAAAGAAAAGCCTAATTGGAAAATGGAGATTAACTTCATTAGAGAGAACATAACGATATAACATATCTTGTTTGACTTCTCCAAATAACTTCACAGGTCAGAATCTGAGCTTGCATCCACAGTGTACTGCTGAGTAACGCCCACATAGCTTACAGCAGGAAAAATGGAAAGAACCCCCCTGAAATTCAGTGGAGACACATATAGAAATCCCATTTTTAGTGCCATTGGAAGCAGAGAGGGAATGATTGATTGATGGATGGATGGATGGAAGGACAGATGGATGATATGCTTTCAAATTGTATGGGAAAGTAAATCTAAAAATATCCAAAGCTGAATTAAAAAAAAAATTAAAGAAAAAAGAAAGAAAATCCCTGCACTACAGTCTGGCAAACAGAATCCACTGAAAGTACTAAATGTACGTGAATTTTAAGATTTATTTTACAAATACTTGTTAGTACAACTGATCAGTATATATAATTTTCATGAATGTTTACTATGATACAATGTTCTTTTAAAACGCATATAAGCAATGTGCAACAAACAAACTATGAGAGCTTTATGACTGCTCCCTGCAAAGTCCCATTTATCACTAAGACTGAAGAGAAATAACTTGAAGAGACATATCAGGATGAACAGGCAGAGGAAAAATAAAGAATTATTTCTTGATTTTGTTATTTCCCAAGTAGAAGGAAAAAATCAGGAAATGCTTACAGTATTTGTTTTGTCAATGACAAAATTCTCATAAAAGCAAACGGTAATACACTGGATAAACTATGGAGCTTTTTATTTCACAGTATTTTCAGTCCATTTAAAAAGAATCTTGTAAATGTATGTTCTATTTTTACCAGATTAAAAGCTGATTTCAGTAAGGACTGCTTGAAAACTGCTTTCATAGTCCCAATGTTAAGCCCCTTTACTTTCTTTATTTTATGACTATGACTCTACTATTCATGTTTATATTCTCCCTGTGAGACCACCATACTTAAAATAGGATTAAAGACTGAACTTTAGGAAGTCCATCTGCTCTGTTTAAATAGAGACTTCTCCAGGCTGTACGGTAACGTAACATAACATCTCAGTGCAGTATTTAATCACCCAAAGGAAAGAGAGACCACTTTCATACAGATGTAAAATCTTATCTTTAGCAAATTAGGAAAGCGTCCACTTTTCAGGGTCATTACTCACAACTGTGACAATGCATTGCTCAGCGCTGGTGCCTACTTAATCTAGAAATAAAAATGAGGAATACCAGATCATTAGAGGTCCTTATGCTATTTGATTATCGAATACCAAGGCAGTTAATTTTTTAAAAGTGCTATGAATTCATGTAGGTTAGTCAGCTGAGCCCCCATCTCTGCAGTTTACCAGCCCAGGTGGGCTCAGTTGTGGGCAGGTGGAGCTGCTTTACACTCACGGGAATCAGAATAAACTTAAAATAGCTCCCCAAGCCTAAGGCTTTTCCATCAACCTGTGATTACTAGAGTGAAATACATTAATTGAATTGATTGAAATATTCTGGCTAAATGCTCTGCTTTTATATATAAAGCATTCTCAGCTGAAAGGTTTCTTTCTCTTGGTTTAATGGTGGTGGAAAGAATCATAGAATACCAGGCTGGAAGGGACCTTAAGGATCATCTTTAAGACCTCAGATGTAGATCTCTGCACTACAGAAGGGGTGAGTGACAGAACCGGAGTTTGCAGGTAGGGCGAAAAATGTAGGGGGGAAAAAACAAAATCGCATGTACCGCTCTCTATAACCTTATTAGTAAGTGAAGCAGAGCTGACGTGGGTACCAAAACTGCTGAATGTTACGAACTGCACGCACCTCTGTCGGCTGGTAGAGTAGCTCCCTGTTGGGTGCAGTTGCTTAGGTCAGCCTTATGTAATAGAAAAAGATGGGTTGACTTATACTACCTATGGGATTTATTTTGCACGTATTTTAAAATGAGATGAATTATCCTCCCTTCACAGATTGATAAGGGAGACTAGATGAAAACATAGACTAAATACTTACTATTTGAACTATTTCAGGTAGAAAAGATATATCTTAGCCAAACTGTTCTGACAAATCAGAATTGCTGCCATAAAAGCCAGTAAATTCCCCTTAGGGAGCACACTTAGCCCTTGTAGCAGAATATAAGATCTAGAGTCCGCACCTCGTCCCATATCAGATGCAGTATTTTTTAATCCATTATAACTGATGGATCACTTAGATAACTGTTCACAGCTTTCTGTACTGCTCAACAGACCACTGTGACGCTGTAGCCTGAGCACTATGATATAGCTCTTGCTTCATTTTCATCTATTTATATATTCCAGGGAGCTGACCTTCTTTTTATATCCCGACTTGCGCATCAAAACTGCATTGTATTCGCAGAGCCAAATTCACCACCTCTGCACCTGCATAATAATTTACACTAGAGCAAAACAGTATAAGGGGAAAACTGGGACCACAACCCCAAATTGCAGTACTTCGCACTCTCTGTACAGGGCTATAACTGAACACAGAAGGTGAAATTGTGAAATAGGTCAATTATTATTTTCACCCCAGCCTGTTGCTTCCTTGATATGTAATCCAAGCTCGTATTTTACTCAGGTTTGCTCTTCGCTACGAAGGCAATCACTAAGCTGACACATAGCAACTTACATTCATATCTCGTCTGGCCTTACAGCAAAGAAATTTTCTTCTCTGTTGTGATTCCCAGCATCCAGTCAGCAGGGATATGCTCGGTCAGAAAACTCCATGGTCTGTAAGTTACTGCTGCCCTGTCATGAGCAAATATGGTGGTTTAATTAGTGTTTTCATGGGTGAGCTGTGGGGAAACAGCTTCAAAAGGTGACGACCTTGCATAGGAGGTGATGTTGGGCATGGAAGTCTGTCTGCAAGACTGTAAATCAGAGAAATAATTCTGCTGAATCAGTAGGGCTAAACGGATGGAAAATCGGTATATCTGTGATCAGAGCCAAGTTCTAGATCTCTGCTGCCCACCAACACCTTCAGCTACAGAAAGTAGCAATGATTACAGGAATTAAGGAAAGAATATTTGTGTAACTTCTTGAATCCTCATTCATGCCAGGTACACAGCCCAGTGAGTAAGTTAAATTGTTTCTGCAACATATCACCAGAAACCTCCTTCCACATGGTGTAGTAAAACCCTAATGAAGTCCTGCGTGGGACCAGGATTTCACTCTCATGTTTATCATTACTCCTTAGCACATTCTTCAGCCGATTACTTGTACTTGTAATTACATTTCTACACAATCCATTTTGATTCATTTGTCAAACTTAATTTTGAGACATGCTGTGTCAAATGCTTTAGTAAATTCTAGATGCTTTAATGTATTTCCTTCCCTTCTTCCACTAATTTAGAATTTAATTAAAAATAGTAATCATTTTTGCTTGGCATGATTTGTTCTTTACATACCCATGTAAGAGATACTATTTTTAAAATTAAATACAACCCTGAACCTTACATAACTTCAAATGTTTTCTTTGAGGAAGTATGACACTTCAGTCAACAGTATTTGTCTCGAGTAAAAATACTTTATACCCTAAAAGACCCCCAGTGTTATTTCTATTTTTGTGCCTTCCTGGTGCGTTTCTATCACACAGCTCATTTTTTGAAGCCAAAGAGCAAAATGGCATGTCATTATTGCATAGTTTTTATGTAGTTTTAGAATTTTACTCAGTATGGCCCAAATATACACAGATCTATATAGAGTGAGATCATGAGTGAATGTCTGTTTTATTAAGTTAAATATGACATGCTGATTGCATAAATCTCTCCCCAGCAGAAAATCTTTTAACTTTATACACATATATTCATCCCAAAGAATTTTCAATTACGGGTAAGTATAGTTTAAGTGTTAGGACCTGAAGAGTTGTCTGGTCTATAGTCCGTATTGTCTATATAGGCTGCCTAGTTAAGGAGAAGGATGGACATCATTAGGAGATGATTCATCCCATCCTGATACACCTGAGATAAACGGGATGAGGGCTTTCTGCAGCTATCTTCTTTCTCCACCGGCCATGAGGTACCCTAGATGACTAGCTTCAACCAGGCTCCAACTCTTTACAAGAAGAGAAGTTCTATACAAAATTCTTATCTAATAAAAACAAAAACTATGATGCCAATAATTTGAACTGCTCTTTGAAAGCTGCCAAACCTGAAGACAAGATTCAGTGCCATGATGTCTTTTGTTTGGCTGAAAATATCTGCTGAAAATGAAATAATTATGAAGGTGAACTGGACTCACATTGTCACGTCTGTACAACATTCATTTTTCCAGGACCAAAATTGAACACTTTTTTTTTTTAATTTTGTCCTGAAATTTAAACATTAGCAAACAATTTGTCACTGAAGAAATTCTTGATGTATATCATCTCCAACCTCTGTCAAAATAACTTACAGTAATCTTAAACTGCAATCTTAAAATTCCAAAGAATGAAAAAATACATGTTATTAATTAGAACTCCTGTATCTTTATAATGCAGAAGAACAGAATTGATATCATGTAGCAATGGAAGGTCTAGTAAATCATTTCATACACACCAGTTCATATTTACTTATAATTATAATTCACAGGAGTGTATTCCTGCAATCAAGAGACAGGGATGCACAGCATGAAAAAACATTTAGCACAGAGCAGACTGCATGAGTAATTGCCTGTCAGAGTGGCTTATTAAAGGGAAACTACAGCTTTACAAGACAATCCTTGTATCTGCTTGTATTGGGTTTGCGTGGTAAAGGTTTTGGTAGTGGGGAGGGTTGTGAGAAGCTGCTGGAAGCTTCCCCCATGTCCGACAGAGCCAATGCCAAGACGGACCTGCTGCCGGCCAAGGCTGAGCCCATCAGCGATGGGGGTAACCCCTCTGGGAGAACAGATTCAAGAAGGGGGAAAAAAACCTGTGCAACTGCAGCCGGAGAGAGGAGTGAGATGTGAGAGCCCCAGCCCTGCAGCCCCCCAGGTGAGTGTAGAAGGAGGGGAGGAGATGCTCCAGGCGCCGGAGCAGAGATTCCCCTGCAGCCCGTGGTGAAGACCACGGTGAGGCAGGCTGTGCCCCTGCAGCCCAGGGAGGTCCACGGGGGAGCAGATCTCCACCTGCAGCCCGGGGAGAGAGCACCCCACGCCGGAGCAGGGGGATATGTCTGAAGGAGGCTGGGACCCTGTGGGAAGCCCGCGCTGGAGCAGGCTCCTGGCAGGCCCTGTGGCCCCATGGAGAGCAGGTTTGCTGGCAGGACTGGTGACCCCGTGGCGGACCCACGCTGGAGCGGTCTGTGCCTGAAGGACTGCAGCCCGGGGAAGGGACCCACGCTGGAGCACGGGACGAATGAGGAGTCCTCCCCCTGAGGAGGAAGGAGCGGCAGAGAGAACGTGTGATGAACTGACCCCAACCCCCATTCCCCGTCCCCCTGTGCTGCTGGGGGGGTAGGTAGAGAATTCAGGAGCAAAGCTGTACCTGGGAAGATGGGAGGGAGTGGGGGAAAGGTGTTTTAAGATGTGGTTTTATTTCTCATTACCCTACTCTGGTTTGATTTGCAATAATTTAGGTTAATTTTTCCCAAGTCAAGTCTGTTTTGCCTGTGACAGTAATTGGTGAGTGATCTCTCCATCCTTATCTTGACCCATGAGCCTTTTTTAGTATCTTCTCTTCCCTGTCCAGCTGAGGAGGGCTGTCACAGAGTGGCTTTGGTGGGCACCTGGCGTCCAGCCAGGGTCAACACACCACACTGCTTGTCTAATCTAAAGACAGATAGCTATATAAATACATAGAGTTCAAGAAAAAGTACTTCTTACTCTGAAGTTGAATTAAAAGTTCACTTTTTAAAGCATTAAAAGAAAAATCAAAAAGTGACAATTTTGATACCTGCAGAAGCACAGACCTTTCTAAATTGGAATGTTAATCCTTTGGGTTTTAAGGTAGCCGTGGTATTTGCAGGCAGTGGGATGAAGGGGATGGCAGTGTGGCTATGGAAACCATACTCCCTTATGTAAGCAAAGGTATCTGGTGACGTAATCTGTGGTATGCCCTTGAAATGTTAACAGCAGATGTACCCAGTGTATGAGCGCAATCCAAGAAGCCTTCTGGAGCAGGCTGCTGCCTTCCAGGTGGAATCACCAGCAGGCACTTACTGGGGTGATTGGAGCCTTGCAAAACAACATTTTCCCTCTAAATGCTTTACCAGGTTTGGCAACCTTCAACAAGCACCTCGTGTCCCAATTCACTCCCGTCATTTCACGAAGACCTCCCCAGCATCGACACGCGTGCGTAGTCTTTGCAGCAGCCGGGGTCGGTGCTCCACGCCGCTCGAGGAGGGACTGACTCCTGACACCCGGAGCTTCTGCGGAGGCGGGAAGCTCAGTTTCCTGGAAGGACTAGTTCTGCTTTATTCATCCAATTAATGGCTTTCACTTCCTCCTCTCTGACTGATGGAGAAGTTCTTAGAGAGCAGGGAGACTGAAGCTAAAGAGAATCAAATTAAAAAAAAAAAAAGGTGGGTGGAAGAGTGTAAGGAAAATTCCCTCAAAAACCCCACAATCCAAACCAAAAAAAGGTGTCGCAAATGAACCCGTGCCCTTTGGCGATAACTCAGTTTCATACATCTATTTCAGCTTTTTTTTTAAAGCATCTCAGCATTCTTTTTATGCCTTTGAGTTGATTCAAAGGTACATGCCCTGAGAGTAGAAGAAAAAAATACTTCATTGTTAAAGTGCTTTCAAAAATAAATGAAAACATAATGTAGGCCTTAGCAACTGCACCTGCAGCATTGTCCAAACCAGTAACATTTTGTCAGGCTTGGTTTAATGCTTGTGATTGAGAGATCTAAAGTCTGAAACCTGTTCACTCAACAGCTGATCTGAAGCTAAAGCCCACCAAAATCAACATGACTCTTTCCATTCATTTCAGAGAGCTTGGACCAAGGCCAGGGTCAAGAGAACAAAGGCAGCAGCTTTAAAAATGCTGCTCAAAAATGTCTCGCCCTTTCTTCCGACGACCGCTGCTGAGACTTTAAGCCATGTCATGGTCTCTGCCTGGATGCTGAGACTGTCATAGCGGTGGTGGATTTGATAATGGTCGTAATCTGGATTTTCCACTGTGAAATACACCGAGTCATTTTATATATAGTAACTCGTCATAAAAATCATCAGATGGAAACATCTCACAGTCATTGAAAGAAAGCTTTGCTCCTTTCCAAGTAACACACTTGATAATGTTTCACTTGAAAAAAAACTAATAACTTTTTTTATAACAATCCGAGAGAACTTACAGCTAATGGTTCTGCCTGAGAACATTCAGACTCCAGGAATATATGGCTTGGTTTAGAAAAATTATTATCAGTTCTGAATATTATAAAACTGACATAGTTTCCAGAAAAGGTTGTAAACAAATTATTGGGATTTTCTGTTCCAGGAAATACATTAAAAACAATCAAACTAAAAAAATTAAGTTGGCTAGCTAGAAAACTGTCTAGACAAAGCTTCCATTATATGATTTAACAATCCCCTGCAAATGCTGCTTAAAAGATAAAATTGGATTCCTGTCCAGAATATTAATACTTTTATTGCAGTTTATGGAAATACATGTATTTTATAGATACACGTACATACTCATATACAGATAGGTGATGAACATTCAAAATGGTTGGGAAAATGGTTCATTTTATCAGTATCTCTCCCTCTATCAAATAAGTAAATCATCGTTTTTCAGGCGGAGGCTTCTGATGAAGATTTCCTCATTTTCAGACAAGGACTTCTCTATTTCCATTTCAAGCACTGTCAATGCATGTATGTGAGTAGTTACTACGGGTGACACAAACAACTTACGATTATAGAGTGAGGAAGAGCACTCACAACTTTCTATTTCCAAACAACTCCACATAAATAGTTTGCAAGTTGAAGTTTCAGCACAGCCAGAGCAAGCTCAGGAATACAGAAACCACCTTTATTGTATTTGACTCATCTCAGTGCAGTATCCTCAGGAAAATAAAAAAGTGACATTTCTCCAGCATGACAGGTGAGAATTTTGAGATGCTTTTCTAACTCAGACAAAAGGAAGGCACTGAGAATTAGATCAGCTCTTCTCTTTTTTTCTAGGTGTAGCAATGCACCATTTAATGTTTGGTAGCCAACTGCAGCACAATTACAAAAATAGCTCCATGCTCAACGTGGAAAACTGAACCTGCCTCCCACTGAGACCCATGCAAAACGTAGGCAGTATCTTCTCTCTGTCTTCACTTTTCCAGGATCCTGGATCATACACGATTGAAGAAAAACACAGCTAGTTTCAGAAAGAAATATTTATGCCTAAGTAAATTTCAGAATTACCCTGGTGAACCTGATCACAAACTATTTTATATTTATCAGCTAATGTTTACTGTTCATAGCCAAAAGGAGACTATATTAGAATTACTAAAAAATTGTGTGGTAATATAGACAAGAAAAAATCAAAGTTAAAATAGCGTGAGCTAGTAACCATGTGCGGTTTATCTGGATAGAGAGGCTTAAAAAAAGCTTAATTTTTAAACTTTCTGACTGTGCCAAAATAGAAGAAAAACTTGGAAAGAAAGGCTAACATTTAAAGAAGATCAAAAGCAAGTGCTTGCTACATGTTCCCAGGTAAATAAATAATACCTTGTTTTGGAGAAGCTGTTTTAAGCTACTATAATCAGTTGTGAGGTACAAGGTTCAATGGAAACGTTTGGTTTTTCTCCAAATGGAACTGGACCTGTCGTGCCAACACAGCTGGAAAGCGTGGATTTACCACCCCACCATCTACTCTGACCATGGTCGAATGGCAGGACTCTCTCCAAAGCCAGGGGAAGCAGCAAAAGCTGTTATTCCACGGTACATCCAAGAAAGGCTTTTAAAAGGCTCTTTAGAAAACCAGTCCTGCCACCTTTACGGTATGGTAGGAAAGCCTACCAGTCCGTTCGCGGAGAAATAAATTTAGAAACCTGTTTTTGGAGGCATGCCAGCAGATGGGCGGGGGGGAGAGATAATGGGTACCACTTGCTCCTGGACCATGACTATCAGTGCTGCACAATTCCCTGTGCACTTGGCAGGAGCTGCTGTTGCAGGGTTTGCCGACCGCTTTAGATCAAGCAGTTGTCGAAAGCCATGTCAGGTTCTTACACTACATGCAGTCTCCTGGGCATCCTCCCATCCCTTTCTGACTTGTTCTTGTAAGGGCTCAAATGGCCGTACAATTTAGATAAATAGTTGATAGGATGTTTTTATTTTTTCTTTAAAAATTAACACTTTTTTTCATATGCGCAGGCCATTTCTGTGGATCCCACCTGGTTCTTTGTTCCCACAAAATCATTTTCATCTTTGCTTCAGATACTTCATATTTCAGTAACTCATTTCTCAAACCTTATAACAGGTGCTAGTACATCATGTTCTTTCATTGTCATTTCTCAATGTCATCTCATGTCGTTCATCAAAAGATGAGAGCTAACATTGTCTGCAGACCCAGGAAATCATAAAATCTAACCCTGCCCCAGCTAATGTGTCACTTTTGGCCTTAGGAAAATCACATAATCAAGAGGTGACAGAAGCGGTCTGATATTCTGCGTTTCTCAATTTTTGAATGTCTGTCACATTTTAAAAAGCTGGCCTCAGCTCAGCTGCCTCTCAGTTGCAAATGGAGATAAGGACACCTTTCTGTCTCACAAGAGAGAGTTAATATTTGTTCAGTGCTTTCAAAATGTTAAGTGCTACATAAGTGCTAAGCGTTATTAACAGGAATAATGTATGTTTTCATCTCGAGCTTGTACTCTTCTATCTGATCATTATCTAGCTTCTAATAAATAACAATTTTACCAGAATATAGTCCCAGGAAATATCTTTCTCACTCTTCTTGGAAAATGTTCCTATTTTTTATTATGAGACTTGAACATAATGTGTCAGATTTAAAATCATACATTTGTTGGAGTTCCTAACGTTAAACTAACTGGTCTCTGGGAATGATTCTTCCCTAACTTGTCACATACAGCATTTTGTTTTGCTGGTTATCTTTGAGTTTGCCAAAGAGTATGTAAATTGAGTTCATAATCTCATTTTGAGTATAAATATCAAATATATGAAAAATGTACCAGTAAACACTAAACAGAAAAAAACTCCACATAAAACCTTATACTGTTGGTTATTTAAAGCTATTGCAAAGAGGAACAGGTTGCCACTAACCAACAGTAAACTAAATGCTAGCTTGTATTTTGGAATCATTTGTACTACCCTTTCCCTTAACTGCTTTGGGCTTGAAGTGTAAAATTTGTAATGATGCTCCTGAGCACTCACTCATGGGTGTGAGTCCCATTGCTATTAAGTAAGAGTTAAAGACCAACTCACATAAGGAACTGATGAAAACCTAAGTTTTGTGTGCTTTGGAGTTTGCAACATAACACTCACGTGAGTGAGTGTATCTTGGTCACGTTGCTAAGTATTTCAGTTAGAAATAAAAAAGTCAACCTAGATTGGGTGAAATTTTGGGCTGCAGTGAAGTTGGATAAACCTGAAATTGTTAACGGTATTTCCTAGGTACTTCATCTGCCTCAGTCCTGCAGGAATAAACATCCTCCCTGAGAAGGGTGACAGCAGGGTAAATACAGAGAAAGTTCTCATTAGCAAGGCAATCTTTCCGTCCAAAGTTAACTAGTTATTTGCCAGTGTCCAAGATACACACTGTCAATCAAATAAACGTGCCACTTAAGGTGATGCCTATGATGCTTTTGACAGAACAAGATGTACTATTCATGTAAATGGTATTTGTGCAGAGCACACAGGGATAGAGACTGACCCATCGCAAAATCTCATCGCATTTTTTCTCTGAAGAATGTAAAATCTTACACTCTGGCATGATCAAAACCCAGATTTTCCCCTTTTGTAGAAATGAAGCCATTTACATTTATTGTAGCACTGTAAAACTCATGTAATTTTTTTTTTTTATTGTAGAGCACAAGATGAAATACCAGGGTATAAACTAAGCTGTATCTATGATAATCATATCCTTCCTAAAACACATCACTTTGGAAACACCTGTGTACTTATAAAGAGAAACTAGGAGATATTTGCACATTTACATTTAAACATCAAACCCACTGAAGATGTCTTGTTCATTATACCAGTTTCAGTATAATACAGTAAGAACAGTCTGAAGTATTTCCAAAGGAACATAACTTATGAAACAATCAGTTTCATTACATACAACGAAGCCCCAATCTTTAGGCTAAAACACAAACAGTTTAATAAAACAAAATCACTTAATATATTAGTCTTTATCTCGTTTCTGAACTGAGTATCTTTATCTCCTTTCTGAACTTAAAAATAATTAATCTGCCTTTATGTTCCTAATAGTCCCATAACCTGTAAATATAAAACTTCAAATGCAAGAAGGAAGTAAATGCTGATTGAGAGTCAGCAGAATGGAAGGATAGGCGCTCTCTTTAACCCATCCGAAAGATACTAAACCAGTGCAATGAATGCTATATATGTCACAGTAGCTATATAAATTCAAATGTTGCCTTCGAATACTTCTGCTGGCAACTGAAGTCCTGCACCCAGCATGCTGGTTATCACAAATGTCATCCTACTAGAAGAAAACTTTAAGACACACCCATATATAATCGAAATCCTTCTGTAAACCTAAAAGGAAGATTAAAGATTACTGAGCATACTTCAAAAACACATGGGCAAAGTCTGGAAAAGCACAAAACTTCCCTCTAACTATTGTCAAATTTCAGTCCAGGTTTATAAATGCCACACCTTGGCTGACTGAAGCCAATGGGAACGTCAAAGGAAATTCAGTTTTGGCTTCTTAATTCTCCCTGAAAATTGTCCACATTCATCTGCAAGAGATCCCCAAGATAATCATACATATACCAGGTATATGTAAGACCAAGGCTGAAGTCATTTTTGTAACACAAATTCATAAGCTTAATTTTATTTCCATTCTGATTAAGAGCAATACATTGTAAAAATACAGTTTTTAAAAGTGTCTTTCCATAGGTATAAAAATCTCTTACTTTGTGTATACCCAAACACGGAACACAGGCAGCCATTCATCATAGAAATGATCTAGAGCATAGAGGTCATTCACCCCAAATGAAAATTGTATAGCAAAAATAGATGATGAGTATCTGGAATGGAAGCAATAACATTTCCACCAGAATATCTTTAATAGAAAATAGAAAAGCAAAACAGTTATTTATTGTATGATTTTATAAGTCCTCCACATCACCTCCTGGGAGGAATATTCCCAAGAGAAATTCGCAGTGTGTGTGTAGAATAACTATTTAAATTTTTTGACTGAAAATATTGAATTTACCTACCAGGCCTGACAATGAGAAAAAATTATTACAAAAACTGTGATACTTAACTGAGATGGAACAAACATTCCTCTCATGTAGTCATATGCAATAAGTATGAAATATAACTTGATTGCATCTCTACATTTATAGAATATCTCTTATTTATTGCAAATATATTTCATGCAGGGTAACACTTCTGTTTCCATTCATCCTCTTCCAAAGATACTCCTAATCTCTGTGACAAGAATTTCAAATATCATTCATGGCCAAATACTGCATTTGGATTTCTTGGAGTTAACATTATGAAAAGGAACGTTTCTTTGCTCCAAGAGAATTGCCTCCAATTCAGTGTGATGCATTAAAAAAATAAGGTGAGAATCCAAAGACTTGACATAATGATGTGATAAAATTTTCAGATTTTATGGAAAGAAGCTTTTTTCAGTTTCTTCTTCATAAATGAAAAACGTATATGCACAGCGTGAAGAAACATATTATGCCTAAGTATGTAAAATATGTCAGCTTGAACATTTTACAGTTTAATGAAAAATATTTTTCAGGAGGATATTTTATATTATGTTTTCCAGAGAAAAATAAAAACCTTTTATTTTCTCAATATTACAGTCCTATCCCATCATCATTTTTTTCCTAGCTGTAAAAAAAACAGCATTGGGGTATTTATGCATTGTGAATTACGAGTAGTATTTTTTACTGGTTATCAAAATTTTAATGGCATTAGCTCTATTTGTAACATGTTTTCATTAAAATGAAAATGTGGAAAGCAATAAAATTAATATAGACCCTCATCAGTATCAGTGAGGCTTTATGTTGGTTTATGGGATTACTCGTGTTGTTTCTGTTATAGACCCTGATCGGACAACAGGACAAACCTCTTTTCCCACTGATGTCAAAATAAATTTTGCTGTTGTAATACAGAACACGGATTTAATATGTAGAAGTTGTAAATAATTCTTTAGCTTTCATTTTATTGAATCTGGTATTTCCTGCCTCTAGGAGTATACTTAGGTATATATAATTCCCATTTGGTGCAGATGTAAACTCATGTAAACTCATGTAAACTGAGACTAAGGAGTGGCAATCTATATGAGAATTTAACCCTTAGTTAACACCTGAAGAAAGGTTGTCAGCAGTACATTTCTCATGAAGGGGAACAGGCTCCTTTAGCCTCCCTCAAAATAGAAACAAATACCACAGCGTGAGTTTCAGATTTGAACCTCAAGGCCCACAAAGGATAAAATATAGCAATAACTCACTTTATTAGATAATTACAGCTATCTGCAGGTTTAAATTAACATCAGAATGCTGCTTTGTATCCCCTATTGCTGCACTGCTTTTGCATTCCACTTCTCCTTTGCCTTGCGTGGAAAACCAAAGATGACTGTAGGAACAGGGCAAGATCGACCATTATTTCAGTTAATTCACTTTGATTTATCCTACAAAAATAAACCTGTTAAATCAAAGAGCTCACTTGTAAGTTGTCTTTGGTAAGACTCTAATCATTTACCCATTAATGCAGGATAAAGCTGATGAGCCATGAAGCTGACTTTGAAAGAAAACCTTTTGATCTTCTCACTCCTGGGCATAATGCATAAAGGTGCAGTAGTTCGCTCTATCACAATGGCCTTTGAATTCTGCAGGACAGGAGCAATGAAATTTAGATTAGTTTGAACATGTAGGTGGTGACCTGGGAAACAAATCCCAAGGATGGGAAAAGGGAAGGTACATGGAAAGAGGATTAGACTCCTTCAGATGTCTGAGTACTTGATCTCAAAACCTGACAATAACGAATGCTGTTGCAGAAACTGACCCCTTGCATTCCTAACAATACAACAAAGTAAGAGGAGAGAAAAGAGATTCAACTCTGATCTTGGAAGAGGATGTAACTTCATTCTTAAATTAGTGGTACGGGGCTTCTCCCCTGGTGGAGGACTAATCCTAACGAACGATAGCCAGTCAGACATGTCACCTCTCTGTATCTGTTATCCTTCTGCTTTCTGCTGGCGTTTACAGAGTTTGCATTCTTTTTGCTAAAGACTGTTTTTTAAATTTTCTTCTTAAATCATGGTCCTGGGTCTCTCCAAGAGTATGGGGGGGTTGGGATCAGGAAGCTCATTTCCCTTCCTCATTCTTCTGTAATCATATATTCCACACTCTAATTAGCCAGGGGATGTTAAATTTGGCCTAGGTTTTTGACTCAGGTTTAGAAATCGGAAGGTTTCTAATCTTTATGGCCAAGGAAGGATTTACTCGGCATGGCGTGCTCATCAACATGGCAATCAATACCCAAACCCAGAGAGCCTGCTACTCTTATTGAACATCAGCAGAAGCCCTGTTTTAGGGCCGCATCTCTGGGAAGGAAACAGACAGAAATCCTCCAGGACCAGGTGGCTGGAGGGATCAGAGCAGGAGCTAAAAAACCCACCAAGAAAGGGGTGATTTCTCTCAGGAGCAAGCGTCCTGCAGACGACTGGGATCCTTCTGCTGGAGCTGCCCGGCAATGCGGCACTGAGGAGGAAAGTCACGTTGGTTTAATACTGAGCTGGCCCTGCGTAGGTAAAGAAACTTCTCCGCAGAGTAAGGCCAGGTGCACCTGGAATTAATTACACAATTAGGGCGACTGCCAGGGAGGCGCCACCCCACCCCGCTCTCCTTTGTGTGGAAACCAGACGGGACGCGGCCGGCTTTTCCCGTCAGCAGCGCCGGGTGCGAGCGGCCAGGACGGAGCGGGGGGGTCGTGGGGTTTCCCTGGCGTGGCGCCCACCGCCCCCCTCAGCACCCCGGGCACCGGCCGTGCCCCTGAGGCGGCTGGCCGGCCCGCCATCGCCCGCCGCCCCC
>JANXJC010000098.1:40039576-40076430 GCA_027564655.1 Leptodon cayanensis
GGCCGGGGCGCCAGGCCGCTGGCTCCGCCCGCACCACATGACTCCGCCGTCGGTAGAAACTTTTCCCGTCCCGCGATTGGAAAATGGCGGCGTAGGAACGGGGCTCTCGCATCCCAGCCCGGTCCGGCCGCCTTCTGCGGGCCACCCGCCCCCCCTCCCACCCACCCCCCACCCCCCGCTCCAGCGCCATGCCCCGCTGGGTTCCCACCAAAAGGGAGGAAAAATACGGCGTAGGTGAGGACCTTCCCGGCCCCCCCCCCTCCCGCCTGTTGCGCTGCGGGGTGCCCCGCGTCGTCGGCGGGGAACCCCCAGCCGCGGGCCTCCGCTTCCCCCTTCCCCGCCCTCGGCTCTGCCGGAGCCGGTCTCGGCGTGCGGCGGGCCGGGGCCGCGTTTCCCCGGGCAGCAGCGCCCGCGGCTTCCCCGCCGCCTGAGGAAAACCTCCTCGGCCGCCCGCGGGGCCGGCAGGGAGCGCGGGGTCGGCCGGGTGTGTCTGTCCGTCCGTCCGTCCCCAAGCCCGGGCCGGCTGCCGGGGGGCGAGCCCGCTCTCCGCGGGGGCTCCGGCCGCCGCCGCCCGGCGGGGATTTGCTGAGGGGGAAGTTGAGGAGTTGTGTGGAGGCGCCGGGCAACCTGCGCTTGGGTCATCCTCCCTTAAAAAAAAGTCGCTTTTTTCTTGTTCTCCTCTGTGTTCTTTGCTTCCTGAGTACTGCTTTGTGTGGATAGAAGAGGGCTTGGAGTTATTTGTGCTTTCACTGGCTTCTTTTCCCCCCTCCCTCCCTGATGGCAGCTAAACGGGATCCGCTTGCGGTGCTGGATCCTCGGTGGGAGCTGTGTGGGGTCGGTGGGAAGCGCTGCCCTGCGCCATGGTGATGCCCGCTGTTCCCTCATCTCTCCCTCCTTGGGAGAGGGAGGATTTGAGGCTACCGAGGGAAAAGGCTCTTGGGTTTCTCAGAGAGTGTGATTTTCATACAGATGAGGGGTTTCCCCCCGCGCGCTGCTGTCCGGGGGATCCATTTCGTACTCTGCTTCTTCCGTCCCTCTCAAACAGAGGGGGATTGTTCTCTGCCGGTAGTTAAAACATCTCCGCTCTAATTAAACGGAACCGAACTGCGGTGGTTTGGGGCAATGTTGTGCCGAGAGGGCCCATCTTGATGTTGAGGATGTTGCGTTTTGATCAGAAGCGGTCTGTAGGGGTTACGGAGAAGAAAACTTTATTGGCATGAGTGAGAGCGTTTGTCTTGGGGAAGGAAATAATAAATCTGACTATTCAATTTGGAAATACTAAGTTCGGTGTCCGCTACGGTTCTTGGACTCTATTGGTTGTGAAGAACAACTTGGTTTTCATATGTAGCCACAGCTAAGCCTTGTGTAAACACCGTGAGCAGGAAGAAGGGAGTTTCTGGGTCTAAGTAGAGCCTGAGTGAATTTAGGAATTAATTTTAAATTCTGTGCGTACATCCCTAGAAAACGAGAGCATGACTTTTAAATTACTAGCAAATCCTATCTGTCCAGTTACACTGGGTGAGAGCTGTGAGTAATGTCAGCGCTGAGGATGCAGGACAAATATAAGAAAGCAGAAATGCTACAGATGGCAGTTGCTCATTAAGTTTTCCAAATACCTGCTTCGTGTTGTGGGGTGGGTAGGGTATTTCTGAAAGACAGTAATGACTAAACCATCACGTAGTATATACTAGTGTTATAAACCAGTGATACTCGAAAGCAAGTTCCTCTTTTGCAGGAACTCATTCTGCTATTGTGGCAGAGGCGATTGCCCAGACCTGGCTTTCCAGGAGTCGATGTCTTGGAGGTGATTTTGAAAGGGTGAGACAATAAGAAGTGTGGACTAAAGCGAGTATTTTAAAATACACTTTAAGTATATTCATATATCCGGTGAGGGGAAATTGTGTGTGTAATAAGAGAACTAAACTTAAATGTAATTTAAGAAAAAAAAAAATGTTTCACGTTTCAAAAAGCACAAGATTGTGTGCTCAACTGGTGTTTTTTGTTTGTGTCCGCTGCTCTGGAGAGGAGTTTGTCATGGTTTTATAATAGGTTTGTTTTTCTAAGATAGTTTCTTTTTTTTTTCCTCTCTTCAGCTGAGAGGGATGAACCTCAGCAAAATTAGGGTATTTCTCTGTTGAACTGCAGGGGTGTGAGAGTTGAAAGTAGATGTAGTGTTGCGAGGACATAAAATCGGATTTAGAGCTAATTGAATGTTGCTACTCACTGGCCTGCGCTATGCTGTTAGATGCTGTTTTGGGAGGGATAGCTGCTTTCTGACATTGCTGGGTTTCCTCCTGAGGAAGATGAATATTCTGTTTGGTTACATGTGTTTTACATGTCTTTGTGTTGTTAAAAAAGGGCGCTTCTGTACACTGTGAGACTTGTGATGTTTTACTTTTTGCTGCTTATGAAAATTTCAGGTTGTGAAGAATTGATGTAGCATTTACATCATCCCAAACAGAAATGGAAAAGGAACTGTTAAGCTAAATATGCTAATATATGAATATTTTTCTTCCTTACTATTTGCCATGACCAGTCCTGGAGACTGACATTGGATTGGTATTGTCTGATGGTGAAACCGAAACACCTGCCTGTTCCCAAATAGGATTGGTAATTGAACTGCTATCTTAGTGACATGTATATGTAATATACTTAGTGTGTATGTTTCACTAAAGCAGAAATAACAAGAAGGTATTTATTGTTATGGGTTATATTACTTATGTTGCAGTTGTGGGAGCTCACAAGTGTGTGTATATATAAGATGTGTATATATAAAATATGCAAGTGTATATGTAATACATATATATACTTTTTTTTTCCTCCTCTTGACTAGTGTGTGCCTGTGCACAGCTAAGCTTTCTTAACACCTCAAGTCCTGAAGATTTGCTGGCTGTGGTGCAGTAGGAATAAATTATTGTGACATACCTGTGCTGAAACTGTGGTAGGATACAGGTGTGTTAAGAAATGCTCTTCCTGCTCAACCCACTCCACCTTGCACGGCAGGGTTCGAAGATGATGTCCAGCATACATGTAAACAAAACTTACTGCCTTAAAACGAGGAGTGCTGCCGCGTAGTGCAGAGGCATTATCTCAGCAGGCAGTTGTGAGCGTGACTCAGCTCCGCTTCCTGAGAGAATTTAGGGCTCGGCGTGTGGGGAGGTTGGATGAGGAATGGGTGTGGATATAATGGGATAATACAGTTATTAGATTAACATACGGGGAACCATCTGAAACAGGAAAACCATCAGCTTAATTGAAGTAGCTTTTCTCCACTCCCAATGCTGCATATCCTTCTTCATCTCGGTGCCTAGCTCTGTATTTCATCTCTTGCCCCGAGCTGGTGGGGAGGCATGTTATCGCGTTGAGATGGCCATGTGGGTGTACGGCTTCCTCAGTAGGGACATTAGAGACTTTTGGAGAGCCCCAGAGGCTGCTTATGTCTGCCACATAGCCTTGGTGTCCCAAGCGACTGCTGAGCGTGGCTGCTCAGTCTCGCATTTCCTACTTCGTGTGATGCGAAAATTGTAATTTTGGTGTTCTTCCTTATGCCAGTGGAGAGGAGATGTAATGAGCTGCTTTAGGAAGTCTGCGAGCCTGAACAGCGCTTCTGAGGTAGCATAAAGTGGCTCTAGTAGCTTCCAAATCCTCTTGACTTCTACTTTTATTTGACCTTTTTCCTTTGGGCTTAAAACTGCAGTAAGAGGTAAAACTGGCGCTACTATGGTTACTACAAATTTCATATTTAAAATGCCTTTGTGTTCAAAAGTATGTGCAGATATGGAGTAATTAGACAACCACTGTGATAGTTTAATCTGTTTGGGTTTGTGGTTTTTTTTTTACCTTTTAATAAATAGGGAAATAGAAAAATAATGCCATGTGTGTCCGTGCATGGTCGGATGTAGAAGGAGAACTTCCTGGCCAGAGGGCTTGTGCTGCCAGAGATCCTGTTAATTTTCAGGATGCTGACTCTACTTTCCTCTGCGACTCCTAATGAGTCACTGGAAAACATGGACAGTTGTGCCCTTACCATGATCAGTAAGCCAATGCGAGCTCTGCCTGGCAGGCAAGGCGCTCCTGGCTTTGGGCAGCTTCGTAAATTCAAGGCCTTTGTGAAGAAAGGGCTGGATATCTGTATGGGGAGCTGCATTAAGTGTTATTACTTCATGACAGCACGTGATGCCTGGGTAGGTGCTTCTTAATGGCATGTATTAGGTCAAAGATAAAGTATGTGTCAAGGACACTAGCATTTTAAAAATAGTCTGTACTTCTGTGGCTGTGTATGTACAATTGTTGCACTTCTAGGGCACATGTAGGTGCGCTCAAGCTTTCCCTTAAGTGGACAGGGTGCTGCAAGTACTTGAGATAATACCTGTGGTTCGCAGTCTTCAGCCAGTATCATGCAAGCTGCTCAGATGCACTCCATATGGTGTAGGGTGTGTGTCTCCATGTGCATTAGTTTAAAAAACAACAACAAGCAAAACAAAAAAAACCAACCCACAAACTAAACCAATTTTGCTGTGAGCCACACCGGTTGGGAGTTCCTGTGTTTTTGTTTGTTACTGGTGAGTTTTTGTTGTGTGTCATGGCAGGGCAAATAATAACTAGCCTGATTTTAGATGCACTTTGGCCACATTTCAAAGTTAGGGTATTTTAGTGCCTCTCTGAGATTGGGATAGCTTTTCAACAGGTATATATAGAAGTATCTTCAAACCAGGTATGCAGAAATATATACATATATATTTTTATTACTGGGGGAGGGCTATAATGAGTTGGTGGACTGAGTGGTGATACAAAGGTCATGATATATACGTTTTGCAACTGAGTTCTGCTCTTGCAGGGGGTCTTTGAAAGGGGGATAGGAATTTGGTAAGAGCAGTGCCATTGAAAGTTCCTATGGCCAAGCACTACTTCGCTGCTTCTGCTCGAGGGAGGACTGCACTGATTTAGGACAGATTTAAGGCTTTTGTGGAATCCTGGATTTACAGTCCACAGCTGCAATGAGTGGTGGTGGCACGTGAAGGCTCTCTCTTGTTTACTAAGAGAGTTCATGATCTTGTGCTTGCATATTTTTGCCTTGAAGTAGGGAAGAGAATTTTTCTAGGAAATTGAAAAAGATGCATCTTAGTGATGCGTTTTAGGAGTGCATCTAAGGAATTTTAGTGATGCTGTGTTGTGAGTAAGGTTTGGAGCCATCTGGCAGGACAGGACAGTTACCTTTGTGCTGTTACTGATGGCAGGATTGCGCTCTGGCAAGTCCCAAACCGATGGCGTAAAAATGCCCATGCAGTATTTGCTGATGTATTTATCAGTGTATTACCATTTTCAGAAAGCACATGCAGATTCATTCTCCTAGAGACAACATACCCTATTGTGCACCCAGATTAGAGTTTTATATTGTGATATCTGACAATACCTTTTAATTTCCTGCTTGCTGAGGGGGTGCATTTCTGTGCTCCCCTGTCCCTGGCATCACGTGAAGCAGCGGTAAGGGACTGGTAGATGAAGTGTACCTCTTCCTAAATGAATGACCTAAATTTGACTGTAGGCATGTGCTCGAGTATGCTCAGTTTACTCAGCAGTCACTATTGCTCCCTGTCAGTAAATGCTTGTTGCAAGCAACAGATTGGAGAGGAATAAAAATACCAGGTAAGTGGACCAAGTGTTGACTCCTGTTGCTTTTGTCCAGGTCAGTGACAACATTACAAACCGGGATTGTTCCGAGAAATGATTCCTGTAGGGGTTTACCAGAAATACTTTTTTTTTTTTTTTTTTCCTCATAGAGCACATACTGACTTCCTATAGGCAGCTGGCTGCCTACGGGCGTGATACACAGCATTTATTTAACTCTGCAGAGTAAGTTTTCAGTCAGTTTAGGGATTTTTCAGCTGTTAAATAACACTCTTGTTCCTAGAAAATAAAAGGGGAGGGGGAATTTTCACAAGACAAGGATTTACACTTTACATCGTACATAAGTATGGAAGTGGCAGTGGGACAAGGTCCTGACTTAAGGTTTTTGGTTTGGTATTAATTCAGGGGGAATACCATTTCTGAATTTCCACCTGAATTTCAGGTAGTACCTAGCCGGGTTTTACAGTTTTCCTCTTTGTCTCTCATTGCCATAAATGCTTGATTTAGGTGCACTAATACAATGTTAATTTTAGACTGTTTGGCATACTTGGCACAGCTTTCTTTCTATTATAAATGCATTTTCCTTTCTGTGTAGGCAAAGCTTTCGGGGAAGGGGAAGGGAAACTGGATGCAACTTAAAAAGTCAAACCAATGTCTCCAGGAAGCCTTTCAGTCAGCTTGCAACTACAGGCATAAGTGTTGCAATAATTTTTCTTTGAAATATTTGTGTTTCTGGAGTCTGTCCAGTATTGGCTGTAGAGCACATGCAGGATACGCTTTGTCTAATCCTTCAGTAGTCCTTCAGGATTGAAATCAATACATCTTGTTAAATACCTGTAGATGTGTCCAACTTCAGATAAATAGCTGAAAGCTGACTTATATTAATGAATTGAAGCTCAAATGAGGAACTAGTGCTAATCCAGTTTTAAAGTATTTACTCTTTTAAAGATGTCAGTCTTACCTCTTCTACTTGCTGCAAGCGTTAAACTTTCACAAAACATTCAGTGGTGGCTAATCACCGTTTCTATGAAATACATGGGCTGTTCTTTGTGGGCCTTCTTTGACAGGGAGATGGACCACTGAAAAGTTAGCTTTTTTTTTTTTTTTTTTTTTTTGTAAACTTAAAAACATTTTTAATTCTGTTTTCTGGCCTGTGGTAGATCCTAAGGCTATTCTGACAATAGCCATTTTCTCAACAATGCTTTAATGAATTCCTTAATGAGTTACTGGAATACTTTCCTCCTTTAGCTTGGGGGGAAAATTGAAATCATGCCCTATCTAAATGAAAAGAATGTTCAAAAAGAGATAATTCTTGTAATTCTGAAAGTTTATCTACATTTTCAGGCTGTAGTTGTGAAAACATTTATATATTTATGGTATTATTTATCTTCCCATGTTTATGTAATTTGTGCGTTAAATCTGATTTCTGATGTAAAGACTTGTAACACAAGAAGCAGCAGTTGCTGAATTTCAGTTTCATCTGCAAAATATGAAATATCTCTGGAAATATTACTCTGTTCCATATAGCTTTGTAACTAAACTGAAGTAATTACATTGAGAACTATTATGTGTAATCATGTATCCATATACATAGCAAAACAAACAGATGAATAACTGAAGTAACTATTGGCCATGATACTCGATTTTTTTTTTAATAATTTTTTTAGCACTGCTGCTTTATTTACGGTACTGTTTATATTAAGTTAGCGCTAACCTTTTTATAACGTGTTCTCAGAGGTTTGTGGTGGCTGATTTTACCAAAAGGTATGGGAGTAGCAAGATGTCTTTCTGTTACCCAGTAGAAAATACCAACAGGTAAGTGATACAGGATTTGCTGAGTAATTTATGAACACAGATGGAAGCAAAAGTGTACCTAATCAGTATATATGCTTGTAGGCACTTGGTTTCTGAAGGCCCTCTGTTCTGTACATCTCTACTGTTGTAGTAGCTGTGTCACTTTAACATTTCTACTACACAAATGAACTAATATTGAAGTTGAAAACCTGCTCGAGCAGCTCCCAAGCTGAGCTAGGTGCAGGGGTTTTGGGAGCATAGTGTGGTAAAGCAGGAGACCCTGAGGAGTTCCGTGTGTGGAGGGCATCGTTGGTGGCAACGTGGAGAATTGTCTTCCTCGTGGAGGAACCTCGTGGCTTGACATGGTGAGTTCCTAACCGATGGCCAGCAGAGCTTCCTGGAAGCACGGCTCCTGAGCAGCTTTGAAAATGTATGTCTGACAGTGCAGGTGGGCGCTTGGGATTTGGGAGAGCGCACGAACCGAGAAGTGCCTGAGAGCTTCTTCAAGCATCCAGATGCCTTTTGGTGTTTGTGTTTGCTCTGCCTGCCGCCTTCTTCTCTGAACAAAGCACGGAAGTACTGACATCACTCAATTTGAAGTTGAATGTAATAAAATAACATGTGTTTAGGGAATGTAGCTGAATAGCCTGTGGGTCCCAGGAGGAGGTAGCCGATGCTGAGTTAATGACGCCGGACCGCACCCAAACCTAAGGTGCAAGGACCTTCAACTGTGCTGTGTTAGTAGAAGAGGGCTTTCCTAATTTCCATACATGGAATAAAAAAAAAAAAAGAATTCAGAAGAAATAAGATGCTAAACCCTGGAGCTGGTGGTGCCTGTCGTCCCTGCATAAGACTAAAGGGAGTTGTTGGAAGGGGGCAGGGATACAGAATCATGGAAAGCTCCACTGTTACCTGTGTCTCCAGGGGCATACCTGGCTGCCTGCCTCCCAGCTGATGCTTTAGCCTTTAATGTCCTCCTAATTGTGCCAGCTGGTCTGCAGGAAAAAATGTTGGCCCTAGGGAGTGGTTGCAGTGAATGTAGTTGGGTGCTTTTATTGAGGAGTTGCCTCTGCTTCAGCATAGTGTGTGTATAGTATTTGTAGCAAAGGCTGCGTATCAGAAATGAAGTGAAATGAAAGCAACCGGTAATGTAAGAAGTATTCCTGTAGTGGACCCTGAAACAGGAAATATCGCAATGCTCAGCCACATGGAAGTAACTGATGATAATTTGACTTTCAAAGTCTTCATGCAGATGGGGAGTGATTTAAAAGGACACTTGCTTTCAAAAAATCTGCTGTGCATATGACTTCAGTGAACAAATCACGACCCTGAAATGAGTGCAGATTATCAAGGCGGTGATTTGGAATGTCCTATAAATACTGTCCTCTAAAGGAGGGGTTGCACTGCAGTTTTAATGACTAAGTAGAGATATGACTAAGTGTGTCACTTGTGTCAGGAGAGTTATAGATAAGGGTCTGTGGGAACCTTTCAAGTTGCTCTTGACTAAATATAAGGTTATTCTCCCCAAAATATGAGCATGTGAATAAAAACTAATGTCAGATGGCAAGAAATGGAGTTTTTACTTCAATTATTGTTTTTTAAGTAATGGAAGGAGCTGAAAGAGGGTTGGTTTGTCAGCTTTTGTTTGACTTGCATGGACCTGCTGTTGGTCAGTGAATCTGAAGAAGGGACCAGCTGCAGGTGTGGCCAGCCCCATGCTTATTTCCTCCTTAACTGCTATGGAGACTGTTGTAGTACGGTCAGCTGGGATTCTCCCCATCCTTGCTTCTGCCTTGCAATACAGTCTGGGTTTGAAAAGCTTGTCCTCTTGGTTTCTTTATTTTTTCCTGCTGCTTTGGGGTTGCATGGGAGCATGTTAACATTCTTGCTGTTTTGTATCAGAACATCTGTGGCTCATCCATAGCTCAAATATATAGAAAATGATGCTTATACTCAAGCCTATAGTATGCTCTCTCTAATGTGGCATAGTGGTGATGTTGCCCAGTGCCTGGCCTTTGGAGTTGGCTGCTGGATGGCCTGGTGGCTTTGGGCTCTGCATATAGCAATGTGTATTGCTTTGTGTATCTTTTGAGCAAAATGTGATTATGATACAAAACTGTCTACAATTATACATGAAAGCTTTCTTGCTACCTGGCTATTTTCCCTTGTGTGTTTTTTGATCTGTCATATGCTTCTTAATTTTTAATGATTTCCAAGCTTTTTTCTTTATTTTTCGTCTTTTGTCCTTATATACAAATGCCCACTAGTTTTCTGCAGGTGTTGCCCATTGTCTTGTCCCTGCTGGAATTCCTTCCTTCCTATTCACCTGGATACCCCTGTTTCACCCTTCATGTTGGTGGGAAATAGTGTTTACCTTTGGAGACTTATAACTGGGGCAAATGGCAAGTATATGAGCACTGCTGTCCTCTCTCCTTCCAGTAATGAACTGTAAACTCTCTTCAGTCATTTGCAGTATGTGGAGGCTGAATCATTTCACTAGCAGAGGACACGTACGGTAGATCTGGACCCTCATCCACCTCCCGCTGTTGTACTGTCTGACTCTTGCCTGTTATTTTTTCTTATCGTGACTAGTAGGTGTTGTTTGTGTCTCCATCAATCTATAGACTCTTTTTTTTTTTTTTTTTTTCCTCCTCCCATCTGAGGTTGGTGTGTCCTGTTTTGGTGTGGTTTTGGTTTGCGGTGGTTTTTTTTTTTTTTTTTTTTTTTTTTTCTTCCTTCTGTGAATTGATCTCTGAAGTTTCTGGTGTAAAGGGTGAGTGGTGTAACTAAAACAGTGGTTCTACTGATAGTGTTTGCAGTAAGATGGTTTAAAAAAAAGTGGTTTGTGGCTTTTTTTTTTAGTTTAGCTTTGGAGGTATTTGGGCTTCCATTTCAAATCAGCATTACTCTGTATAAGGTATGCCTTTGGCAGTATCTAACTCTGCCTCCTTCCTTGACAGCCTGTCAGACCAATGCCTCTAGCTGTTGACAGTCTGTCTTCCACCTCTGTGTCACCTTGGTCAAGTCTGTTCTGCACTTTTTTTGTGTCTCTTCTGATGCTGCTCACTAACGGTTGGGCATAATGAAGACAACCTTTTTCTTGTGGACTTCCCAGGAGATGGGCAGCAGTATGCAGATTTGCAACTCAGAATTCCTCTAAGACTGGGACTTGCTCACAGACACAGCAGCTGGCATTGACTCCTTTTTAAAATTAATTTAGTGACATATGACAAAGCACTGGGAGGGATTGAAGCAGTAGATAAAGATCCCTTTCCCAGAGTTTTCAGTTATTGAGCTCTTCTGATGAGAAAAAAGTTGTTCTTGCTCACAAGTTAAGTGGCTGGAGATGAGAACAGATATTTTTGTGGTGCAGTGGTATTTCTTAGGCAGTAGTTCCCATAGTGCGCGAGTCAAACGGGACAAAACAGCAACCCCAAACTTTTGATGGAAAGCCAAATATTCTTTTGGTATTTATTATATTAAGCTTTATTTACTTTTATTTGTTGGTTTTGTTCTTGACTGTTTCACTGTAACTAAGAGTCTAAAAGGATTAAAAAAAACATTAGGTATTTATCTGGATAATACGGACATCTGCAGTTACATTAGATTGGATTGCTTTAAGGCTAAGCATTACTGTCCTGGGCTGATCATCCAGGGCTGATAAGGTGCTGACAGATGAGGGAATTTTTTTTTAGTGCTAATACAGAATACAGAATTGGCTAATATAGGCTTGCCTGCTGTAGGGTCTCGGTGTGTCTCTCAAATGCTGATTATGGGAACTGGACTTTGGACTCTGTTTGGTCTGATCTCCTGCTGAATCATGCTACTGGGATGTTGATGCAGGTAGCACAAGTGCAAGTCTTAATGCGGTTATAGCAAAGCCTTTGTTAAACCAGCACCAGCTTGCAATCGTGCCTGCAACATGGATGGGGAGTTACTCATTTAGTCAGCGCACGCCACCCGCATAATGGGAAGAGTGTCCCATTAGCAAAGTTTTATTTGGGGGGGGGAATCTTTTTCAAGAAGCAAGTAAGTCTTTGAGGACTGCCTAAAGTATCTTGCTTCAAGCTCTGTGGGGTGGGAATTCTTATTCCTAAAAAATAAAGCAGTGGACTGGATATAGCCAGATAAGCACATTTTAATGAAGACTTGAGAGAATTACTCAGTTATGGTACTCTTTACATTTTTAGAAGTTTTGTGTGGGTTCAGCTTGTGTTTGATTTTTCTAGTTGAATGCATTCTTGAAATGATTTAGTAACAGATTTTTATCAATAACTTTTGCTGCAAAAGAGGCCTCTTATTTACTGAACTGTCATAACTGAGTGATGTAACTGGTTCAGATTTGTGCTTTAAATAAAGAAAGTACAGTTTGGGCTTAATGTAACAGTCGCTGGTTTCTGCAGCTAGAGTGCACGAAGGTGAACGTGTTCTTGGCTGAACACTGGAAGACGTTTTAATGGTATTAGGGCTCGAATATCTAAAATATCATGTAAGCTTTTACAGTCCAGGCGCGATACCATCTATAATGCAGCATGCTGATGTGGGAGCTGTTCTTACACCAAGATATAAACTCAAAGATCAGGAGTTCATGTATTATGTTTGTATAATAGTGTCTTGATGCTTCCATAACATTAACATAAGGAGTGTAGAAAATACAAAATAGTTTTGCAGAGGGGAAATAGAATAATTGAATACCAGCTCAATTTTTGATAAGATGGGTACGATAGTGATAGCATTGAGAAATGACTGAGTAAACTTAGTAAACAGTAAAATATTGGTGAGCATTAGTGAAGCCTTGGGCTCTACTATCGTGTTTCCTTTCTTATTGCATCTGTGCATCACAGGCATTTCTGTTGTTACCTTTGCATGCAGCAACACAGTCTTGCTCTTGGGACACTAGTGGACCAAGAAACATTTTTAAAGTTTATGCTGTTTTTTTTTTTTTTTTTTTTTTTTTTAGACCACGGAAGGCTCCTAATTGAGAGGAGTAAGTTGGATTCCTGGAGGAAAATGGCACAAATACTGTCCCCCGCCCCACCCTTTCCAACACCCCTCCGTCCTCAGTGTGCCGGCTTTGGAATGGGATGAAAATGTATTAAAAATGAGCTGGGACTTGAACTGAGTGTACAATGCCCTAGCTATCATTAATTTGTTTTTTTTTTTTATGGTTTTGTTTTGAGGTAGAGGCCCTGGAAGTGCTGAAATGAGTTGAATAACTAAGAAATGACCACTGGTTATTAGACTAGTGGAGTATTTTTACAGCGGGGAAAACAAATGTTTTAAGGTGAAAGCGGTTGTGGAGGACAGATACGCTGTCCAGTTTAGCACAAACTAGTGCTACCGGTTGGAGCTTGCCAAATACAAACATTTGAGCAGATTTAGTATCTTCTGTGTTGCTTTGGAAATCATTACAGGGAAATGGTTCTCCTTAAGCCGTTGTTTCCAATGGGGCAGTGCTAGGAACAGCACTGGTCTGCTCCTGTAGCCAGGAGCTGGCTCTTGCCTCCTCTGTTGGCTGGTGCTATCCTGGGCTGCCAGCGTGCATGTGCTGTGTGCTAATGCTTCACCTCTTTTCAGTGGATAGTTGGAACGATGCTGGGAAGATAATGTGCGAAAAAGAAAGAATAGTTAAGATACTTTTTTCTTATAGCACAGGTTAGCAAGTTGCTGCTGGGTTAGTGGTACCTTGAACACCCTGTCATCAATATACATGACTGTCAGTGGTGTTTTTAAAATAACACTCTCTTCAGGTGATTATGCTTAGGAAGTAAGGTGTTTTGGCCTTGAGCTATTCTGAATTAACAGGGGTGATCTTGAGGCTTGGGGGAATAAGGGTAGTAGTTACAGGGGTTGCCTTTGATGCATTTCTGTAGGCTGAGGGGTGTGCTAGCAATGGGGAACCAAATTGGTCAGTAGGACAGGACTCAACGGCTGCTGGCAGAAAGTTCTCATCTGGGAATTTCCCACATTCATCTGTGGTGGATTATTGGGCTAGATCAACTTTAATAAGACTAGAAAGGGGTTTAGAATGATCAGATTAACTCGTGATAAAGTTAAGTGTTGTGACTATAGATTTAGGTTCCAGTTGCACAAAAAGGTGTGGAGTTCAATGTCTGTAAGCAGAGCTTTTGGGTGTTCCTCTACTCTGGTTTTCCCCACTTCCCAGAAGTTTGTATATTTGATTTACGGAGAGAGTAAAATGTGATGCTGGGTCTTTAAAGACTAGTAATACCATGTCAGTTACATTTCCTTCTCCTTATTTCTTCCAGAATGAACATAAAAATTAGTATGGGTTCAAAGGATTCACTTTAGGTGAGAAACACGGAGTTTGTACGGATACAAGCTCCCTCTGACAGCACTGTAAAGAAACTCCATTGCTAGTGGAGGGAGCTGATGATGAGAAACCAACTCGGCAGCCTGGAGCGAGCTGGACAGTGACTCTTTGTTAAGGCTAGCTGCCGAGCCAACTCTGTCGCTCTTCTGAAAGCGGCACGAGGCATGTGATTTCTTACTGGTTTGGAGAAAAACAATTTTTCCCTGTTTTTGCAAAATGCTGCTCCTATCTTTTAATGTATTCAGTGCAGTTTGAGTCGCATCCATGGTTACGTTTTTCCATTAATTCTGGTATAAGATACAACTTCAGGAAAAATATAATGTATTTCCAACTTCTGCAATAGCCTAGCTGTTGTGGAAAAGAGAAAGTGGTGGATCAAACTGCGGCTCTTAGGTAATTCTTCTCTCTGGCTGTTACTTCTAAGAAAGCAAAACATGTTCCTCGGGGATTATTTGACTCTGGATCTGTGCTCTTTCTCTGTAGTTCTTGCTGTTGGAGACAGCTTGAAGGGCTAAGAGACAAAGTGATGACAAGTAAAAATAAATTGAATAAAGTTTGTTGTGTAAAAAAGCCTAAAACACCTTCTCCTCTCTTCCCCACTCCATAAGCTTTCCTGAGAAAGCAATGGAGGAATTTTGATTTTGTCTTCCCTTGTAGAAAAGCTGAGGAGGAAGAATGGTAGGAAATGTAAACTTTTTCCCATCACCCCATTTTTCCCCTTGCTTTAGGCTTTTTGCTCTGCATTATCAGCTCTGTATTGCAGTGAATAGTGTCTTGCAGTGGCCATTTTTTTGCTAACTATTTCCACAGTAGTATGATAGCAGTTTTATTGTGTTGAACTTGATTTTTATAGTCATTGGAAATGACTGTTAAAATATAACTGTGACATTAAGCTCACTGCTATAGAAATGCTTAGTAAAAGACACCCTTTTTGCAAAATTATGTTCAGTGTGATAGAGACCTGCTGCAATGGCAAGGGAGGAGATTGAAGAAGCAGGGGACTGATGCATTAGGCATCTTCAGTTGGAGCTGACATGAGCGCAGCATTTTTGTTAAAAACCTCATGAAGATACAACTGGTCTCCATTCTTGCTGGCTTTTGCGTAGCCGCAGTGAAAAGCTGAAAAAGGTGTTTTTGTAAAGGTTGTGCTTCATCCCGTGAAGGATGAATGTCCTGAGGAACTGGCTCATCCACGTCTGTCATCTATGACCAGTCTTGGTCATACCCAACCTGTATAAGAAGCTGCTCCCAGTCACTTGGGAAGCTATATGCCCTACTTCAGCATCAAATTGGAAATGTGATTGAGCATTGGCGCCTGTGCAGACTTTGACCATAATTTGTGCTGGTTTAGCCTGGGGCGGTGGATTGGGAAGGACTTAAGGGTTTGTCTGCGTTGTGCACGTGACTCTAATATAGTCCCTTTCATAAGCTGGTTTTAAGATTGAGTTTGTTGCGTTTGGGGATGTTTTCACCTGCTTCTGTGTTTGGCAGGACAGTTCTGAACCGCACTGCTCTATTTGGGACCTTTTCCGAAGGCTGTAGTGGATGTTGGTTGAAGTTGATGCTTCGCCCTCCCGTGCTTGGTCACACGCTGCTGCCTTGGCTGCTCTGCCACTGCTGGTCTTCCCCGATTGCTCCGAGTTATTTACAGAGTGGTTGCAGGAAAAAGCCCTGAGGTTTTGAGCAAGCTGAACTCCTCGGGACTGTTGGTGGAGGGATGAGGTGGGCGGCAGCGCTGGTGCAAGGGAAGGGGCCGGGACGTGCAGCTGGAGGCACATCAGCCAGGAGTGGGTGTGGAGCTGCAGCGCTGCCAGCTTTGGTCACTTATCTCTTGGGGAACCTCCGTCTAATGATACAGCCTGACGTTGACTCATGACCATTTCATACACACTTGATCCTCTGCCAGCATTGACCGTAAGCTGAGCTAGTTCCTCCTCCCCTCCAGCGTTTAACTCTTTTCCTTCCTTCTCATGCCCAGCAGATACCTTGATGCATTTTATGAGTCGCAATATTGAAGGTTTTGCAGATTTTTGCAAAGACTTCAAGTAGAGGCTGTTTTGAATTTCAGTTAATTAAAAGCGCAGAAGTCCTTTCTTCAGATACACGATGGTAAGCATAGTGCGTGCTCAAACGCTGTCTTTGCCTTCTTTGAGGACGTTGTCTGTAGGCCCACTATAGCAAGAGCCGAGTTGTCACTTCTTAGTGTCCCCCAGTGAAATGTAGGAAATTCAAGGGAGCATCAAAACTCACTTACTTTGTGATTCTGTGTTACCAGAAGACAGATGCCAAGACTGGCATCTATCTGCCTCTAGATAATGTTTTCTGTTTGTCTAAATCAGCATCTTGCTTTTTCTACAAAAGCCAGTGTTAAGAGCTTGGGGTGGTGTGATTACTTCTTGCATACAGTGTGTTTCAGTTAATGGACTTTTTAATATTAAAAATCGATTTGGATGTTCTTGATTGCGCTTCTTGTTAGCTATGCATTATGGCACATTATTAATGCTGTTATAGTCAATAATGATTTTTATTTTTTTAACACTGGTTTCAGCTTTATACCCTCAGTACTTGGTGGTGAAGTACTCTGAATACAGATTAAGTAGCAAGAAGGAGGAGGGAGAGAGCTGTTAAAGAGTGAGTTGGCATCTTACTTTCTTTTTAGGGAGCTAATGAAGTATCTGGCTTAAAAGGGGGGAGGAGGAAAAGCAAGAACCTGAACTTGGTTCTTGGAAATCTTGCGTAGGTCTAGAACTCTTTATTTATTTGTTTTTTAATTAGCGCAGAAAGGACAAGTGTGCATCTTGTTCTGTCCTACTTGAGCTCTGCCTGCAGGATTCAGCAACAGTGTGGTTACACTTCTGCAAGGCAACATGACCGAAGTTTGGGGATTGCTCTGGATTTTTGAAGTTTCCTCAGCTTATTAATTCATGTTGGGTTGCGATAAGACACCAGATGTGTTGCAAAACATATTGCTCCCCTGTGTTGCCATCTGTTACAAAACCTGACGTGTCTAGTTATGTTTATAGAGGCCTGGGTGGCCCTTTGCTCTTTCTAAGCTGTGATGAACGAACAGTCGGTGCCGCACCTGTGCTTAGGTTCTCCTCTAAATGCAGAATTTATTCCTGTGTACATTTAATAGTTTCCTCTTGAGCGTTTTGTCCTCACTTTGGAAGAGGGAAGGCAGGCTGTCATTGCAGGGATTTCAGTTTGAGGCGTGCCAGAGTCCGGGTTCAGGATTCTCTCACCCTTGCCAGATGTCCTGTATAGCTCATGGAGGAGAGGCAGTGGTCCTGGGCTTGTGTGGGAATACAGTTTCCAGATGAACCAAGGTGTGTTTCAGGAATTTGCTGCGCATATGGAGGAGGGGGGAAAGGAATGGTCTCCCCTTTATAAGGGGAAACAAGAATAAATCCTTACTATCCACGTAAACTTGGTGGATTTATTCTGGTCCTGCTGGAGAGATAACCTGTGAATAAGATACAGTGCGTTACTGAGGAGAAGGAACCATGAGCTGTATTTTCTTTGTTAGCCTGGTGGTAACTGTTCAGGTCTAAGAGTTTTTTCAGGCTACTCTTCTTTTAGGAAATTCATCTTTTGTGAATGTTTGGATGACAGAATATTGAGAGAGAACTGTGAACCACGCTTGATGAGACCAGGAATGACGAAATGCAAGGTGACTTCAGTGAGGCAGGAAGACATACCCTTGGTTAATACACACATGAAATAATAGTCTTTAACAAACCTTAGGTGCAACTCCTGACTCATACACTTCTTTTTGATCCTTCCTTCTCCATTAGCCTCAGCTATAAAAATTGGAAACTTGTCTGGGTAAGTAACAGAGGGCTAAGGAGTCTCTTTAATACTGAAAGCAACGACTTTCCTTTCAGAGAAAACAGGAGGAAAACCTTCACGTTTCTTTTATTTTTAATACTAGAGGATTTTCAAGAGACTTTGCTTTCACCTCTGCAGTTTCAGTCTCCTTTTATGGAAAAAGCCTAAGTATGTTTTTGGGATTTTTTTAAAAGACAGTGTAGAATAAAGCTGATAATGTGTTAAATGTAGTTTGCTTTCTCTTAGGAGTGTGGAATGATTAATACAGCCTTTAATGCAAAGTAATTCCAAGGAGTATTACTCTAACATTTTTATGGTATCTTGAGATATCTCAGCTTTCATGCAGTCAAGAGAAAAGCTTTTTCAGTATATATTGATGTTACCTTTGTTTGCTTTTTCATTCCCCCCCCCGCCCCCGTCACCTCTCTCTAATTCTTCTACTGTTGCACTCCTCATTTTTCTAATGCGTGCAGATTAATGAGTGCAGTTCAGTTAGGGGTGTTTGTTTTGCATTCTTTAGCAGTAAATGGGTTTTTAGTGCAATTACTGTAATGCCCTATTCATTGTTCCTTTCTTTATCAACTCCTAGAGTTGAAAAAATTGCTCTTTCTATGCCCACACTAATCCTTTGCTTTTGGCACTTAAGTACTTTTGTGTAGATGTGCTTTGTGGTTGCCGTGGGAGGAGGAGGGGAACAGGGAGAGCCTTTACCCAGAGAGCTGCTTGGCTGAGAGCACAGCTGATGAGGAGGAATATCTTTGGTGGTGCTGAAACCTTCTGTCCTGCAGCATGGGAAGGAAGGGTGGCTTCAGGATGGTTTTGTCACTGTGGCTTTGTGTTTTCTCTTTTGCCATCCTAGTTCTGCTCGTTACCTCTCAGAGCTGAAACCCAAAGTTCACCGATACATTTGCTGGATGTTCCTCAGCCTTCATGTCAGCTACACCACCGCGACTAACTAATAGACATACTAAATCTGTATGCTGCTGGCCTTGTTCGGTGCAGATCTCAAGAGCAACAACTGCTCTTTATGCATCAGCAGCACGTCCCCTAAAATTACTAGGTGCTTTCCCTGTCATGAACAGTTTTGGTTTACCTCAGTTTTTATAAGCAGGTTAGATATAAGACTGCACCTGAAATGGTCTGTTTGGAAGCTGGTGCAATTGTACCCATAACATGGTTGTCAAGGAAATCTGGTCTATAGGTGTGATTTTGCAAATATAGTAGGCTCCCCACAGCTCTAGATTAAATCAGTCATAGTTAACGATGCTTAGAACTGGAAAATAAAGCTGTTTATTTCTTTGTCTGCAACTTTGAGAAAATGTTATAGTCATTCCCTTCTGCAGGCTGACCT
Organism: Leptodon cayanensis; assembly: GCA_027564655.1. Taxonomy (NCBI): domain Eukaryota; kingdom Metazoa; phylum Chordata; class Aves; order Accipitriformes; family Accipitridae; genus Leptodon; species Leptodon cayanensis. The sequence continues at coordinate 40,058,512 of JANXJC010000098.1, forward strand.
TATAATTAGAAAATGTTGGTCAGATGCAGGTGTCTGGGAGGGGCATATCTTGTGCCAGAGATGTAAGAGAGCAACTGCCCCCTTTACCTTCTCAAGGGTCTTCTTAAGCTAACTCCTGTATTCCTTCTGAGGAGAGGCAGCATGTTTGTAGCTCAGGAAGCAGCATCTTTCCTGAGCTGCGTTGACTTTGGTATCTCTTCTGCAGAGTCTCTTAAGTTACCTCTATCACAGATGTATCCCTTAAGGAGAAAATGCATTATAAATAGCATTCTTCTAAATGATGAGGAATGAGAGTATTTGGTTGCAATAGAGAAGCTCAGCTGTGCCTCTTCAGTTGAAATTTATTAGGGAAAAAAAAATTAATCTGTGCATGGATGAAGAGCGTTGGGATGCTGTGTTAGTGTTAACCATGAGGTTGACTTCACTGGCTAGGTCTTAGTCATAAATCTTTTGATGCTTGAGTAACCATGCTCCTTATCTTGCTTGGGCATTGTAGCAAAGGTTTTTCTAACTTAAGAGGCTGCGTAACTCCTTTGCCAAAACAGCGAGCCTTGATTCTCGGTTCAAGCACAATGGGGAGGCCTGACGTTAGCTGGTGTAAATATTCCTAATGCTTCATTTAGCTTAGAGCTCTCCAAACTGAAAATCTGTCACGCTGAGAACTGGATTTTCAAAATTAAGCAAAACTTATTTCAGTTAAAAAAAAAAAAAATTTGGAAGTTAAACTTCAGGCTTTTAAATATTTTAAATGGTGGCTCAGAATACAGTTGATCAGACAAAATATAAGCAGATCAGTTTCATGCTTTATTTCTCTGAATTTTGTCTTTTCCTTTAATTAAAGCCTTGTTGTTTGCTCCAATCAAACATTTTATCTGTCATAACATCTTTTGATGTCACTCTACATAAAGTACCCTGAGAGAGAGTTATCTGCTAGCTTACATAGGAGTATGCAGTGTAGTTCAAGCCTTGTTTTGTAATCACAGGGGTGGAATGCACTTTGTAGTTATTTTGGTGGTTTGCTTCATGATCTGTCAATGCTGCTGCAAGCCAGAAATGTAATTTTTTTTTAGACGTATTTTTCACACATATATTTTTAAAGATAAATCTTCCCTCCGTGGCTGTTGGTCCTCACTCACTTCAGGTCAGTGGGAGCTGTCGTGGGCAGTAATTACCACTTGATGGTTGTTTGTCATCTTCTCTTAAAGGAATTGGTCATTATAGTGAAGCTCTTGTTACGTGACCCTCCTTGTTATGACAGACACCAGGTAGCACTCTTGGATATAAATTTTCATGTCTTTTATTCGTAGCTGCCTTTGATCCTTAGTGTTATTCCATTTAAATGTTTGAGAAATGCTTAGCTGAAGTGTGAATTGAGTACAGGACTGTTTTTAATCTGTCATAATGCGAATTTTTACTGACTGGGATGTCTGGTACGAGGCAGCGAGATTGCTCGTTGGGGTCCTGAAGGTGGAAGACTCAAGTTGGATTCATTTTTGAATGTGTTGAGCACCCATGGGTCCTCTCGACTCTAGTGACAGCTGTGAGCATTGAAGAGATCTAAGTAAATACCCAGAGGGTGGAATTCAGTGTTGAACTCGAACAACACAAGTTTAGAGGAGGTAGTATTGACTGCGTAACTTTGTCTTTCCTGGTATATGCAAAAACTGAACCGAAAACATTTCTGATGAGTGTTATCGAGCAGACTGTCCCATGTGCCGTGTATTCACCCTTGTTAACGTCCCTCTGCTCGGAGCAGTTTGAAATGTTAACTTTTCTTAATGTGTTTTTCACAGAACCCTCTTCTCCTGCAGAATAGCAATTATGGCTTTGAAATATTCTGCGCCAGATACCTAGGAGGGAGGGTTTATCTCTCTTTAATAATGAAAAAGTTAACAGAAACATTAAAACAGGAATAGCTAGCTTGGCTTGTTTTGATGTCAATAAAATTATATTACTTTCTAAAGTCTTCATTTAAATACTGTTGATATTAGTCTTTATTATGCACTTGACTTTTATTCTTTTTACCCTGAAGTGTCCTCTCCTCTATAATCTTACACCGTGTGCTATGTTTTCTCTTCCAAACAGCTTTTTCATATTTTTTTTTTCATTTTGGCAGTCAGATATATTTATTTACTACTTAACTCTAAAGTCTGTAGTCTGTCAAGCAAGAGGAGTACCGCAGAGAAAAGGATCAAGGCAACCCGTCATGTATTGGTTGTTGTTAGCATTGCAGGTTGGAATTCAATAAATTCTGGGGAGAATAAATAGTAACTCTTGGAGGTTGAAAATGAAGTCATGGCCACAGTTGGGGGTAGTGCCGGGCACTGTGCCCCGTCCTCGTGGTGGGATTAGACCTTCTCACATGCCCGCTTGGATGTTTCCTGCTTGTGCACTTGGGGCTAAACCGATTATCCGATTTGAGGTCGAGAAAGTATTTTTCTCCAGTTACCAGTTCTTACAGATATAATTTATGTTGTTGATCTTCTGTGTAATATGGGCTCTAGCCTGCTTCTTAGGAGCATTTGGGAATAGAAAATTGGGCAGGTAAGTGAGGGTGCTTCCTGGGTCCGATGTCTCATTGCCTTTATAACTGCGGCTTTTGGCCTTTTGCTGTAGGTGTTAAGTTTGAGGGGTTTTTTGGAAGTGCTTTGTGACCTGTAATGAGTATGGCACGTGTCGTTAATGTCCTGTGAACTCTTTTGGTCTGAACATCTGTGAAGATTTCCTGCAAGAATGGGAGTTACACATAAATTACCCAGGTCTTTCTGTTCCAATACTAGTATCCGAGATTCCTGTTGGAGCATTCCTGACCAGTGCTGCACACCAACCCTGTCCCTGGAAGTAATGTAGAAAGAAAAGCAAGTGGTTATTTGAGGGGTGGTAGAAAGATTTGAGGCAACTATCACATTCCAAAAATGCTTTCACTCCCCAAAGAGTTATGACAAATAGTAAGAAATTCTGATTCTCAGATATTTTGAAAAAGCTATCCTTTGACACTGTATTCTGAAAGCTGTCAGTGTGAAGAGGAGGTCTATGCTCAAAGCAGCACAGCCCTTTAGGTACTGGAAATGTGAAGACGAGAAGTATGTAGAGCCTCATGGTGAAGGAGGAAGACTACTTTTGCCATTTCACTAGCTGTTAAGAATAGTGTATAAAATGCCTTTAAACTCGGTAACCTCGTAGGAGGGTTTAACTGCAGTTGCAGAACCGTGCAGAAACTTTTGTGGGTCCACCTTGACTATAGTTCATGAACTTCAGTCTTGAGACGTACTGGAGTTGCTGCCTTTGGTCACGAGGACCCTACTTGGTATTGGAAGATTTTTTTTCTTACAGAGAGTTTGCTCCGTATGAAACGTAATAGATCTAGCTTTAAGAGTCATAATTGTTTTGTTTTTCATATTACTAATATTTTTTTTTTCAACTAAACCTAGTTTGCAGCATTATTTGTCAGATAAATTTCTGGGTGTTGCTAATCTCAGTGCTCGCAGTTCCCAGATTTTCTGTTAGGAAGGGTAGGGAGGAGTGGTCTTTGAATTTCTTTTTTTGGTTGTGGTTTATTATCTTCTGAAGATGGCAGTTCTCAAAAATTCTGACTCCTTACCACATTTCTTTACTCCCCTCCCCCCCATGTTTTCTATTTATTGGTTATGATGTTGTTTCATTGGTGAGTGGGGTAATGCGTCTTTTCCATTTGAATTCTCTCTAGTACTATATACCTTGCTACTGGTTTTTTCAAAGCAAACCAATTTTTCTTCTCTCCAAAGTTATTCCCTGGCCAGGAGTGAAGTCTGGCTGAGCACGGGGAGTCTGCGGGTCAGTGGCAGTGAGGCAGGAGCCGCTTCCAGCGCTTGCTTCCAGTATTCATTTTTTGCAGTTGACTTCATCACTGGCTGAAGGTGTCCATCCAGTGCTCCTTCAAGGAAGACAAATGTGGGTGGGCACGGGTGGAGGCTGACCGCTGGTCTGGGGGGCAGCGATGAGCAGACCCTCCTCCAAGGGTTGAGCTGGAACTTGCGACCTACGATGAAGTCGCTTTTGGAATGTACACAGCCGTGAGGTTTGCTGTTTAGGTGCGTCTAAACAAATCTGAGAGTTTTCTCTTGGTCCAGAACCTTTTCTGCCCTGCTTCAGTTGAGGTCTGCAGTATTGACACCACCTGTGTGTAACGTGAGGGTCCTTCATAGTTCTCGTGAACGTTGTGCCTCTTGCTGCTTCTGCTGAATGGTAGGACTCTTTTTCTGAATTCAGCACTGGAAAGGGAAATGGTTTTCAGTTTATTGTTATTCCTCACCCTGCTTGTGACTGGAGCCACTCGGAAATATTTGTGAAAACAAATGCATTTGGTGAATTTGCAGATTGTGGTGGTGCAGGTTGTGGATGCTGTCGGGGCTTGCTAATGGGTAAAATATAACTTGGTAATAATATTATAAAATGGCGGATACGACTGGTCTCTCCCATGAATACAGTGGGTTGATGCAGTTACCGCTGGCACTCAGGAATTCTGAAATCATGTTGTTTTCAAATATAATATGCATGCAGTAAATTAATGAAGTGACTGAGATCATTCTTTAATGTTAGTGGTGGTAATTTGGGCTTTCTAAAGACACTTTGTAGGTTTTCTGTGTGTTAAGCTGACAGTGGGAGACAGTGCAGTTCATTACAGAACTGCATAAAATTGACACAAAGTGCTGGAAGACAGGCAAGTACAACAAAAATATTAATGTATTGCTATGAAGAGGCAAAGCATTATAAACGGAGTGAGGGACTATCTTCAGAAAGTGGACTTTTGGCTTTTTTGAGTTTTTTTACAAGGGGAAATATTAACGATTAAAGGACTTGGCCAAATTTTTACTAGTGGGGTTTTTTTTTTGTTTTTTTTTTTTTTTAATACAAAATGCTTTGCAAAGAGGTTGAGAATGGCAACAATGAGTAATGAAAACAATTATGTGGAGAAACAAAAATCCTGGAAGTTATGTTGTCTTGCATGTGCTAACAGCAGTGTTTCCTCTGTCCAGCTCTCTACAACTACGATGCGAGGGGACCAGATGAACTTTCCTTACAAATAGGCGACACTGTGCACATATTAGAAACATATGAAGGTAAGCTGGCAAAAATTGCGTTTAAAAACAATGTTTTTACAATTGCATTACTTTTCTGTTTGTGACGTTACCTTCTTGTGTTATCAGGTGATGAATTACTTTCTTGCTAAAGGACAAAACACATTATTTCTAATGAACACAGAATTAACTAATGCTAGATGTGAATGAGGATGCATGTGGTTGATAACCTGGTGAATAACCATTTCCTTTTCTATGGAAGATGGATGTTCGCAAAGCTTTATTAGTATGGATTAATTGTAGCATCTGCCCTACGTTAGAGAAATGGTAGATGCTTTTTGGATACCCTCGCCTAATGCAAAAGAGCCTGCTGTTAAAAGAAGTTTGATCTGAATTTCAAAGTCACCTGGGTCCTAAATTATTTAGGTTTCTCTTATAAGATGGGTACATGTGTTACAGTGCCATGGACTGAGTTCAGGCCTTTCAGATCCTTTGCTTGTTTTGATATGAACCTTTGGAAACATTGCATGTACCAAAATCTTTCCTTCTTGATCCGTGTAAAAGGGAATTTGAATGCTGAGTTTGATAATCAGTAGAATGTGAAAATTGTTGTAACACTTTTCAGCTCTTGCTTGATCCAGTGCTGAGCCAGGCAAAACACAGCTCTTTCATTATATCCTTGACTTGAAATTTTATGGCATGCTGCAGTTTGGAAAGGTATAAGTAACATACAACTAAACTGTGTTTGTTTAAAATATTGTAACACTTTTTGTCTTGTGGAAATGTGACTTACTTTAATATATTGATTTGTTTGTTTCTCTAGACATTGATCTTTTAGTACATCTGTGTGATAAATTTGTTTTAGATATTGGCTTAATAGGATTTTTTTTATTGTTATATTTACTGAAACAAACAATGCTATTTCAACAAAAGTAACAAGCTGTAGTCATCACTGTGCAAATGAATTTTCTCATTGTTCCTAGGCTGGTGTTTTCTTACAGAGTTCAGCTTGCCACTGCAATGCCAAGTTTGACTCTAGGCGAAGTAATCTTTCCATTATCTGACGTTATGTACTTTTTAATGAAAATCTAATAAAGCAAAAATTTTAAATGCAAATTGAATGGTTTAGTATTGTGCAGCTTTGTACTTTTATATATAAATAGATTTATTTAATGAATGTGGGAGAAGGTCTGAATCCTGAATAGGGTATGTGAAACCATATTAAACGATGACAGCTGCCAACTAAGTGGGACAGTGGAAATGACTCACTTTTCCCCTAGACTTGAGTAATAGAAAGACCTTCACACTCTCATGGTTGTTAGGCTTCAAGCACATGGGATGAGTTCATGTTAAAAGAAATGCAAATAAGTTAATGTTCTTCCAAACATCTTATACAATGATTACTCATTATGTACCTGCTGTGATGGGAAATTAGATGCCATAATTCTTATCTCTCTTGTTCACAGAGCTGCCATTATTAGGTAATTTGAGCTTTTTGATCTCCAAGTTCCTCTACACAAAATTTGTGTAGATTGTGCCCCAGGAGGTTTTGTACCACCTGCAGGAACGTCCAGGTGTGCGCCTGGGAACTTCCCTGTCATCCCCTGTCTGTGTCAGGGTTGTGTTAGGCTGCGGCAGGGTGGGCCAGTCTGAGGAAAAGACCCGTAACAATATGAGCGTGGGACAGAAAAGTTGTTCGAAGAGTCAGTAATGTCTTTTTGCTGAGGATCTGTGATTCTGCTTCTCAAAGGTCTACCCCCTTTCCCTGTATTTAAGATTAGGGGAAAAACTGGGCTTCTTTCATTGATATCTGCTGTATTATGAATTCTGCTCGTGGCATCCTACCGTAGAATTGTGATTATTTTGAAATAGTTTTCTGCAATAATTTCAAGTTAGGAGTAGTTTTGAAGACTTATATGTGTCCATGAGCTTTGAAGTGGTAGACTGTAGTTGTTTGTTTGTTTGTTGTTTCCCTCTGAATCTGCTTTGTTGTCAAGAAAAGCTTATGGTAAATCCATGCTCGGTTGGTCTTCTCTCTGCAGATGAAAGATGCTGAGAAGTTGAGAGCTTGGTCTCATATGCATAGTCTAGAAGACCTGTTTTAAGGACAGGCAGGTTTCTATAGGATATCGTGTTGCTACCACGTACTGGAATGGATTGCTAAGGTGGACTTTGCTTATGTGTTTAAAATATTATTTATTTTTTTACCTATAAGTAGAACTTATTTTGGAATTTGTTTTTATTACTAAAACATTTTAATCTTTTAATCAAAGAAAACTTTTTTTTCTTCTGAAATACAGGAAAAAGTTTGTAGAAATAATTCAATATGCAGATCCTGTAAAGTTGCAGGCTTGTTGAAAACAGGCTATATTTTTATAGGAGTTATGAGATTGGAAATGAATGTGCACATTTCACTGTTAAATCTTGAAGTTTCTGTTCTTCCAGGAACCAAAGCAAAGATGAAGCTACTTTCTAGAGTAACTGATGTTGAAAGTCAAATTAGTATTTTTCTTTCAGGTAGAATTGCAGACAATTTTATTTTTCAGTTAGAAAACTTCCTCTCGCTCCTTCTAACGTGAGCCTTACAGGAAAACCCAAACAGTAAAGCCATATGACTTCATAAATATCCTTCATCTTGCAGGAGAGAAGGATTGCATTTCGTAGTAGATATCCCAAAGCAAGTATTTGCCACGTTCTGAATTAGTACTTGCCAGATTTTTATTGTCTTAATTCTGTTTCTTTACATTATTTGGTGGAATGGGCGAACAGAACATACGATCAAGAAATGTGGCTTATTAAGGTGAATAGCTATTAAATGTAACAGTAAATAAGCTCCAAAGCCAAGCTTTCATGTTTGAACAGTAGTTAATTTCTAGCACTGCTGTGGGGAGGCAGTTAGGGTTCCCAAATAAGTATTTTCAGATAAGTTATTCCTGATACTGTGGGAAAATTAAGTTGCTGGTTGCAGGTTTTTTGTTGTTGCTTTCTTTGTGTTTGTTTTTGTTGTTGTTGTTTTTTGTTTGCCCCCCCCCCCCTTTTTTTTTTTAATGCAGCAAATACCTTATTTGGGTAAGTGTGTAGTAAATAGATGCATCATTCAAGAGAAACAACAGCAAATTTTTGAGTGTCTTTTGCAGCTTTAACAGAGACAAAAGTATTTAATTGGTCCCTTTTCTTAGTTGGTCATTTAAGTGGATGCATATTCCAGCCATTATATCCCATAATATTTGTTAAGGGTGCGGCTAGAAACCCTGTAACACATCAATAAGCCACTTAAAAGCCCTGGTCACTGTAGAAAAATGTTTCTGGCATCAATCTGCCTTCCTCTCTCTGGCATTTTGTCTGAAACCGAATTGGCCCTGAACAGAGGAAGGAGGATCTGGAGCTCTGTGCTGGCTGCTCCAGGGAAGTGTTTGACATCAGGTGTTTGTCCTCTCTGCCCTCAGGCTTTGGCTTTTTCAATTTTTTTTTTTTTTTTTTTTTTTTTCCCCCCATGGTCCACAAAACTGCTTAGGTTACAAAATCAAGAACTAAAATTAGGTAGGATGACAACATAGGATGATAGGTGCATTAGGATACCTTCTTGGTGACAGTTACAAGCACATGTGCTCACGCATCCCTCTACCCCTGCTTTTTTAGTGCGGACTGGATATCGCTCGCCTAAAGCAGCGGCTATACTATACTTGTTTTTCCCTTGTCCAGTGTCTGACAACATACCGTATTTATTGCGCGTTGATGAAAAATCACAGTTTTGTGACCTTGATTTCTTTAATTCGTGTTTGTGAGGGAGTTGGTTGTTTTTGTAGTGCCTGTCTGTCTGTGGAGGAGGGCTGGTAGGAACTAAGAAACTGAATAGTCCTTATGTTTTGGGTGGTTGATTAGAGATGACTTCATGTATTTAAATGACATTGCCCTTATACGAGCATGTTCATGGCAAGACTCAATGGCTCCAGCTGAATCAGTGAGAGTTAGCTGTCTGAAAATTGGGCTCCCCGCTGCATAGCTACAGGCTGGATCCCCAGCAAGAACTTCATTTAGGTGGTGGCTGCCACCAAAGAGCCTGGTTGGACTTGCCTGGCTGCATGAGGACCTCTGCAATGAGCAGGAGTGCAACCCGTTCTCCAAGGCAGATTTTGGCTGCTTTCTTATCCACAATCTCTTGTAGCTCTTGCTGCAAAGCTTCAGAAAGTAGAGGTTCAGCAGCGAGGAGCTTTCTTTGCTACGTGGCTTTTTAATCTGCAGGTGCAGAGCGACGTCCTGAGTCAGACAGCACAGAAGATGGGATGGGAGAAGCGAGGTGGCAGAGATAATAAGGCTGTATGTTCCTTAGTTTGTACAGTGCATTTGATCAGAGTTACGGTGCTTATCAGTTTAGACTGCAGAACTTCAAAATGTTGGTTTATTCATATAAAACTGAGGGAATTTAGTTCTTTAATAGGATTGAAATCTGTGCATGCCTGTGCACAGATTTCAGCCAGTGGGGTAAGCACCAGCAGAAATGCTTTGCTGCCTTTGCACCTGAGCCAGAAACTCTGCATGGTTGTTTCAGCAACAGTTTTTGTTGGTATTCCTCTGAAAGCAATGGAAATAAGAGATGTGAGGCCATTGCAGCCTCTGTAGGCAAGTGAGCTGTGATAGTTGTAGACACCACATGAAAGAAGAGAGCACTAGCCATCCCCAAGTGATCACGGAGGATAGGCTTCTGATGCAGTGTGAAGATGACGAATCATTTTACCTTTTGCTACTGGAGAGCAGACTGAAAAATCCTGTGTGCTTGAGACTTTAATTTGTATTTCTAGTCCCAGAGTGTAGATAATGAATTTGCCAGCATACGTTGTCTTCCTTGAACTTTCTTCCTGCCCTAGTTGTTGTTGTCAGGAGTGGGACTGTAGTTTTTTTTCCATGTCTGCTTTGTGACCCCCCCCCCCCATCCATGTTGATTTCTGGAGAGGGATGCTTTGCTGTACAAAACCCCTGCTTGTGGGGCTGGAGGGGGTGGCATTGCACCCAGGCTCAGGCTTCCAAAAACTGCAGAGGGCAGCTCTTATCACCTGGGGGGCTCCCTGGGTTGCTGAGCAGGAAGGAGTGAGCGAGCGAGCCGTGGCACAGACAAGCTGAAATATAAAATAGCCCCAGTGCAAGCATACAAACAAGCTAGCGCTGAATTGGGGGCAGTATGCACAGAAGATCTCATCTGCTTTCTTTGGCAAAGTATCTTCCGTGAGGCAAAACGACTGTAGTTTGTAGGGTTTTGTTTTTGCTTTGCTTATCCAGTCTCGCTGAAGCGGGATGTCTGGAGAAACACTAAAAGCTGTAATGGTGATTGCTTGCAGATGTGTCGTGAACTGGGGGCACAATAAATGAGACAGTTTTCTAGGCATGGCCACCTGCCTAGGAGTATGGCACAGGCTGAAAAATCATGAGGGATCGGGGCTGCTGCGGGGTGGGTGTTTGCTGCCTCATGCTGAATTAGGGCCGTGGGGCTCCTTGCTTTGATATTTCGATGTGTGAATCCTAAATGCCAAAGTATGCTTGTTTTCTGCTGAGATGACAAATGGCTGATCTGCATTTGGAAACTTGCATTTGTGGCACTTGAATGGGTTTTAAAGTCAAATTAGTAGAAAAGTACGATTTTGTGAAGTTAATGCTCTTAAGTTGGTTTTGTTTATGTTGGTAAATTAGTACTTAAAATTAAATGACTGACAATTAAACACATCATGTAAAATGCCATCTCTGTCATGTAGTCTTTTCCATCAGTTTGATCGTCATCACTCTGATTTTTATAGCTTCCAAGAAGACTTGTTTTAGCCAGGATATTAATCCTGTAGAGAATTTAAATTCAGGTCGGGTATGCATGTCTGTGTTGGTGGGGGTGAAGCATGATCAGAAACCATGTTGAGGTGCTGTTGAGCTGAGAAGGAACAGCCAACAGGTGACATTAATGAACTTTTTAATGCTCTTTTCCTTTTTTCGTTCTAGGTTGGTACAGAGGTTACACACTACGAAAAAAATCCAAGAAGGTAAGTGTTGCCAGAACGGAGCGCTGATTTTTTTTCTTGGACAGAGATGTTTTATGGCATTGGGTGCATGGTTGTAACAGAGATCTCAGGCACGTGTTATGGTACTGCATGGCAGCGATTCACTGTGTGTCCACTGATCTCTAATAACTGCTGGTGTGTAGTCTCAACCTCTGGTAAACGTGAATTTTTCAAGTTAACTGAAACTTTTTTTAGCAAGGCCTAAAAGCTGAGTTGCATCTCTCTCTCTCTCTCTCTCTCTCTCTCTCTCTCTTTTTCCCCTTCCAATTTACAGGTATATATATGTACAGTCACTATAGAGGGCTTAATGTGCATCAGCTTGTTTTCTGCAGTAACTGGTGTACCAGAGCCTTTGCCTCAATAAAAAGTTCCTAACTTTATGTTCTAGTTGATCTGTTTAGAGGCTGACACTTTGCTTCACTGTCTGTTAAATAATGTATTACTCGTAAAACGCAATTGCATCTTGGAAAGTGATATGGAGATCTACATTGTGATTTTCAGTCGTTCTCTGCAAGAGGGAGAGTAATCTTCTGCAGTGTAATTTTGCCTAGTTGTTAGGCTTTCAGTGTGCGTAAAGGCCTGCTGTTTATAGCAGCCTTTCTGAAATAAAAAGAAAGGAAACAGCACAAATACTGGTTGTAACATTGTGTTTTATTTTTTGAGCGTTTTACTTTATAGTAGTAATTAACCAGAATTAAACGACTTCTGGTTTTGCTTCTTTTTTTCACTTAAAGTAAAACACTTAAAATGTAATGTTTGCCGACAGAGGTACATTTTGAGTTGCATCTGCATGTCTAAAAGTACAGAGCTGAGTTGTGTGGTTCATCCCACCCATTTCCTAACCAGGCCTGTTCTGTGGTTTTTCTATTCTGATATTTTCTTTTTTTGGAAATACACTAAATTTCTTGCGAACTGTATTTCACGAACATGCCTTGTGCAGCCTAAGAAGCAATTACGCATTCTTCTTGGCTTAAATTAATTCCACGTGTTGCTGCATTTGTCTGAGTGCCCCTAAGGTAGTGTGTGTGTGTGGTTTGTTTGTTGGGTTGTTTGTTTTTTTTTTTTTTCTTGTTTTGTTTTTTACTGGGATGAAAAGACACCTCCCCTGCTGCCTCCCCTCCCTCCAGTTTCTGTAGCTTTCTGCTAATTTCTTTTTTTGCGTTCCCAGATGGTAATAAAACTGTACTACTACCTCAGAGGGTGAGGTGGAGAAATGTGCTTTCTCAGCTCGACTTGAATTATTTTTTAATATGAGCTTACACTGTTTTGAAAATATTATTGTATTTCTGGAATCTCGAGATTATTAGAAATTAGAGATTAGAAAATTTTGTCAGGAAAGCAGCACTGGTCTTCTGCAGCGCTGCCTGTTGTAGAGGCTTTTGGCTTGTAGCGCTAAGGATAGGTTGGCGGTAGAAGATAGTAAGTTATATATATAGTGTGTGTGTACTATGGGTTGTGATGCAGGATGCCTGTGTTCTGTGTGTGCAAGTGCGCATTTATTTCACAGCAAGGCAGCCGGGTATACTGCCTGTTCTCATGCCGTGTTTATTTTAACTGGAAGACTGGAAATGCTGGCAAAACCACTTTGGGAACAGAAGCAACATCTCATAGCAGGGTGTAAGAAAGCTTGGTTAGACGCGAGGGGAAGCAAGCAGTGGACCTGGATTACAGGCAAAACGTCATTTTGGAGTAGATCTATTTAAAATCATCTGTCTTTCATGCTTGCAAAAGCAAGTCTGTTTTAATATGCATCTGTATATAATCATCCAGGGATGTGGCGAATCGTGGCAAACTGTACCTTGAACTGGGGGAGGAAACACCCCTTTGTAGGGCCACTGGTGACAGGGTATCACTGCTGTTTCCTTTGATACTGTGAAGGTAAGTTTAAAAACACTGAGCCTGTAGTTGCTAAGGTTACAATAACACCTTCTTGAAAGGACATGCTATACAAAATGTAAATGTACATTAAAAAGAAAACAAAATGCCACGAAACAACCGTTCTGATGCTTAAGAGGATGTGAATGGCTCTGCAGACCCAGCAGTGTGTCTTGGCATATTTTTAGGCAATAGATAAAATGTTATATGCAACTGGCTATTTAAAACACTTTTTTTTTTTTTTTCCTCTCCTTCCCTCTCAAAGGGCATATTTCCTGCCTCATATATACATCTTAAGGAAGCAATAGTTGAAGGCAAAGGGTAAGTTTGATTTGAAAATAATGAAAATCAATTTTCCTATTTGTATCTACATAATTTTGGTGTATTGTCAGATAAGTTACACTCATTTCCAATTAGTTAAGGAGCTGATGATGAAAATGTGTGTGTTTCTTTTTAAAATATTTTAAATTGGTAACTCATCTTGGGTTCGAAGGTACTGTCATCAGCAGTGCTTCTGGCTAGTGCTGTCCTTAGCTGCATTGTCATATAATTGAACTAAAGCATAACCTTCTCTGTATTAATGGAAATGTTTCAGAAGAATTAATAATTTACCATTTTTCTTTATAACTTTATTACTCTCTTGACCAATAATTACCTAGATTAACTTCTTCCGCTCCCTGCCCCCTGCTTTAGTTCTAATTTCAGTTTTCCCAGCTTCTCTTATTTTCCAGCCCTTGAGTCTTATGGCTTCTGCCTGCTATATTAAAAGAAGTCTTTGATATGAGATACCTTTCTTTTATGCAGGTAAAATTTAAGTCCCTCTTCAGTAAATCGTGTAGGCTGGACTCCTTGCTGAAAGCCATTATCCAGGCATCATTTTCTGCCTTACCGAGAAGTTCTGTCAAATTGTTCATTTTGTGATTCTCCTGCTCCCTTGCCTGATGTGTGTGATGCTAAATAGTTTGGGCAGGTTTTACTTAACAGCTGTTAAAATTTCAGATCTCTATATATGAAATCAGCATTGCTGGAATTGATACAAAAGTGTAGTTAAAAAACGGGGGGAAAAACTAACCCCAAACCCCAGAAAAAAAATGTGGACTGAAATTCATAAATAATTAGCCAGATATGGAATGGAGTGAAACAGGATTAAAATATTTTATTCCTTTGTGCCTGATTTATTTTTATACACTGTTAAATATGTAAATGATAAAACTACTAATCATGAGATTGCTGCATAATGACATCTTTCTTGCTGATTACGAAACTGCCTTTAAGTACCCTACTTCTGAAATATTAAAAGATCTATCTGTTGTTCCTTTCTTTCATGGCACATAATTTTAAAACAAGTCATACAGAAACGTAACAGTAATGGCTTGCATGCTTAATTTTTCTTTGCAAGACCAATATTTTGAAAAAAAAAAATTATGCATTAGTATCACGGCATTGTAGGCTGTGCATATCTGGCTTTCATCTTGATTGCTTCTTGTGAAATTAGTATCTCAATAACAAATGGTATGGTGAGTTATGTATCGATATCCTTATCTTGTGAGTATAGAGATAAGGAGGTGGTTGGAAAGTGTGAGCTCAGTTGCATAGTCTCAGCCCACCGAGGTACCCTTTACGTCACGTGGCTGTATTAGTGTACACCGCTTCTCCTGTATCTGATAATACATTCTTTTTTAACTTATAAATTTATAAGTGATATTCTTTTCAACCCTGTCATTATTGAATTGTCTTTTGAAATGAACAGTTCCTTCTTAGGAATGATTCTGTCATCCTACCCAAAACTACTACTTAATTCAAACTGTTTTTTCTCTTCCTCTTAAGACAACATGAAACAGTTATACCCAATGAGCTCCCCTTGATTCAGGAGGTTACCACAACCCTGCGGGAATGGTCTATAATATGGCGGCAATTATATGTTGTAAGTATTAACTTACGGAAACATTTACAATAGTATATGGTTTGTGAAAAGAGTGATGCTGTCAAAGGTAGAGTGAACAGCATGAAGGAACTGTTAATGAAATTCCACTTCTGTTACTGTTTCTAAAGGCTACTTTTAATGCTGAAAAGCTATTTAGCATCTTCTGTGTTAAGGCACAAATCTCAGTAGTGTTTCTTCTGAGTGTTTTCTCAAATACTGTGTATTTCTTGTGCAGAATCAGGTTTTTACAGAGTGTTATCTTGATCTAGGAATAAATCGTTGAGCAATTATGACCCCTTTTTCATGGGGCACAATTATGCAGAATACAGTGGGTTTTTAAAGTATACATTAGATTTTTCTAAATCTGAAGACAATTGTGTTGAAGAAATGAAGAAAATGGTTTTGAGGGCAGTTCTTAAGGCTGTTGATGTATGTTATGAAAAAATTGAATATTTGATGTTGAATTTGTGGGTATAAACGGAAACCTTTGAAAATCATCAGTGTACACCTTTTACCTCTCAGTATTCTTGTACTTGAAGTTGATTGTTCCCAGTTTATCCTGACCTTAAGTTACATGCCTGATTATTTTCATGTGCTTAAGTTCCAAGCACATGAGAATATATTCTTAGAGATTTATAGTAATAAGCGTTTGCACTGATAATATCTCAGATGGGATAACAGAAAAATACAATAACCTTGAAACTACACAGGTGAAAGTGCTTTTAAGTAAGATCTAAAGACTGTTCAAATGTACACTTAAAAATGCAGTTCAGATGTAAAGCAACAGCATGTTGTAGGTTGTGAGGTTATCCTGGGTCAGACTTCTCATCCTCTCATGTAAGGTCACTAACAAAATAATGTGAAAATGAAAGTGTTGTATTTAAAGTAGGGTTTAATGCAGAGTGTCTGTTCCTTATAAATATGTTTGAAATCTTCTATCATAAAAAGCTGTGTAATGAAGGCACTAACTGGAAATGAAGATGTTTGTGTTGACTAATGTGGTTTTTAATCACACCCATGAAAATAAAGATTAAAAATATAATATGCTGCAAGTGATGTATTATTGCACTAGATGAGATGAAGCATATCTTATATGAAGAGAAACAGATTATATATTAAGTAGAGAGCTTTAATGTGATGTAATAATGGAGAGGTCATGTGTTGTGGAGCAAGAAAGAAGTAGACAGGCAGAAACAAACTAGGAGGAACAGATTCTAGGGAGGGCACTAAGAACAGCTTTGCCCTTGGTTCCACTGCTATGTGCTGCTGAGGACAGTGAGGATTACATTTTGACCCTGATGTCTTTTTTTTCAGGATTATCCTGAATATGAAATCTGATATTGCTTAATGTCCGAGAATACTACTTGCAGAACCACGGTGCACATATAATAAGAAAGGAAGAATAGCAAGAGGCGTTGTTAGAAGTTTTCTTCCCAAGTCTTGTGGGTGTTTTTTTTGTAGCAGTAACTTCTAAGAAATTACAAAGTTCTCCTGGTGTGGGAATCACTTGTTCATGTTTTAGCGTCTTGTTTGTCATGCATTTACTTCCATGAAGACATATGAACAGCTAAACAATATTGCAGTGCTTTGTTAATAACTTTGAATTCAAGAGCAGGCAAGGTGTGATGCTGCCAGTGGCCTCAATTTGGTAGCAGAAAGGGTTCCAGTCCCTGTTACAGCTTTACTCTGAGGAGCAGATCACTTAATGAGTTTGTTTATCGTTTGTGTCTCAAGGATATCTCTTAGATTAATTGCATGTGGTCAGCTGCCAAAAAAGCATTGGTGCACTGGGATTGCATTTTCAAGGGAGATTTGCTTTACTGGAGGTAGCCAGTTTCAAACTGGTAAATCTGCAGACTAGAGAGATACTCTGTGTTATCAACGTTTTGCATATCAAAAGTAACTAAATGACCACATTTATGCTTTTATTTAGTTTGTAATTTGTGTTTGAATGTTGAATAGGTATTCAGTTTTGATCTGCAGATAGCAGAGGATGTGGCATGTTCTTCATCTCACTAGTTTATAATTGCCTGCAGCATCGAAAATCATGAACTTCTTTCCCATTTGGATTTATCTGTATTTAGCTTCCAGCCGTATGTGGCTGTTGTGTCTTTCTCTGCTACATTAAAGAGCTTTTAATAATGGGTATTTTCTCTCTGTGAAGGTTCTTGCACTATAATCAAGTCAGCTCTTTGATAATCTGAACAGACTTGAGTCTTTAAGTTTCACAGTTAGATATTTTTTCCCTGAGTCTTTATGAGTCGTTATATTCTTTTCCTGCACCTTCTGCAGTTTTTTGTTGCCTTGTAAATATAGGGGAGAATTTTATTTCAGTTATTCCAGTTGTACTCACTCAAATGAGGCCTAGGTGTAGTCTGAATGAGATAGCTATGTGTAGCCTGAATAGTTTATTGATGTAGGGTGTTTAGAAAGATGTATTCTTTTTAAGAGTGTCTTGAACTAATGGCTTAGATTTTGAGGGTTATGAAGACAGTAAGAGAGACTGCTTCTGGGTAAGATCAAAGCATTCAGGGCCTCTGCATTGTCTTCGTCTCAATGTTATCTTTCACAATAAAAATAGAAAGCCTGTTGTTCTGCAACTTCAGTTTTGCATGGTATTGTTTGTTTGCACTAAAATTGTTGTGTATATGCGCTGTCCACAGTTTAAACCAACATGTCAAATTCTGTTTTGTGGTTAAAGATTTAATCTTTTCTCTCTGAATGCATATGTGTGTAGAAAATGCTCTGGAAAAGAGGTTTCTTCCATTGTAAATCTGGAACTTTATCGTCCTGTGTCCTAGCTTAGCTGAATGTTGCCAAGAAAAGTTTGTGTATGCTGCCGGCGCTATTTAATATCCATAATTCCAGCCTTTATAAACAATTAGGGTATTTAACTTCCCAAAAGTTTTAGTGCTTTCCTGGTTTTTCACTTTTCATTCAGGTGCTAGCTGTGGTCTCATAAGATACTAATACACTCAGCTTTGCACACTTATGAACTGTAAAGTGTTATTGTGAAGGTTTAACT
>JANXJC010000098.1:40076644-40123197 GCA_027564655.1 Leptodon cayanensis
AGCCAAAACACTGGTGTGTTATCAACACCTTTCTAGCTACTGATGCAGAGCACAGCACTACAAAGACTGCCATGGGGTGAATTAAGTCTGTCTCAGCCAGACCCAATACAAGCCTCTTGCAATTTTATGATTGCAATTTATTATATGTATCTAAAAGATGCTCATTAGACTTCAAAACTAACTTCTACCCATCTTTTTTCCTCGAAACAGCAAGATAACAGAGAAATGTTTCGCAGTGTACGGCACATGATATATGATCTTATTGAGTGGAGATCTCAAATACTCTCTGGGACCCTACCCCAAGATGAGCTCAAAGAACTGAAGAAGAAAGTGACTGCCAAAATTGATTATGGCAACAGGTTTGTGAACAGTATTTTCCAAGTGTTCATGCTTAAAACCGAATCAGCTTATGTAATACACATTAGCTGTCAATGACTTCTTGCAGGATTCTTTTATTCCTGTATTTATGGAGATGTAATAGTAGTATGTTAACATTCCTGTTATAGCAAGATAAAGAATGAAGTTGATATAGCATCTTTAAAGTATAATACATGTTATAATATGTAAAGTGGAATCCATATGTAACTCTCTCACTTGCTTGATGATTTTATCAATTTGATACTGTTATGAAGTTGTAATTTTTAAGGTCAATTGAAAAGTGCAAGTATTGCCTCCATTCAAAGTGTAATTTAAACTCTACTTGCTTCTGCAGCATAAACAGTTGTTGCCTTCTCAACACCACCAGCTGCTCACTCTAGCTGTAATGTGATGTTGGAGGATTTGGCTCAGAAGCATCGTTTAGCTCATTGTTCCTCTACTTATATAGTATCCAGCTTGTACCAGAAGATTAACAAACAGATTTAATAAAAGAAAGTATCTATTTAACAGAAGAGAATGGAAATTGTGAAGGAAATATTTACCAAAAAACCCGCCAACCCCACTAGTATAGGTTGCATATGTTAAATCTGTTAGTAATTCAGGCATATTAGCTCTCCAAACAGCAGTCTGGATTTAAGCAAAATTTTTTAAATACAGGTTTTAGGTTATGAGTTGTCTATACAGTTATGACTTTCCATTTTGATTGAAAGTGAGAAATCCTATCTTATTCTTCAATCAGGAAATTATCTGAAGCAGTGTTTTGAATACTGAGAGACAGTGTTGTAGTACTGCGCACCTGGGGACTGAAAAAGTTTTCAACAAACCAGTCTTTAAATCCCTTGTGATGTAAATAACTCATCAGATTTCAGCTATTTGTGTTTTATTCCTTAAGAACTGCCAATTTTGCAGTATTTCTGTTCA
The DNA here is from genome assembly GCA_027564655.1 of Leptodon cayanensis. Classification (NCBI taxonomy): domain Eukaryota; kingdom Metazoa; phylum Chordata; class Aves; order Accipitriformes; family Accipitridae; genus Leptodon; species Leptodon cayanensis. The sequence continues at coordinate 40,077,944 of JANXJC010000098.1, forward strand.
TGAACTTTATCAGCAAAAGCTGTGATTAAAAAAAAAAAATAATCAGTAGCTGCAGTCAGTCAGTAATTAGCATTTATAATCCAAGATATGGACTGTTGTACCTCAGTAGACAATTAACCAGATGTTGTTGATATTATTTGTTTGGCTACTGTATTTTACCATCTGGCTAAGGAGTTGGTTAAAGTTACTCTGAATAACCTCCAGATGCTCAGTGTTCAAATACAATGGAACATCTTGTGCTGCGCTTTATATTCAGAATGTTCTAATGGACTAATTAAGTGATCAGAACATTCTCTGTGGAGTATAGGAGGGAAGTGAATTTGAACTTCTAAGTAAATACTCAGAACTGAAAGATACCATATGTTTCTAATGTAGTCATACATTCACTTTTGTCTAAAATAAGCATGAATGATGACTTCAGTATCCAGACAGAATGAATTTATTACACATTTTATAAATGTTTTCTTATCTAATCATATCCTAACTTTTCCTGTTTTGTGAAATACTGATTTGTAAATAAGATTTTTTTTTTTTCTATGAATAAAGGCAACAATTTTACTGCATGTTGTCAAAATAACTGAGGAAGTAGTCTTAAGAATTTGTCTTTTTAATGTTTTCCTGAAATTAGGTCAGGTAATTTTGTTGTGAAAACATGCTTTTTTGTTCAGTTGCAAAAATCTGTATCTGGGACACTTAGGAAAAAATTCCAATTTTTTTCCAAGCATTGTTTGCAAGTTAAAGGATAAAACAAAGAAATTAAATCAAAGGAGTGTTTGCTTCTGTTTATTTGACGGTCTGTGCAAATATTCTTGTCCTGTTGGTGTGTAGTAGGCTGAGTGATTAGTCCTTCTCTGAATTTGAGTTACCTTTTCCTCTGGCCCAAGTGGGTGTTTCCTACGGAAGGACTCTGCTTTCCTTCCTCCAGGGCTGACATTTACTATACAAGTGGTCAGTGGGTGTTTCTCCTGCTGTGGCTGCTGTCCCGGAAACAGTACTAGGGAGGAGCAAGACGATTTTGGCTGCTTTTCTGTTGGGTTTCAATGATGAAACCATTTTCTCACTACAAAATTCATCTGGAAGCTTGGTGTTCCAGGGATGCTTTAGAGAGTTTCATGATGACTGGGTCCACTTACAGGCTTAGGAGGTGTTTCTTAATAAGCTGCTGCCTGCACTCTGCAACTTGAGTGATATTCATCCACCTTTGAATTAATGCAGGGCAGTTAATTGGAGGGGTTTGTGTATTGACCCCGCTCGAGGCTTTGTTTAACGCCTCCAGGTTTCTCTCTTGTCAGGGAGGGGCGACGAGTGATCCTCTAAGTACATGAAACATGTCTTCTGTTCTTCTTTTCAAGTAATTGCGGGTTATGTCTAAAGGGGACTTACTCTCAGATAAACCCAGAACTTCTGTGTGGCTTATCAGGCACTGCAAGTTTGGTTTAAGCTCATTGATCAAACATACTTCAAAACCAAAGTTACAGCAGCTCCATCATGAAATGTGACTACAGAGTTAGAAGAAGAAAATAGGGACCATATGTGTTGGAACGGAGGTGAGCAGGTCAGTCTTAGGGAAGATAGGCAGAGAAATGTGGATCAACCTAGGCTTTTTTTTTTTTTTTTTTTTTTTAAATCCTTGGTTCTGCTGCTAGCACTTTACTGACATGGAAAAATGTGAAAGGTCTTTCCTAAAACTGGATTTGATTATGGCAGAAACCTTCCCCTCTGCAGAAGGTAATCATGGATGTTAACACCCCGCTGACAGAAATCTGGCTTCTGCTTTAAATGATGGGAAACAACTTATGCCTTCTTGTATCTCATAGGTTTTTGCTAAAGTATGAATATGCCTGCTTTGGAGGAGAATGCGGAGTGGGACGAAATGAACTGACCAATTTGTATGTGACGTGACTGTAGTGGATATTTGTTCAAACTGTCAGATGAATCAGAGGAGGAGACAAAGTCTTTTGCAAATTCAGTTGTTTAAGAAATTACTTCCCCAGCTGTTCTGCTATTTCATTTACATGTGTTCTTTCTGTGCTGTGGTAAAAAGTGACTTCCAGCCAGGGGTGGTTATCTCCAGGATTGGTGACATGTTAAATTGTTTTATCATGTATCAAGTAGTATTTTTTCTATTGTATGTCAGGTGTGCATGAGTTCAGTGTTAAACACTTGGCAGGTGTTTTTTAACCATTTATTCGAACACTGTTAATTCACAAGCATATTTTTTTGTTTGTTTAGAATTCTTGATTTAGATCTGGTCGTTAGAGATGAAGACGGCAATATTTTGGACCCAGAGCAGACCAGCACTATTAGTCTTTTCAGAGCACATGAAATAGCTTCCAAGCAAGTTGAAGAGAGGCTACAGGAGGAAAAAGTAAGATATACTATGCACTGTAGCTTTTCCCTTTGAAACATAAGACTGTAAACTAACTAGGCGACTGTTACTTTTAGCATTGGTAGTGAAGAATTTGATAGGTTTATGAAGAGCTATCAGGCTTAAACATTCTGTAAGAACTGGTATGTCTTAGGCTGTTTGTCGTTTTCATCCTTTAAAGGGCTTAGTAGAATTTATGGTTAAGACCTATATCAATAGGTCTACTGCATTTGTAGGTTAATATCAGAGACACATATGTAGCAGGTTTGTATGTTAGGTTGTCATGAGAGTTTATTTTTGAGAATCAAGTAGAACAATGTCCTCATTATGTTTGTATGATTTCTGTACACCAATCCTGAAAATTTGTTTGTTGAAATACAAGGGGCAAATTTAAAGACATTTAAAGCTTCTTTGCAATTCAAATTCTTATTTTTAAAAGGAAGAACATTTCTGTTATAAGGAGCCCTGCCCGTGTCAGCAGCAGTTAGCGGAGCATGGTGTTCCTGAGGAGTTGCTCATGAGTGCATTAGTGCAACTTAATGAGTTACTGCATCCTGTTGAGTTGTAATGGGCCATACACATGCTTGCAGCCCTTACCAAACTTGGTGTAAAAATACACCAGTTTAAATGGGATTTAAACTATTACATTTTTGGATCCAAAGTTGTTTCTTTTTCCCTGCCTCAGCCAGCTTCCTTTTCATCCCATGTGCATTCCTCCCTTCTGCCTAGCTAAAGTAGTTTGTGCAAAGTTTATGGGAGCTAAAGTCTGAGGGGTGGGTAACCTGTAGAAATGGCACTGTTTTCTCTCCTGTCTTTCTTGGCACTCTGTAGCGGTCAGAAAAACATCAGACAAAGCAAAGAACAAACTTCCTTTTTTTTGTCAGGTATATTTGAGGCTCTATTTTTTCTCCATTTGTTCAGCTGTCTTGCTAATAAGTGAAGACATCTCTCCTCTTTTTTTTTTTTTCCTTTTTTTTCTTTCCTGTCCTTTTTTTTTTTTTCCTTCTTTCTCCTTACAGTGTGGCACTTCAAGACAGATCCAGAAAATGAAATCCGTTGTAAATCCTAATATAACAAAGATGACAGGAGTAGATAGTCAACAGAAAACCCCTCTTCTGTCTGAAGGGTTATAGGAAAGTTTTGTAGCAGTTGTATATTCGTCAGGCTAAGTTAAACTTAAGTTTCTTCTGTTCTTGAATTACAGTCTCAGAAACAGAATATCGATATCAACAGACAAGCCAAGTTTGCTGCCACTCCTTCATTTGCTTTATTTGTAAATTTAAAAAATGTAGTCTGTAAAATAGGGGAAGATGCTGAAGTCCTGATGTCTCTGTATGATCCACTGGAATCAAAATTTATCAGGTTAGTGTACTCCTGAGTCTACTCCCTAATTTGTGCTTCCTCAGTTATAGTAGCAGGATGAGAGGGCTTGTGAAAGTCAAACTTCTGTGAAAGGCGTAGGAAAGGGCCATCTGGGAAGGAGCAGTGCAGCAGCACTTCGTCGTCGTGTTCAGCACTACATCAGGCAAGTCTCTTCACCTTGGGGAGGTTTCAGGGTCGCGCTGTTCCTCAGCACGCTGTGCCTGTGGTTCCCCAAGTGCAGAGCTTAAATGAGACATGAACACACCTGCAAGGGTGTGCGCCCTCGCTTAGCAGCAGCCTTGGCACTAACCTGAGAGTTTGATTTCTACATACCCTGCTTCCTTAAAGAAATTCTTACGCTTTGTTGCTGGGGAGTTGCTTTCTTTTTTATAAATGATGTACACAAAGGGAAATGTCAGCTCTCCACTAAGTAAATATTCATTTGTTTAGGATAAGTAGATTGGGTTTAAAGTAGTCTTCTCTAAATTCTGAAGTTGATTTTTCATCTGCTGAAGGAAGCCATTTAAACAAAAAGTCCTCAAAATATTGTTCTTTCAGTGAAAACTACTTGGTGAGATGGTCAAGCTGTGGACTCCCTAAAGATATAGACAGATTGCATAACCTTCGAGCAGTATTCACCGTAAGTGTGCGCGCTTGGTTCAGACGGCAAACTTTAAAGCACTTATTCACAAGCAACTGAGGAATGTAATGATCTGTATGTAAACAGTGTGGAGTTATCTCTGCAGGTAATGGTCCTGGGGAAGGCTCACATGAGATGTTTTCATACGTGACTGCTAAATATTCTTGATACTTGGCTAAAACGGAAGTTGCTCTTTGAAGTTTTAACTTACTAGAAATGATTTGGCTTCCTAAGCAATTAATTTACACAGGAGTCAAGATAAGACTAAGTACTGTTACAAAAACTCCTTTACTCTGAGAACAGTTTGCCCAGGTGCTAGCATGGCGAAGGCAAACTCTGAACAGCAAACTTTCTGCCTACTAGAATGGAACTAGAAATTCGATTATTATAAAGTAATCTGAAGAAGCTACTATTTCTAGGACCTGGGCAGCAAAGACCTGAAAAGAGAGAAAATCAGTTTCGTCTGTCAGATTGTGCGAGTGGGCAGAATGGAGCTGAGGGACAACAACACGAGAAAACTAACCTCTGGGCTGCGGCGACCTTTTGGAGTAGCAGGTAACTCTCTGTGTGCTATATCTGTCTATATGACATTATATTCTTGCATAGAAAGTTGGGGGTGTGAAACTCCTGTGGGGTTGTATAAACTCAGAATTGTTCCCAGGTCCAGGTTAATCAGACTGATTGCTGTGTTCTAGAGTTTACTGTAGCTTTCAGGACTCGCATTTAGCTAGAGATGCCAAAGGTAATTTGCAACACGATGTTACTCTATTGGAAAATTCTGAAATTATGCTGTTGACTCCATCCCTCTTCTGAGTCAGCACTGCTTCCAGTCCCCCAGCGTATTCCCTCAGCAACCCTTTTCCCATGTTGATCGCTTAATTCGGTACACTTTGTTTTTATTTTCAGTAATGGATGTTACAGACATAATAAACGGAAAAGTGGATGATGAGGACAAACAGCACTTCATACCATTTCAACCGTAAGTAGGGAATAGCTTAATGAATAAGCAGAAGTGAAAGAATTATGGTTTTAACTTTCATTTAAAAATGACAAAACATTTTAAACTTTTGATTGGAAGAAGTGTTCTGTAGATATTCTGAAGTTAGTTTATTTCAGTGTGATATTTTATCTTTAGTACTTACTAATATTTCTTCTTGATAATTTCCCGTTAGTTATAATAGTAATAGCCCCAGAAACTTTTTTTTTAAGTCTTGAGTTTAAAGCCTGCATTCACAGTTTTGCAGTCTTGTTTTCTTTTTGTTTAAAGATGTCAGGGTGATAATGTGTAAGAGGTGAAATGCTTAAAATAAGTGCATTGCTGGTTCAGCTCTGTCTGAGATTGAGAAAGACAGGCAGTGTTACCAACATCCACTGCAGGTGACTTCTGTGAAATTAGTAAATGATAACATTTATCTTTTTCTTGGTAGCAGATATAATTTCATAGTAGGCACCACAGTAATTGGAGTACAAACAAAAGTTGGGAATTTGAAGGTTGGCTTGCTGTACTTCCTCCAATATCTTCTCATAATTCAACTTGTATCATGTGAGACTTTTACCAGAAGCCTTAGGTATTTTGGTTGGATGGTAAGGGAGAAGATGTGTCTGCTGCACATACCTGTTATAGCTGCTTCACAGAATCAAGGAGTCTGCTATGTGGACCTGGTCTTACTTGTCATCTAAAACTGCAAACCTTTCCACGCTGACTCTAAGGTTGCTGACTTGAAGTTGGACAGGTGCTATTTTACAATAATTAAATTAGCTAATAGCAAATATGGATTTGGTGTCCTTTGAAGTATGGACATGTATGAATTTAACATAATATCAAAGATCAGTTTTGACTTCAAGCCACAAAATCATATTAAGACATATGGGTTTAGTAGCCTGAATTTTTGTGAATATATAGATATGTGCAGAGAAAGTGCTTTTAGAAGAAAAAGCTTATTAACAAAAGAGAATGTGTGGCAAATATTCTGTTCCATCCGTAGTTCCTAGGGGTTTTTTTTATTCCATGAAGTGGAGATAGGTAGAAGGTACAAGTCAAATAAAGGTGCATAAAATATGAATGCTTAGTTTTCCCGTTGTGTGAAATGTTAGACTGCCATCTGTTCAAAAAGGCAAAACATAGTTATGTTAGCTAAATTCATTGATTAATATACTAATGGATATTCAGAGGGTTTTTAATAATATTTAAAAAAACCCGTAGAAATAATGTATTCCCAAATTAACTTTATTTTGGAAAATAGGCTCAATTCAGGAAGCCCTTGTAGTTTGAAGATGTAGGGCTACTGAGAGGATTGTAAGGTCTGGAGGTGTACAGGGAGCCGAGTGGGTGTATGCCTTGTGTCTGGCACGGTTTCGTTTGTACGCAGCAGTGTTGCTGGAGTGTTGTAGCAGGTGTTAATGTGAAAATCAGAAGTACAATTCCATTCTTTCAAGGAAGATAGGGTTTTTTAGGGAAGAGGGCATTCATGATATGTTTATTGTATGGTGAACAATAGCAAGCTTATTTTTTAGTGAGTGTGGAAGCATGCAATGAAAATGAATCTTCGTATATCAAAGTGGATGCTAACGGAACATCTAGTTTTCTGCTCCATTAACACTGATTTATTTTTTTCTGTATATATGAATCAGCTTTTTGAAAAGATGTACAATGTGATTTTTCCTTTTTTTTTTTCCCCCGCCCTGCACTAAATTAAAACATTCTTCTAAAAAGTATATTCCGAAGAATATGAATATTGTGAAAACACACAATGAATACTGGTGTCATTATTTCCAACGTAGACTTAGGCTGTATATATGAGCCACATTTTTCTTCTCGTTCCACGCTTTGCTTCTGTTGTACCACATGCAATTCTGTTTTCATATCTTTGTTTGTTTGTATTCATTCAGTAGCCACCAACACAATGGCTGTCAAAAGCACTTGGCAAGATTACTTAAATGACACTTAATGCTGCTGTTTATAGTTTCCATCTTTTCATTTATTCATCAAGTTTAACAGAATGTTTGGATTATCTGCTTTTCTTCTCCTATGCCATTTCTGTGAGATTTACGGTAGCTTTTCCTTCAGACGGTATGCACTGCTGCTTAACCTACAGAATGACAAAAGTGACCCTGGAGGTGTTGCAGGGCCAGTCTGCTATATATATATAAAAGAGAAAACTGCCTGTATAGGTTTTCACTGCTTAACAGGGGATTCTCAGGTGGGAGACATCCTTCCTATCCTCACAAAGTGTTACTGGGGCCTGTGCATGCATGTCCCTGAAGGGAGAAGTAACAGCACAGGTGTGCTGTACTTCTCTGTGGTAGATCAGCATTCTTCTGATTAATGGTCTTCCTCTGTCTTTCTTGTTACCTTTCCTGTCCTTTGTCTTGCGTTGACTAATAAATACTCTTTGTCACAACTATGATACGATCTTTTGTGTTCCCTTGTTACTGTGACTTCTGGTTTTCTGTGACCCTTTGTCTCCTGGTGTTGGTCGTCATGTGCATCCTCCAGGCTAGCGTTGGATGACGCCATTCGACACAAGCAGCTGAACATATCATCCCGTTTTTCACCCAGGGTGGCAGGGGAGAATGATTTCCTTCAGACTGTTATAAACAAAGTGATTGCTGCTAAAGAAGTTAACCACAAGGGTCAGGGTATGTACCGTTCTTTATATACACCGGTGTGCCTAAAACTGCTCATGGCTTGATTTGCAACGTGTGATGATTTTAATTTTGGAATCAAGGGTGCATAATATCACCTTCACTTGCTTACTGCTGTTTCGTAACAGCAAATGTGTTTGCACGGTTTGTTCCCCTTCTTCCCCATCCTTCAGGGCTCATTCTGCTATCCCTCCCTGCCCCGCACCTTCCCCCCCACCTGTGTTAACTCCACAGGTTATCTGTCCTTTCTCTGCATTGTCCATCACTAGGGCATCTTTGTATTTCTGTACTGGAAACGATGATTCAGGGAGTCAGCTCTTGAGCCCTTGAGCTGTGGACTTTGACCTCCTCATGTTGAAGGAAGGGATATTCTCTTCCTTCCCTTCCTTCGCCTTATTTTTCTGCTTCACAGCTGCGCTTGCAGCAATTTGGCTCCCTCTCAAGATGACCAGGGCATTGCTCCTGCCAGCACCGCACCTGCCTGAGCTCGGAGGTGGTAAGGACGGAGCCAGAACAAGGCAACCCCGCTGATACCTTCTCTTGCGGGCTGCTCGGGTCACTGCTCGTAACTCAGCCTGTGCTCTGCTGACGTGGAACTGAGTTAGCTTCCGAAGTCTGGGTGGTTGGGTTTTTTTTTTTTGTGTGTGTGTCTATACAACACTTCATGATCATAATGTGTCTGCCAGTTAAAAACTGAGTGGTGTGATGGCTCGGTTATTACTGTAGTGGCTTCAATAATTTTAGGGAGTCTGAATTAATACAGTGTTACGCAGGCCAATGCAGAATTTCCACCAAGCACTGTGTATGTGAATATCTGTATCACTTGGAGGAGGTATCTGACCAATAGACACAAGGAAAATTATATAATTTTTGCTGATTTCTACTAATTAATAGCAAATAAAAATGTAAATAAACTTTTTTTTTAAATTATCCCCTAGTTAAAGAGGAAAACTTACATCTGCTGTTCCCCTCTCTTCTCACCTGTGGCCAGTGTGTATCAGAAAGGAGGAAACATTTCAACTTCTTTGATTCATTTCAGATTCTTTCCCTAAGAAAGGCATCCAAGCAAACAGAAAAGGGTTAAGAGTTGTTGCTTAGCCAGTCAGTGTAGGTACAGTTACTGTTTAATGAAATAGGAACTGTTAGAACCATCTCTGGCAACAAGTCAGCATATAGTCTTTTATAAAAGATTTTAAGAGAAGAGAAAGCTAGCTGCCAAATTTATACAAAATGCATGTATAGTTAATTGTGTAACAGGATAACCCACAATTTGTTTTATTGGTGAGTATTTTTAGGGGTGTTTTTCATAGATTCTGATTTTAGGATTTTCTTCTGCAAATTGCTGCTTTAATTATTTCATGCTTAAATTTTGTTTCCTGTCATTTTACCAAGTGTAAGTCGTTTTTGTTTTTTTTAGGTTTGGGATTTTTTTTTTTTTTTTACTTTGGTATTTTTCTTTTTGCTATGACAAGTGTGCCTGATGTTAGTTGGCAAACAGCAGCTTTTTAGTGGCTGCTTCTGCTACTGAGGAGGAAAGTGTCAACTGTGTAAAGCTGATGCTGTAGATTTCTTTGTGCTCAGCACAGTAAAAACAACTTATGGGGGTGGTGGTGATGAGTCAATTCAGGGTACGTATCTGCTGTTGGTACCGTCTTTGTTGGCATCTCAATACTGGTTGGTTGTAATACTTAGGTTTTTGTATTCAAATCAGTGTTGCCACTTCTCTTTCTTCCTGTGGAATATAAACATTTCATTAGAAAGAACTTGTGAGAGTTCAAAGGATAGATACAAGCTTGAGGCAGTTCTGCTGTTGGCTTAATAACTGTATTTCCACGAGACCCTTTGTGGAAGACTTCAGTGATAAGGGAAGTCTAGTTCTGCGAGGAGGAGGGATTCTTCTAGGGTCACTCTGGCTTCTTGCCAAGGGCACGGTAGGCTTGCTTGCATTTTCACAGTCCAGACTTCAGTAGGTCCAGCTGATAACCGAGCCTTTCCTTCTTCCTGTCTGTTGTATGGCCTTGCTAAACTGTTTTTCTTCTGAATGGAGACCTGTTGTATTGAAATTTTTAGACCGTGAATTTTTGGCTATAGTAAGCCCATGCAAGGGAAGCTACATGCATCTGGTTTTGAACAGCTGCCTAACTCCTCCCTACTAAGGCGCCTTCTAGATGGTATTGCTGCAAAGTGCACAGTGCAGAAACCTGAATCTATCTTGCGCAGATTTCCAGTTTCCCAGGTTTTTTATTACCTAGTCAAGCTTCCAGCTCAGGATTTTACACAGTATAATCAGACATACTTGTGTGCTGTACTCATGGTTCCGCTTGAAGCGGTAGAGGATTTTTGAGTGGTTTAAAATACTTTGTAAAGTGTATTTTTTGTAAATGAAGAGCAGTTACCTTAATGTACGTTCTTACATTTTACAATGTGTAAAAAGAAATCTTTAGCAGCTAGAAAAAAAACCCACCAGTTTAATAATTGTGGTTTTTATACAACAGGTTTGTGGGTGACTTTGAAACTTCTTCCAGGAGATATTCATCAGATTAGGAAAGAGTTTCCACACTTAGTGGATAGGTCAACGGCCGTGGCTCGGAAAATGGGGTTTCCTGAGATTATTATGCCTGGTAAGCCATTGTGTGAATTAATGCTGCTTTGTTATATTTTATTCTTCTTTAAATATCTGTGTGGAAGCATGGCGGGGGGGGGAGATGAATTTGAGGTATGGTACACATTAGAAATAACAGATCATCAAAGAATTTTGCCTCATTTAAAATAAATGTAAAGTAATTTGGTAATACCTGCCACATGTGCTGCATCAATAAATAAAACTGACACCCTCGTCCCCCCCCACCAAAGACGTGATATCACAGCGACAGTGGAAATTCTCTTCTTCCAGTGAAGAAAAATGCGTAAGAAGTACACACTTCATATTATCTCCCTAGCAAGGGCATATGTAAACTTATATCTCTTGTGACGAATCCAAACCAGAAAGATTTTTCAGAGGAACAGGCTTGATTTAGAGATATGCAAGTCTCTTAGAGGTTGTACTAGATTTGAATAATGTTTTTAAAAGAAAGTCAGACTGTCTTCTTTTAATACATATATTCCATGGATGTTCAATTCTGGTGTTTAAAAAAAAAACCAAACCAAAACCCAAACAAACCGTGGTGCTTCTCAAAATAAAAACTGCCTTAAGCATCAGACTACAGAAAATACCCTGCACTGTCCTTTTCAGATTGATGGGCTCTGGAGAATCCATTAGATATTTTTCAAATCCTGTCCCAGTTCCAGCTCTCCCTGTGGTTGCTGACTCTGTGTTTGTCAGATGTTTTACTGTATATCCAGTATGGTGTAAGTGCCTCAGTGCCTCTGCTTGTTATGATCATATGCTGGTGTGTAAACCATCTGCCTCATGAAACTGTTGGAAATCCCCTGTTTCCCCTGTTCATTTTCAAAATTTCAGTTGAATTGGGGTGTAGTTGAAGAGCATTTTAAGACATACAGCTAAATACAACCCTCCCCTGCAACCCCTAAGCCAGCAAAAAATCAAACCACTTCCTGATGTAACAAGTTAAACAGACCTCTGTAGGCTGTTAAATATTTTTAAATTGCAAAATATCTGTGTATGGGATAAATTAATGACTGTGTTGAAACTCAGCATTTCAAATTAATAATGAAAGAAGTTCTGTTAAACCAAAACCAAACGTGGAACTGAGGTGTTTTTTGAGTACATATTCTTAATGATGATGTGGTATTCTTTCAGTCCAGAAATAATGTGTGATTTTGTTGTTGTTGTTTGTTTATTAGATTCAGCTGGCTGCACTACGAGTTGATAGTTCAGACTTTAGAAGTCTTAGCACAATTTTAGCTAAACAGCTGTTTTCAGTATGATTAGTTTTGAATGTTCAAGATACCATGGCTTTTAAATGTTTTGCCATGTATATGTGTGACTGCTGTTACTAAAATATGTTGTTTGTTGTTTATCATTGGTTTCACAAATCAATAGATATACTGTAAAAATTGCTAAGAACTTTGTGCTTTGCTTTCTCTTTTAGGTGATGTTCGTAATGACATCTATGTAACATTGGTTCAGGGCGATTTTGACAAAGGCAGTAAAACAACAGCAAAGAATGTAGAAGTTACAATATCTGTTTATGATGAAGATGGCAAAAGATTAGAGGTATTAAACTATCTCACATCTGGGTCTTTGTGTTTTTGCTACGTATCTGTTTAAGCCTTTTCAACATCTTTCTCTGTATTTGTCAACTGAAGTCCCTATTTTTATGTACAACAAAACTTTCCCCTTTGTCATAACTAAATACATCTTGTCATATCAATGCATGCACTTTGATACTAATTTCATGAGGAGCTCTGAGCATGAGCCATTCTGTCTTATTTTGACCTACTTCACTGTTTTTGTTTATTTGAATGAAAAATTGGAGTTTAAGATAGACATAAACATTTCCTCTTTTGTTTGTGTTTTCAAGAGTGTTATTTTTCCTGGCGCTGGTGATGAAGCCATCTCAGAGTACAAGTCAGTAATATATTACCAAGTAAAGCAGCCTCGCTGGTTTGAGACTGTAAAGGTATATAAACTGTTACAATAACTTCCTCTGTGTGGGTTAATATGCAATTAATACACATTTCAGTGGAGAGCCTTGAGAAACAAAACTAGGGAAGTTCAATGCTCGTGATCATGTTTAGCAGGACAAAAGGAATAGCTCAACTAAGGAAGGCTTTCAGAGACTGCTGGAAAATAGGTTTGACTTTTATTGCATAATGAATTTTACTTCATCCTTTTGGTCAAGATGACTGTTACAGGGGCACTCCAACATCTGTTTAGGAATCTTTTACTCTATTTCCATGAAACTGACCTAGAGAAGCAGGGTATTAATGTTAAAACACAATTGCTGTAGTGTTGAACTCATCAGTGTTTTGGGATCTGTCTCATTGTGCTTTAAGCTTGCTGAATTTTCTTGGGCAATAACATTTTAGCTTAAATGCCAAGTTTTAATATTACAGAGGAGGCTGATGTAAGCTTTATAAAATATGTTCTGTCTAGCTGTAGTCAGTGGGAGCAGTGTACGTGTACTGAGAAGAGACTTGCAGCTACTCCCCATCCCGATGTTTTAAGTGCAAAGGTGCTCTTGTTGCATCTGTAGACAGAAGGTGACTGCTGGGGAATGGCATAAACCTAGACGTGGTGTTGGGGGACAGTGTACAGCACAGAGCCTGAATGTGGGTGTGAGTAAGAAAATACGGCAGCTCTAGGAAAAGTACTGTGGGAGAAGAACGTTGGTTACATGTCTGCACATTGGTTACGTGTGGATCCAGATGCATTAATAGTATATGTAGTACAAGTGTTGCATAGATAACAGCGTGTTAAGAATTTTTACTTCGCTGCTGTTGATAATCAAGTTCACCTCTATGAGTCAAACTCAAGAGGGGCTCATTCTTGAGCTGGGGGGAGTGGTAGGGGAGGCTTTGAGGTTACAGCCCAACATCTGAAATTGCAGGTCTTGTCGGGTAACTTAACAGGCTTGCTTCGTTCCTTTTCTCTTTCGTCGTGCAAGAATTGGTGATTTTCCTGGGGAATGTGTGACCTTTCAATGTCTTCTATGGCAAAATGAAGCTGGTACTTTAATCTTTCTGAAAGTGCCAAGGAAATTGTTGAAAGATGTTTAGATGAGATTTGTTAGTGGTCAATGATGTTTGAAGATACTGTACTGACTGTTTTCTTTCTCCATCCTCTTTCCCAATATATGAAGGTTGCAATCCCCATTGAAGATGTGAACCGCAGTCACTTAAGGTTCACGTTCCGTCATAGATCATCACAGGACTGTGAGTAATTCAGCCTTCTCATTATGGTACTTGTCAATGTCTGGTGCCAAAATCTGCTGAAACAGTCATAATGTTCCTAATCTGTTAACTGACTATTGTAATCACTTTTAGCGCGGGGATAAGTTTTTTGCCTGATTATTTTATGTTAGCATCTCAGCTTCTTTTTCCTTTACATCTTGCTCACCCTTACCAATCGACATCAAGTTTTTCCTTTCCTGCCTAGTTATTTCTCCAAGTCAAATAAAAGGGATAGTGAATAAAGCTTTCAGTAAGCAACTGTGAAAGGGTTGTGGTATTGTGTATCTTAGAAGTAGGCGGGTAGGGAATAGTAAAGATATTTAACAACCCCACGTGTGGAATGAGAACATGAAAGAGTTTATGGTAGTCTTGGCATCAGTAATTGAAGACTTAGCTATTAAGAAACTTGGTTTCTGCTTCTGGTTCTCAGACTGACTTGTGGATTTTTGAAGTTATTTTAGTCTAAAAGATATTTGAGAGCTTGTGGTTTTCCTTGTCTTTCCTGTGATGTTACTGGCAGCTGAGATGCTCTGAGCTGTTGAGGATCAGATTGAGAGAGCTAGACATCTTCCATTTGTCAACAGTTGTTTTGTAGTAAAGTTTGGGGATTATGCCTTGGTTGTGATAATGTTAATTCCATATACTGATTACAGGGGCTGGCTCTCTTGGTAGGAAAGCCCTTCTAAATCTGCAGCAAAATTTTTTGCTGTAGAATAAATGCGTAGACAAAAGCATTAATCAGGTAGTGTCCACTGGATGCATTTTAAGACGTGTAATATTATTCATATATATGTATCTGTGCAATATGTAGTACATTACCCCATGGCGGTTATTTAATTGAAGCTGTATATTTTGCAAATTGATCATGAATAAAAGATTTACTTAGTTTAGAAAATGATACTTGCTAATGAAAACAATATGCCAAAATCAGTATCATTAGTATCAAAATTATGACTGTGCACTACAAATTACTAGTATCAGAAGTATTTTTATGGCGACTCAAAAATTTTGGTTGGCTGTGGTTTAAATATGAACTAGAGGCCATGCTTTAGGTCTGCAGGGCTTTCTCATAGGCTCCTTGGGCCAGTCAAGTTGATTGCACTTACCTTCCGGTTTTACTTGTTAACTTACTTTGTGATTTTTAATCGCCCCGTTGCTTTGTTTTTACTTAACTTTTGATAACAGATTTTGAACAATGAGAGCAAACTGAATGCAGTTTCTAGTTCATGTTGATTGTAGCGTGGGTCAGCTTTCAGAACTTGCGTACTTCATCTGTAGTTACGGATCCTGTTTCTGCTTTGGTTCTAACATTCCCCCTCCAAATGATAAAGCCCTGTTGAGATCCTCAATGCTGGTCTTTAACTCGTTATTTTAGGTACCAAGCATTGCCATTCTTCTAACTCCTAAAAACCTGAACACCATAAATGCATCAAATTTCTGGTTTGTTTTTGAAGAGTTGCCTTAATCTAGCTTTCTAAAAGAAACAGACAGAATATAGAAATATTAAGCATCTAGTTATTGTTGGTGTGGTCAGATTTTTACGCGTTTATTTTGCTTTTTTTTTGGTTCTGTCTTGCATTTAGAAGACTATTCTAACTTCTTATACACTTTCTCTGAGAATCTTTACTATGGTCACTCATTTATAAGTTATCTGTGTTTTTGAGATTTAGGTTGACTGTCTGTATAAGTATCAAATACTTAATTATGTGGTGTTTTTTTTGTTTTTGTAACAGCCAAAGATAAATCTGAGAAAATATTTGCCCTGGCATTTGTGAAGCTCATGAGATATGATGGAACGACTTTGAGAGATGGAGAACATGACCTTATAGTTTACAAGGTAGAATTTTGAGATACTTTAGTCTTTCCATAGTTGCTAGCTCAGCTGGCTGACTTGTAGTGAATTACTGTTAAAGAATTGCACAGAAAAATGTGTGAGAGACTGTTTTGTTAGATCAAGCAACTAAATAGCAAGTACTGTGCAATCTGCATATTTGGCAGCTTGATTGTTAAACCTTGAATAAGTTTTGCTGGGGATGTTCTAATTTCAAAGGCACTTGTTACTGAGATTTATGTGGATTTTCATGGCTGGGAAAAGTTACTTCTGTAGCCCTATAAATGTCACATCTTGGCTCTAATCTGTAGACAGGTTAGTGCCAAATTACTGTTAAAGACCCATTGGGTAGCTCCAATTCTGGAGCAAACCTAAGAAAATCCAGTGTAAATAATAAAATTTTATTATTACCAAGGTTTTCTACTAGCTATTTTCAAATTGTTTCGTGTTGTATTAAAACACCACTGTAGGCAGAAGCAAAGAAGCTGGAGGATGCCTCGACATATTTAAGTCTACCATCCACTAAAATAGAATTGGAGGAAAAAGGACACTCTGCAACAGGGAAGAGCATGCAGAACCTTGGAAGCTGCACCATCAGCAAAGACTCTTTCCAGATTTCAACTCTAGTTTGTTCAACAAAACTTACCCAGAATGGTAAGTTCATAGAACTGCTGGAGCTTCTGTTCCTCACAGTTGGAGTGGGGTTGTGTGTACTGCTTTTCCTGCCTTCTTTGTCCTCCTTCCTCTGTGAGCGGATGGTGGGTTGTTTGCCACGGAGTCTTCAATTAAATTGGATGCAGCAAAAGCATCTACTGAGTTTGTGTACTATCCAGCCTTTTCTCTGCCCATGGGCTTTGTTTTGCTTTAGAGCAGTACTTGTCTCTAAGAAAACAGAAGAATCCCGAGTTAAATGGAAACAGGAATATTGTTTGCCGTATAGTTGGAAGTTCTATACTGAAGTACACTGAAAACGGTCTCTGTGGCATTTTACTTCTCTGTGGGTATGAATAATAGCACTAAGGAAGAGGATGAGTTTGCTTTCAAGCGTAGGTAATATCATGGCTCTGCTCCTAAATAAGCTATTTTATGTTATTTCCAAGGTGCAGTATCTGTATCTTATGCCTGAAGAAAGCTCCGATGTTTTCTTCTGTTGGGCAGAAGGGGTGTGAGGATGAGAATGTATTGCATGGAGGTCACTCTCATGTTCACCCAACTTTACATGAAAACAGAGTACCAGGAATGGAATTGGCATATTTTGTTCCTTTTAAAACTTGGCCTTACATACATTTTTCATGTGTATTTGTCAGCTGGCTGACTGCATCCAAAGGCTGTGGAATGTAGAACTGATGGCAGCCACCAAAGCAAATACTTCACATTTCCAGACGATGCCCTCCCTGTAATTTTTGTGCTTCGTTGCCATGGAGCAGTCCCTTGTTCTCTTCGCTGCACCATAAGTAGACTCGGGAGTGTAGGTGGGTCATTGAGATGTGAGTGAGTCATGCCAGGAGAAGGGATCATTCCTTCGTGACTCGGGAGAAGGGACTGCTCAGTTTGGATAGATCTGTCGGGTGTTGAGGTTGTGGATGAGGAGGGCTTGGGACAGGGGGTGGGTGGGAATAATGATTGGATTGTCATGTTAATGAGTCCTCCTCTGTCCAGGGGGAAAGTTACTACCGTGGTATGACTTTGTAGTCAACTCATAATTTTATTGCAGTGTTTTTCAGTGGCATCTCTGTTATAGCACATCCTAGGTGTTTCATATTCAGAGCACATCAGATTCACTGCAGTCTGGCAGTCTTATAGCCTAAGAGGGTGTTTACCAAAAAATTCGGAAATGATTTTGGAATTTCATAGCAAAAATGGGATCATAGCTCAACAGTAACACAGTAGTTTTGAGGTTTTGCAGAATGCAGAAATCAGCGTGTGGAATTGAGCTGCTCTTTGTTTGTGATAGGATTACGTTTTTTTTCCCTCAGTCTTTCCTAGTGCTTGTTAGTAGTTAGAAGTATCTCACAGCGATCAATGAATGTATTGACGTTGTTTTCGCAGAACTATTATTAAAATTAAGACTGATCATTGTTTCATGCTTAATTTACATTATAATTTGCTTTGAACTTTTGATCTTTATTTAATGTTACTGTTAATTGTTGCCTGTGAAACTCTGAGAAAAAGTTGCCAAAGCCTTTTCTCTTTCTTCAAAGTATTTTGCCATTATTAAGCAAGATCGCTATGTACCCTTAAGCAATTTAGAAAAGAAACAAGAAAACTTCATCATTAAATTCCTCTCTCTAGTATCATTTTTCATTTAAAAATTGGCAGCACTGTTCAGATTATAGTTTCTGAAGCTGACTTTAACTTCTGTAAAATTGTTGGTTAATATTATTCCTTTAACTTCCTTAAAACTGAGTAAGTAAAAATCTATGATTATCCTCATTTACCAAAATGTTGAGCCAAAACATAATTTTCTCCTTTTGGTCATCTTGTAATAGTTCTTTCTTCACCCTCCGTAAGTATCTTAGGATTGGCTTTAAGACTTACTTTTAGTAATTCTGAAACTATGTTAATAAATCACATGGCTCTTTCTGCATTGTATTTGATGTTGCAGACTATCTTTTCATATATAAGCTCTTTGAACACGCACTTGACTTCAATTCTCTATGAACTGTAAGTTATTAATGTTGCTTTTCTGTTAGTAGTTGATGTCCTTAGCATCTGAAGGGTCTCCAAAATAGCAAACTTGGCCACTGGTAAGACTTCAACTATTTTCCCTGAGAGAAGGTGATAGTCTGAAGTATCTACTTAGTTAACATTTGAGCAGTAGTTAGTGATTTGTGGCAGAACATATTACAGCAACACATTTCCTGGCCTTTTCTTAGATTTTGCATTTAATTTTGAGGAAGAGTAGCAATGCAAACCAAAGAGGAGGACCATCTGAAAACAAGAAAAAAAGAACACCAACCTCCTGGGAATCAGTGAGAAGATCAGCTTTTGGAGGCATCAGAAGTTGCTGTTCATCATCACTTTGCTTCTTGGCCAGATTCTCCTCCTTTGCCATCTGAGGCTGAGGAGAATGTTCTTCCTCCCATATCCTCAGGACTATGGCAGTGTGTGGTTTTATTCTACAAGTATGCCCTTTAAGGGCTGAATAAACACTTTGACATAGACATCAGTTGCATTTTTGTGTAATGATACAGAGCTTCTATATTTAAACTCTGGAATTTAAGAATTGATATGAAACTGTGTCAAACCATAGAGATGTGCATGTTGAAGTCGTGACTGACAGTGTTGCTGTCACCTGATGTGTTAAGCGGCAATGTGGCCCTGGGTCCCCACCTTCTCTGGGGGGTGGTTGACTCCTTGATACCTCACACTTGCGTTGCTACTCTTTACATGTTGTGGGGCATTGAACGTATCAGCAGACACCCCAAGTTTGTGGTGTTGTGTGTTTTGTTTTTTTTTAGTTTTTGTTTTCTTTGGTTTTGTTTGGGTGTTTTTAAGGTCAGAAGTGAAGAATTTGATCCCATGCTTGCACTTAATAACATCTCAGTAGATCTCTCTGGGGTGGGAAACGTTGGGCCTTCTGTTCTTAGGGTAAATGGATAGAAAGGTCTGTTTTGAATCTGTTCCTGATGTCACGTCCAAGTCAGGGTTGTGTGTTGATTTTGTTTTCCTTTTTCTGAGTAGCTTGTTGAGCTATGACAAACTGAGGTCTTGTTTCTTCCTGCATAGGCAAGGCAGTTTGGGTATTTGAGTCTTCTTTTTCTGTCAACTAGAAGCTGGAGATACCAGGAAATCCAGAAGGAGGGGCAAAATGGCATCAAAAGTGACACCCGCCCTGTGGACAGTAAATCTTACCAGTGTCTCTTACAAGACTGTCAAGATGGATGCCTTTTATTATCAGGGTGATGGGAATAGAACTGATCTTGCATTAATGGGCTTGCTGGAAAATTTTTCTAATTACCAGTACCCATAGAGCTGTCTAGTGTTCTACCTTTGTATTTGATGTTGTGAAGCATTCAGCGTGTCTATAAGGCCCTATTGAAAGTATTTCTATGTTTTCTTTTCTTCATGAAGGACTCAAACCTCTAGATAATAGTGACTGTTACTCATCTGGAGTCAAGACTTTGAGGAACCAAGGAGAAATGACTTTCAGAAAACAGCTGAGAAGAATTTTACTTAATCATTCAGCACAATTGCTAATTAAAAAAAAAAAGGCAATACACATGATATGGTAAATTCAGGTGCTACAGTGGCATAAAAATGAAGATGTGAATACAGAATTAAAATAAAACAAGTGATAAAGAGTGGAAAACCAAATGCTTAAGGTCAAGAGGGAAGACTATTTCAAAGAACACACAGGAATTTAGAGTGGAAATATTATCTAACTTCAATTCAGTGACTGGGCTTTGAGAAAAGTTTGGTTATCTATATGGAAACCTTTGCATAAATACAGGTCAAGGAAAGTATATAACCAGGAAGTTGGACCATTTGCTTCCAATTGCTAAATAAGATGTAAAAGAAAATCTTCATATGTAGTCAATATAATCGTAAATTACATTAACCCAAATAAAGTAGAGTTGCTGTTGGCTACTTGGCAGGCTAGATGTTTGTTCTCACCCTTTGGAATTGAAAATCCTCATTCTGTCGTCTTCCTCTGATATTTTCTGATCATATAAATTTCCCTTGACCTGGGCTGACTGTGGTAATTACTATTTACTATAGGCTAAAATACTGTTTTACCTTCTTATCCTATTCTACTTACTGTATTATTTTATAACTAGACCTATTAAGAGAGCAGGATTAATTGACTGACTGGTACTTTGCTGGGATTAATGCTTGCGGTAACAGAGTGAATGCACATTTTTACTGTATACTGTAACTTATTTTTCTTTTTCTGGTGGTTGGGCTGCATTGACATTTTCTGTTCACATATGTATATTCATTTAGCATTTGCTGTGTCATCACCCTGAAAGTACACATGGGTTTGTTTTCTTGGGGCAATACACGATGCCGTTCAAAGATAGTCTGTGGGCTGGCTTTTGTTGAGCTCATTTCTTTAGTCAAGCTGCTGCCTTTTTAGAAGTCAGACTGAAACGAAATTCAGTGGTGAAAAGCTGATACGAACATATTCATGAAACGCTTTGGATAACTCATGGAAGCATCTTTACTTTTCTTCTATTTCTCTGTTCTATTAATGTTGAGTTTCCAAGATTTTGGTTTCAGCCTATAGACTTTTTGTAGGACATATTAAAAAAAAAATAAAAAATTGAAGGCTTGGATTGTTCAAAGCTTTATTGTAGGAAAACACTCTCTACTTCTGTTCCCAAAGAGGTAGTAAGAAGGCTTGGTTTGAGTGCTGCTCAGAGGGGAGTCTATCCCAGGGAGAACTGCAGGCCATTCCACTAGAAGTAATTTTATTTATTGCTTAGAATGAAAGATTTGGGGGAAAGTATAGCAGCTGCTCTGGGGCTCTGCATATAATTTCCAGCATATACTCTGCAGATGCATGCCTTGGTAAACATTTTGTTGGCTGCTTTGAAAGTTCAAATAAAAGAAGTGAGGGGTTACTGGTTGGGAGAAGTCGTCTGTCCTTATTGTTTAAGAGTTACATTGGGCAGAACTCACGTAATATTAACCATGCTGGGGCTGGGTAATGCGCAGTAGTAATCCAGTGGCTAAACCGAAGGTAGACAGTCTTTAAAATCTTCTGTTTCTCTCTCTCTCTCTCTCTGGGGGACTTCTACTGAGGGTGAACTATCTTTACGGATAGTTTGTTTTGTGCTGAAAAGTGACTTTTAATGGGGCAGGGAGGATTTTTTCCCTGATGCTAGTCTGGCTAAGGCAGGACAAGCTTGGAGTTTTGGGTTTGTGGGCAATTCACATGGCAACTCAACAAGTGCTAGGGGGGGGTTAACTTACTGGTGCTCCAGTGTGGTTGTTAATATTTACTGGTGTGCTTATTTGCAGGGGAACCCCAATTGTGAGTTCCTCGTGAAAAGTTTTCCTTAAGGGAAACTGAAAAATGGTGTTGTGGTTCTTTTGTAACTAATAAAAGAGAGTGAGCTTTTGTTCTGTATTTCCTTGTTTATCTGTGAATGCTAAAGTGACATGATCTTAATAGTGGAATGTAGAATTTGTGGACAAGACCGTTTGCAGTTGATTTGTTTCGTGATCTGATCTGTACCCTAGCTCTCCATCACTTGGAAGCAACCAAGCAATTTGGGCATTGTGAGTTATTAAACAGACAGCTTTCCACTGAATTAGCTTAGTTTGCAACTGTTTGCCTTGCATTGTGCCTTATTTTCTTCGTAGTTTATTCAGTGAGAGCAAAGAAGCTAGAAACATTAATGCTGGAAGAGTCACAGCCCTGTAGATATGACTGTGTTGGTGGCTGACTAATTTCATTTTGGCATCTTTTTCTAGACACACAACTGTTGTGTACAACAAATTAAAACTGAGGGATCAGACTTTCTTGGCCTAGATTTTGATGCTGACATTTCAAAAGCAGGCTGCTTTTTTGAAAGCCTTTCAGAGTTCTTTCATGGTAGGAGTATTGTACTAGGTTTCTGCAGTGTCAGAGGCATGCTTGAAATACATTGTTGTCCAGTGAAAATGGCTGACCTAAGAAAGCAAACGTATGTGTCCTGAACATAGTTATGGAGTGTGAGTGAAAGTAATTATCCTACATGATATAATTGTTTTTCTTATTCCTAGTTGATCTCTTGGGACTTCTGAAATGGCGATCTAACACAAACCTATTGCAGCAGAATTTGAAGCAGCTGATGAAAGTTGATGGTGGTGAAGTGGTTAAGGTAACAAGTTAATTTCTTTAAAAATAAATTTGGTGTCATAATTTTGCTGAATCCCATACTTTGAGGTATTCATATCTTTTGTTTTGTTCCCCACATTCCCCCCTCCCTCCCCAACCTCACTGCACACACTTGCACATTAAATTGTAACCAGGTATCCCTCAGCCTTCAGGATGCTAAGCCCTTTTCCCTGCCCTCAAAGAACATTTCAGATGTTGAGTACTGGTAAAACGCAAATTTCTGAAAATGTAGGTTTTTTTTTTTTAGCACTTCAGTGAATTTTTATATATAGATACATGAAGGCAAAGGGTGTTTTTCTTTGCAAGATTAGAACATCTTGGAATTCTTACATGGAGATATTAAATGTATTTTTAATGTATGGATGTGGAATGCAATCCTACTGTGTGCTGCTGATATTTAAAAAAAAATATTATTTCTCCTCAAAATACTTAGCTGAGGCAAGTTGTTTACATTTGCCAAGGCCACTGAGTGATTGTAGAGACCTACATAAAGACAGATTTAGCTGTGGAAAAGAGTAGGCTGGGACTTTATTGAATGTGTTGTAATAACACAAATCTAAAAAAGTGTCAAAAGATGTAATGTATTGGGGACAGATGACCCTTAAGGGCCTGTAGTGTTGCTTCCTTACTTCAGTGGATTTTACTTTGGTTAATAGAAGCATAATGAATGCCTCATCTTGAAGTAACTTAAAACATCTAAGAATGCCGATATCCTTTATTGAGTGTGGTGAAAACAGTATCTCACATGATTTGTTTTCCAGAAAGCTTCTACCTGCTGCTATTTTGTCATGGATCATTTCATAACTAAAAACTTGACACCGATACTCACTTCTGCCAAGTGTTGTCATAGTTCTGTCATTTGTAATTTTCCCTCCTCTCCTAATGACATCACAGAGTGTACAACAGATTGCTGCTTGATGGATAGTGGTGATTTTAGAAGCATCAGAATGCAGCGCAAACGAAGGTTAAGTAAAAGCAATATTGGAGCAAGTTCTCCAGCTGGCACACACTCACTGCTCCCCTACTGTTGCAGGACTTCTATGAAATCATACTCCCTTCTCCCTATTGCATAGGGATCTGAGCAGAACTTATTTTCTGCAGAGGACAGAAGAGTGAATGTTTAATATTGCTCTCTTCACCACTTTTATTCTTTTTTTAGAAGACCACTGTTTATGTTATCCATCTCTTAACAGCAGTGTTCAGAAAATCTTTGTGTAGACTGCTCTGTTGCACATTTGTAATACCTAGTTTGTAACTGTTCCATTCTGTTCTTTCAGCTTTTTTGTCCTTCCTGTTTTTAAATACGATACATGGTACAATCTGTGTATATTAAAAAAAGTATGCATGTGATGACACACATTCAAATTTTCTGTTAAACTACTTTTTTAAAATGCCAGTAAAATGCCTCTGCCTATGGGTGTTCATTTATTGCTAAGTAGACATCAGCCAAGATACTCATTCTGTGATTGACTGTTTCAATAGCGTACGGAAGGTGTAAATATTATCTCCCTTTAACAGAGGCTCTGACTACATTTGTGCATAAAGTCTATAGGATTTGAGAACATAAACTAAATTATTCACACTAGCTCTCTACTTGAGAAATGTTTTCCTGCCACTTTGTACAACAAAGACATCTATCCTATATTCTTCTTGCTGTTACATGAAGTCCTTGTGAACAGATTTAAAACTTGAACTCTACTAATGAAAGTCAATATATGATGCCTACATGTGAAATGAAGACTCGATCAATCATGACATGGCCTTCTAACCCTCCTTTGTTTTTTAACGGGACTTAGCCAGGCAGCGTTTGGGGTCTGAGAGTACTACTTCTCTTCAGGACAGAAACTTCTCCTGTCAAAGCTCAAAACTGTGCTTTACTCTTTCCTTCCTGTCAGATGCTGGTTAAATGTACTTTATTTGCACACGTTCTTTAGCTGAACATAGTTTCCTGTAGTGAAATTATGAGCTGGATCTCCCCCAGAACTGAAGTCTAAAATCGGCTGCCAGCATTTTGGCTTTTCTGTTTTCTCATCTTCAGATATTAGTAGCATTAACTGTGGCTCCGTGATCACTTGTTTTGAGGAAGTTTGGCATTCAGCAGTGTTTAGTGAGCTGCTAAATGGAGGTTAATTCCTGAGATTTAACTCCAGATCTAGTAGATAGTCCAGGTGATTCATGTTTGATCTAGGAGACTCTGCATAGGTAAAAATTTTTAAGGGAGGAAGGTGGGAGTTGGGCTGTTTTTCCATTGCTCCCACAGTGTATAATAATATCTCTTTGTAGTTGTAATCTCAGGAATCAATTGCCTTCTGCTTGTTCAGACGTTCTTCTCCAGCTATACCTTGTCTCGTCTACAAGACAAAAAACATTTTTACTTTATTTGAGACAGACATGCTGGAACAATCCATGTTGAACCCCTTCTTTCTCAACCAAAGCAAATACAAACTGAGGTCATGATCCATCCTCATTCTGCCTTGGAGGAGCCAATGTTGGTTTTTTGTGTCATCTGGTGGAAGAAACTGCTCAGACACAGAATCCCATGCTGATAAAATCGAGTGTGTTGATGAGTATCTCTGGGCCATGCATGGATTACTTGCTGTGACTGGGAAGAAATACTGTAATTATACGTGCTTAAACCAGCTTTTATCCCTCTGCTTACCTTGAATCTCCTGACACTAATCTGCTTTTACTTTCGTGTTGCACAGATCAGGGTGTCCAGCCAAGTGGCTAGTGAAGACTCTTCCTCTGTTACAGTGATAGAGGCGTGTAGGTTTTGGGCTGGGGCAGAAGGTTGTGTGCTCTGTTTCCCATGCCTGCATGTATGCTCTCATTTGAAATTGTGGATCTGAGTTTATGCAGTCGTGCAAAGCGATATGATGTGCACTTTTCATTGCTCAGCTCAAAACTACTGAGGATGACTTGATTCATTTGGCATGAGACTTAGTTGCTTGTCTGGTTTGTGCTCTGAAACATCAGTTTTCAGAAACTGCATGATCCTGTTGACTGTATGTTGAAACTGAGCTTTGAAATACGTTTTTGTTCTTTCACTATAATAGATTAAACTCCTTGTTCAGGTGTACCAAGTGTGATTTCTGATGTTTTTTTTCCTATTTGAGTGATACAGATGTATAGATAATCAACTTGACTAAAAAATAATTTGCTGAAAACAAAAATGTTAAATTTTCCTTTTTTTGGTTAACTTTTAAAATGTCCTTACTTTGTAAAATGTATAAATGAAAGCAAATACATCTGTAGAAACTGGTGTGAAGTCTAAATTTCATTTTTCCCGTAAAAATGATGTGTGTATTTATTTCTAGTTTCTTCAAGATACATTGGATGCACTTTTTAACATAATGATGGAGAACTCGGAGAGTGAGACGTTTGACACATTAGTGTTTGATGCTTTGGTAAGTTTGCATTGTAGATGGACTAAAATGTAGATTCGGTAATGATGAATAAATAAAACAAACATGGTGTAAATGCTAGAATGAGGTTTACTAGTGAAATGTATCTTATTAGCTGTTACTCATTTATTATTTAATTTAAAATGCATGGAAGGTTTTTATTATATTTGAAGTTTCAGTTGGACTTGATTAAAAGGGTGTTGGATTACATCATGTCATCCTCTCAGAAAAGATGGAAGCAATCAAGTCCAGTCATTTTAGTGGATTAACAGCAGAATTTAGGACAGACACAAAAAGTTTCTGCTCGGAAGAGAAAACTTTGTTATGAAGACGAAGTTTTCACAGGAAAGGAGTATATTGATATATTGGGAGGATAATCAGAAGCCAAAGTCTTTGTGTTTTTAATGTTACTAATGTATCTTCTTTGAAAATAAAGGTGGGTGAATGTACAATATTAAAGATTTTTTGAGGATAGTGCAATAATTATGCACTTTTTTTCAGGTATTTATCATTGGACTGATTGCTGACAGAAAATTTCAACATTTTAATCCTGTCTTGGAAACCTACATTAAGAAGCATTTCAGTGCTACGTTAGCCTACACGTAAATTTTAAATATTACTTTCTCTAATGTGGCTTGCACAGTTGTTCCAGATAATGTTATTCGGTTACTTGTTTATGTAGTTTAATTAGGAATTTGCCCATAGAGCTTGGGAGGATGGGTGGCTCTTGAAGAAGACAGGAGATAGTATGTCTTTCTCTCTTGAAATAACAGTAATAAAACTTTCAGTTATTTGCAGGGAGGAAGTCTTGATTTTGTTGTATTAAAGGAGGGGATGATTTGACTATTTCAAGAATTGTTTTGTGAGGAAAATATTCGTAAGCAATTCTCAGTCATACTTGAGAAAGAAATCATGCCCATTTAAGATGCTTCAAATATATGTTGTTTTTTGCATTAAATTGATGTTCTACCCTGTATTGTCTGTGTTACTGTCACTTTGGGGAGGAAGCGGCGAAGAACAAAAAACCAAAGGTCCATTATTTTTGCTGTCTTAAGTATTTCTTGACAGTTAGGTTCTTTGCTGCCGCTTTAGACTATTAGTGTTGGAGGAGAATATACAATGGACATCTTTTCAGAGTTGGGAGGAAAAAAAAACCCAAACAGGGAAACCTGCTGTGCACGTTGCTGTTATACAGTCTCTGTTATGTGACCATAAAATGTTTGAGAAGTATTGATTTACAGTAGTGAAGAAGAGTTAGTCCTTTAGTCACAACTTAGATATTACAATCGCTGCACTGAGTTACAGCCAGTGTTGCAGCCTTCATGTGAAGAGCGTAAAGGGTGAAGCATCCCCCAGCATCTGGTTTTATTAGCAAGAGCTGAAGGTGGCCCTTTTGCTGGTAGGCATGGAGAGCATCCTTCCCTTCCTTAAGTGCAGGGAGGTGGAAGCAGGCTTAAGCTTGAGGACGCTAGAAGATCTGAATTCTGGCTTGACTTGTGCCTGTGGGCATGAGAGATCCCTGCCCTTTCCCTGCCTTTTATTGCACGAGTTTAAGTGAAGAGAGGTTGCATTGAAAATATCTAAGCAGTTACTTGAAATTCTTACGCACTTTACTCCTATTCACATAAATGCCCATATATCAAGATATCTGTCTACTCGGTGTTATTTTCTGTTAATGGTATATAATGTACTTATTTACATTTAATGTGAATGTTGAAACATACAGTGTAGCTAGGATGATTTAAAATGGAATTGCTTCTAGTTGCATTAAGATCGTGATTTATATTCATTGGAAGGGAGGTAGTTGAAATGGTATTATTTTTAAAATTGTCTTACTTTCAACTTTGATAGACTTTATAATGTGGAATAAGAGAATTTCTGGCTGGTGTTGTATACATTTTTGAGAAATAAATTTCACAAATACTAGCCCAAAATCCATGGGAACACTACGTAAAGGGGAGGCCTTGTTTAATGAAGAAACTCCCATTTTATGTGTTTTAATTCTAACGATGTGTTTGCATTTCATTTAATTATTTTGATTATTATTAGTAGTTGCATCTTTATAATAACCTAAATCTGAATATCCCTAAATATCCAGCAGAAAATAAGTCTGATCAAGACTTGCTGTATTGCTTGTATGTTGAATGTTTTTATAGTCTGTGTGTTTTCTTTTTTTCTCAAGAACAGGTTGCAGCTACTTACAGCAAAACCAAGAACATAATGAGTTTATTAGTTGCATAATTAATTTTGTAACTTGGTGGGCACTACTTAGATAATTTTTCTTTAAACCTTTCAAAATTGAAATTATTCTCTGCATGCATACTTGTAACTCTTACGTGTTTTTGTATTTATACAGGAAACTGACTAAAGTTTTAAAAACCTACGTGGATAGTGCTGAGAAGTGTGGTATCACTGATCAACTCTTTAAAGCTATGAAAGCTTTGGAGTACATCTTCAAGTTCATAGTCCGGTCCAGGATATTGTTCAATCAGTAAGTGTGGTGAATGCTGAAACCTCCTGTAATTCCAATTGCCAATATTGTTCAAAAAGGGTCAAAATTTTATAACACCACAAGTTAAAGTTGCTCAATATTGCACTGTTGTAGAAATATCTTAAGCTAGAACTTATTTCAGGAGACAGCTGTTCCCTAAGAGCAAGCCAGATTTCCTTAGGAGAGGTATATTTTAAGTAGCAAGTTTCTTGCTAAAATCATGATGTGTTGCAGCTCACTATAGTTTAGGTCACTGAACAAATAAAGCTTACCACTATTTGGGAAACTTTTGTTAATAGCTAGGTGTCTGGTACCGTGACTGAAATGCTGAATCTACCGAGTAGCCATACTGCCCTGTCCCTCATCCAGGCCTGGGCTCTGCGAGCGGCTTTCGTCAGATGGCTGCTGAAGTCTGGGAAGCCGAAAATATTGACAGTTTTGCAGCAAAGCGAAGGGAGAGCTTTTCTGGATGGGAAACGTGACGTTTGTCCTTGGGTGGTGTTTGCAGGGCTCCGGGAGAAGCTGTGGTTTGCGGAGGGCTTTATTCGTAGGCCAGACGTGGGGAGCGAGGAGGGTCGGAGTGGATGGACAGTGAGGAGGAAAAGGAGTATGAGGTGCGCTTCGATACACTGCCTCATAAAAGAAAACCACAAGTATGGTTGGAGTCAAACCCCCAACAGCTCGGAGCACCCCGGGCCCCCCCGCCTGTCAGAGCAGAAAGAGACTGTCGGTGGTCGGTTGCGGTTCGCAGGGCCCTGCAGTCTCAGTAGGTTCCAGTGGGTGAGACAGCAAAGTGGAAAGAAAGGCTGCAGAAATCTCCTCAAGAGGGATAGTATTTTTGATAGGAGAACCATTTGAGTTTCTCTAAAAGCTCTTTCTATGCCTGCTGGTGTGGCAGAGGCCTGCTGGGGGGCTGTTTTCTGCTCCCCACTTGACCTCCTGCATGGTGAACTGCACAGAGACCCACAGATGCTGTCTGCAGTGGGCGTCCATCCGTGAAGTCAGGCATAAATAATTATTCTAAGTTAATTTGGAAGTCAGTACTGTGTTTTATACACGAAATATTAGAAAAATTATAAAACAAAGTCGATGATGTATTCGTCTTCACTTAGATTCAATCCTTTTACTACTCGTTAGCTGTGGTAACAACCTTATTACAAGGGATTTATGTAGAGCTCTGTAGTTACCAACTCCACCAACCTTTCTCTAATTGAGAGATTGTAATTTATTTTGGTGGGAGTCTTGCTGTGAGATTCATAAAATACTGAATGTCACTTACACTGTTGCAGGTCGTACAAATCACTTCAAAACAGAAAAAAATAATTATCTCTTGCTGCAAATTAGATTTACAGACAGTATGACCCTCTGGTATTGGCCATTGGATTTCCTCGTGCTAAGCACTAATTCACAGTTCTTTAGCGTTGGGAAGACACAGCTCTCAATGACAAGGGATTAATCAGCGAAGCTGCTGAATGACACCATGATTTGTTCTGCTGTAAGACTTAAATCCTGCCTGAGGTGTGTGATTTGATGTGATTATAATGCAGAAGTGTAACAGTGTTCTGAAATATTGTTAGCATTTTACTGAGAAATCGCAACAAGCAAGCAGAATCTTTTACTAAAAATATTACATATTTTTAACTTTCGTAATATGGTAGTGGACTGAATATATGGAGCATTTTAGTAACGTGATTGCAGGCAAGCTTCGGGTCTGGGTGGTAAATATGTAGAAGCCTAGTTCATCTAGTTAAACCCTGGTGGCAAATCTATTTGTTCAGTATATCAAGGTTTATAAAGGCAAAATATTATAAATGAACTTTAGAAAGATCTTTGATTTACTCAGTAGTGATACCAGTGGTTATGTTGTGTTTACAACACTTAAAAATTTGAAGGCAGTGCTAGAAGGGTCAGCTTGGTGTAATCCTGGTTTTCTTTCCCATAGCAGCAGTGTTTTTGTGCATTATCAGGTGCATTAAATAAATATATGTTAATAACTGACACTAGAAACAGATTTGTGACTAACTTGTTTATTTTTATTACAGTTTCCTTTTTGAAATGCAAAGCTTTTTGTCTGAAACAGTTTGATTTATTAGACTGTCAAATTTAGTTACTCTTTATATTGGTATTAGTTTCACCTCTCTAATCTGTTCAGGGGGACACTGAAATCCATTATTGAAATTGGGAGTTAACAAGTAATTTGTCCTGCATAACCCCCAGTTTTAGCCCAAAAGGGGAATAGAAATTTGCACAGCAAAATAATGCAATTTAATATTTTTTCTGTAGCATTTATTTCCCTGTGTACTGGTTAAATAGCTTTTTTTTTTAATATCTGTGGCTTCCAAAGGTTTATGAACACAGCATTAAAAATGATACACATTAGTTTCAGTGTAAAGCAGAAGGAACATTCTGAACTCCATGTTTATCTTAAGATAAGCCCCCTTCCTTCTGTACTAGGTGATCCATCATGGTATCTTCAAACATGAAGAAATCATACTATGACTGTACATATAAAATGCCTGGGAGTGGTGCTCTTTCTGAGCTGCAGACCACATTCAAGACCTTCTTACTGGGTCTAACTCCAGAAGAAAATGGAGGGGAATTGAACTCTTTCTGGGAGCTGCTCTAATGGGTCTTGGTGCAAAATGTTTAGCTGAGCTCGGGGACAGAGCTAGTGGAACCAAGGAGGGCTTTGGAGGCCCAGCTGCTGTTGGATGAGGCTCTTGGAGGCAGTCAGAGCTGACAGGGTAAGCATGAGGTTTAGTTGGGGAAAAAGTCCCATCTGACGTTTATGAATACCCCTGTTTAGGTTTGTCCTGGATGACAGATTCTCCTGGGCTTCTTTTAAGCACTGAGCCTTTGTCTTTTTCTGGGTCATGCTAAGTCTGTGTAGTTGAGGTTCAAGAAGTGTATTTGCAACAGCCCTTATGTAGGTGAGTCATACATATTGCCAAAGGGGGAAATTTTTTTTTTAAATTATTTATGTGGAGCTAGTGGTCTTCTCCCCTCCCTTTCCATTTCATAGTGAGAAGTATCTCATCCTACACCTGAAGCAGAGATCATTCTACATCTAAATATTCAAGAGAGCTTCAGGAACATTCATTCCTGTGCTGTATTGAACCAATGGACCAAGTTCTTCAGCTTGGCTGTATAGTTTTTGCTTTTGGTGTTGCTCAGGCTTCTCAGGGTTATCCCCCTGAAAGTGTCTGGCAGAGGGGTGGTCCCTGTGGGCAGATCAGCTCTGAATAATGCTGCCTGAAGGCACAGGGGCCTGCCTTGTGAACTTCAGCTGTGGATTAGTTGTTCTTCTGCAGCAGCTGTACTGACTGTATGGGAAACTGAGCCTTAACTAGTTTAGTGTTAGCAAGCCAGAAGTTAGAGGTGAAATGCATTTTAACTTTAGCACTCCCTTCCCATGGGGAAAAAAATAAGGCTTTTTTTTTTTTTTTTTTTTTTTAACAAATTGTGGGTTTATAGGCTTTTTCTTTCTTTCACAGAGTTTAAGGTCACTCACCTGAGGCCACTGGTAGATTTTAATGATTGCTGGCAAGTTGTCTGGATGCTTTCTGGCTTCCTCATCAGAGAGCTGCTTGGCATTGGTCCTCCCAGACATCTGCTAGCTCTTGTGCAGGGTGAAGAGACTCTATCCCACTGCTGCGTGGGCATGTGGAATTGGGTCACCGCTGAGGGATTCACCATGACTTGAAGGCGTAAACAACAATACTGAATGTGGCATTTTACATAGGAAGCTTTAAAATAAAAATCTGTTGTTCCTGCTGGCCCAGCCCGGTCTGTCTGTTTTGTCTTCAGTTTTTTTGTGAAAGATAACTCTTGGTTCAGTGAAGAAACTTGTAGAAGTTCTTGAATTAAAAAAAAAAAAAAAAAGAAAGTAATGCAACAAATTATCATCTGTTATTTGAACAGATTTTTTTAAAAACGTATTTCCATTTTAGTTGGATCGTGCTTATGAAACCTAATCATTTTTCAGACTTTATGAAAACAAAGGAGAAGCAGACTTCAGGGAGTCTCTGCTGCAGCTCTTCAAGTCCATCAATGAGATGATGAGCAGCATCTCTGACCAAACTGTCATAGTGAAGGTATGTACTTCAGAGGTCTCCATCTTGGCTTTACTTTTGCATCCTAAATCACAATTAGGCAGCTGATGAAGTGTATGCTTGTGTTTGTCCCCAAAAGTGTATTTTACCTCAAACGTGGTTAATACTTACTGCTTCTAATGAAGGATTTGTGACTATGTAAAGCATGTGTTTCAAACAAGTAAGTTTACTTACATTGCTGCAAATACCTCACTTTTATTTTTAAAAGAGAACTTACTTAGGGGTTAAATGGTGTTTAGCTTATTTAACTTGTATAACCTTAAGGTATTTTTAAGGCATTATCTTTAAGATCTTCATTGCAATGTAGATCCTTGTATTCTTATGCACTTATTTATGTCCTAGGCTGTTCAGGAGCTTCAGCATAGTATCTTAAGCCCTAGTACATGTTTTTAATGGAAAATCAGTAGTGACTCAGACTGCAAACTCCACCCCACACCGCTCTTCTTCGGTCCCTTTAAAATGGTAGCTACTTCTGGCAGCATTGGCTGGCTCATGGAATTGGGAATGTGGTCTCTGACCTCTTGTGAACATGGGTATTGATATCACAGAGCAGAAGCATTGAATTATAGGACTGGTAGATTTTTGTATCCAGAGGAGTCTGAGGTCATTGTGCCAATACCGGTCTCATGTTCTGTTAGTGAATCTCTTTCACTGTGGAGAAGTACAGAGACAGTCATAAACACACATTTGATAAGCTACACCTTGAAGTTCTCCTTGTGGTTCAAAATAGAATTTATAAAAGAACCTAACTCTTGACCTAGCTGTGCTGAATCAGTTGAAAGATGATGATCAGAAAGGGGCTAAGAGTTGGGGTTGAAGTTGGGGACAGTTTGACAGTATGACGCCTCCTGTTCAGTTGTGCAGTGGTTGTGCATTAGAAGAATTTTTTTATAGCAGCTGGGAAGCAAAGACAGACAGTGGCAAAGTGCTGGGCCAGTGCAAGAGGTTCCTCTTGAAGGGAGCTGGGAACCATACAGTGGGAAAACATCTAAGTCAGACACTGGGTCCTTTGTAGCTGAGTGCGTGCAAGTCTTAGGCTAGTAATACCATGCTGAGCACACAGCAAAAATAGATAGTAGAGATAAAGCTGCTGAGTTTGACTATTTTAGGCAGAGACAGAGACTGTATCATCTGGTAACAAAATAAGGATATTACATGTTTCATGAAAGCTGTATTTTCATTCTATTGACAAAGCATCTATACTGAATAGAAATTGGTAAGTTTGAGTCAATGACTCAAGAGTGTGCTATCTGGTGTTTTACAAATAGGATGTTTTCAGATTACGAGGTTTGAATGTAAGATTTATTTTCCTGAGACTCGTTTGTGAGGCCTACTTCAGGAAGGCAGATGAACATGAGCTTTTTTCTTTTTCAAAAGTTCAAGCCTTGAAAAAAAAAAAAATTAAAAATACCACCCAAAATAGATGTGGCTGTCTTCATCTGACATGCAAGAAAAGAAGACAAACTTCCTAGCAAAGGCTGGAGAGATCACAATACAGCAGTGTCTGTCCTAGTCTGTGGATTGTTTCACATTCAGATCTCTGCAAACATGCGTAGAGCACACCTGCTGTCTGCATTTGGCTACATGAAGTGCGCTGGTAGATGAAGCATTGGCAGATGAGCCAGTGTGACGTTGTCCGAGATATGTGCTTGTGAATGCCGTTCAGAAGCCTTGACAACCTTTCATTCATTATTTATTGCTTTCATCTCCTTTGGGCTCTAATTACTTAGCCCTTAGAACATATAATTGTTAGTATTGGCTTTTTGCAGCTTGTGAGATTGCTTTTATTATGTTCAAATATCCACTGAAGCACTGTGGTTTTTTTCAGTAACTAGAAATGTGTGGTTCTATTACAAAGAATAAAATTACTGAATAGGTGCATAAATGTGGGGTTTTTTTGAGAGACAGTGAGTATGGCTTCTGTGAATCTTGCCTGACAAAGCTGTTGGGGTCCAGGGAGGGTGTCAATAACCATGGAAAGTGGACATGACATTACAGGCTTCATTCAGCATCTTTACCAGTGATCTGGAGTTCATAGTTAAGTACCATGCCAGTGGTGAGGAACACTGGAACGACCTCACAAAACTGAGAGGGCTAAAAGGTGAGCTGCAAGGTAGACAAATGGAAGGCAGTGCATCTCGGGAAGAGTAAATCAATCCCTGTATGATGCTCTGCTTGAAGCTGGCAGTTGCAGTTCGGGGAAGATGCTTTGGAGTCATAACTGACAGCTCTCCAGGGTCATTGGTTCCATGCGCAGTGGCAGGTGAGGTAGCAACAGGGTGTTGCGTGTCAGCCAGAGGGATAATGAGAACATGGCAGGGCTGTCGTTTTGTTGTTAGATAACCTTGGTGCATCAGCGTCTTGCATGCCAGGTGCTGTTCTGGTCTCCGTACCCCAGGAAATAAAGGGGATTGGGAAATGGTGCACCTTCCTGGTGGGTGCGTGGTCTGTGAAACTTCTGCACCAAATCCCACAGTACAAGAAATAGGGTGTGCTCACTGACATCAGTAGGAGGTTAATCTAAAACGAGTAAAAAGAAAAATTTTTCATTTCTGAAGCTTGCTGTCACACGGCGTTATGGAGCCAGACAGTGTGAGCAGGCCCAGAAAGAGGTTAGGCAGATTTACAGACCACAGGTCCATGGATGTTCTGAAAGGATGGGAGGAGATGCAGCCTCTAAAGGGTGCTGGGGGAGCCAGGAGGGGAACAGACCACAAACTGTAAATGGCATCTCCTGTGGCCACCATTGGAGACCAAGTGCTGGGCTATGCAAACTGTTAGTGTGACACTGTGAGAGCTTCTGTGCTGTTGGACGACCTGTTGAAGTTTTGTAGAAAACTAATGAAGATAAGCAGATAAGTTGCTAAGTCCCTGTGTTGTGCAGTTAAGATCAGCAGATCTAGTTGTAGCAGTTTCAGGCTTTTTTTACTGTTTTTAATATATATTGAGAAAGCTAAGTAAGTGTATACAAAATAAGTCTGTTTGGAGAGATAAGAATTTGAAAAGACCTACATAGAAAATTAAGGTGCTTCACATTAAAAGAGGAAGATGCTTAATTCACACATTTGAATATTTCTATTTCTCCTTGCAAAAATTGTAATCTGTCTTGATAGTTTATCATCATGAAGCAGAACTGCCACTGGAAAGTTTTTTCTGAAATGTTTGCAACTTTTCTCTTTGGGCTGGTTATACTGAATTTTTTTTTTTCTCCAGCCTATCTGTTAAGAGAGTAGCCTTCAAGCTGACACTGTGCAGGGGAGAATGAATGACTGCGGTCTTATGTTCTTAGCAAGAATTACTGTATCTATTCAAATATTTATGTCCTTGTGGAAGCTGATGAGCTGTTTCTGACTGTAGCTCAGGTCTTCAGTTACTTAATATTTTGCATTTAAATTGCCCCTTTTTTAAATTTGAATTTTTCAAGGCTTTGGGTACATTTAAAAAAAAAAGTTTCCTCCAAAGAAAATTGTATGAGTTGTAAAAGGATTTAAGGTTGTAGAGCACAAAAAGAGACTTTGAATTTGTACCTCTTTTAGGTTTATGGCTATACAAAATTTCTTAGGGGAGGGGAGAATGTGTGTATGTGGCTGCTTTGCAAACCTGACTTCAGTTTCAGCTTTTCAGGAAACAAAATCAAAAATATTTTCTCTGAAGGGCATGCTAGAAATGGTACTTGGCACTTTTGCTGCTGCAAGTAGGTGTAAGTGTATACAACATTGATTAAATTTTTCTCAAGACTTAAATGGAAAAAAAAAAAAAAACCACAACCAACAAACAAAAAAGCAAAAGCCCTGTCTATCTGCAGAATCCTCTACTGAACCAAAATCATGTTTTGCATTGCTGAGGATGCTTTGACTCTCAGTTTGACGGCTGGGAAGGGCCATGACTTCATCTTTTGCACAGGGTCCTCCAAGAAGCTTCGAGTTGGCTTGGAGATAGGGAGAGGCATGTCCGTATCAGCTGTCCATCCTCACTGCTCCCGATGGGGTGTCCGTCGGAGGACAGGGCTCGGAACTGCTGGCTCCCATCTGCTGCCCGCTGTGTCGGTCCAATTAATGGTCACTTTGTGGCTGCGGAACTGGTCATCTAGTCCATGGGGTGTATCTTTGTAGTGGCTGGCTTAGCGTATGCATGGAAAAATATATTTTTTTCAGAGCGTAGAGGTCTGTTTCGTTTTGTAAGCTTTTGGTATTGCATAATAACAATTTAAAAACATTATTAAAAGGTTATTTTAAATTTGAGTTGTAGTGTTTCAGCTATGTATTTTTACAATAAACAGGTGAAAATCCATATATTCTTGGAACATGACTTGAGCAGAGCTTTACTAGCATTTATACCTCTTAGTGGACTCAAATATGTTTCAATCAAAGCACTAAGGCGTAAGAATGAATAAAAACCACTTTCATCCTAGGCTATAAAGGCTGCAATAGTCAATCCTATAGGTTTTAATTTGAAAAGCTGGTATAGTATAAATTAGTGTTCAAAACAACTCAGAGTTTGTTTTTTATAGTTAGTTAACTAAATATAATTGTTAGGGGCTTTTTTTTGTGTGTCACTGTTGACTGCAGTAAAGGCGGGCATTCAGAGGCTGCCTTTTACACTTGATTTAGGGTGTGCAGCTGTCCAAACTGGCGAGGGAAATTCAAACAGTGATTTGAGCTGACAGATATTTTGGTCATCCTCTTACTAACAAAAATTTTTCTTGCATCATGAATGGTAGTGGGCTGCAGTAATAGTTTGAGAAGTAGAGAGATTAAACTTTGTTTTTCAAGTATCAGTTTGATTTTAAGAATTACTTGATTAAATAAGGTGTGCAGCATTTGGTATGTGCACATGTTGTTAATGGTTACAAATGTAGTGAGCTTTCCTGGTTTTATTCCTATTTTCTGCTAATTGGTGCACGATAATTATTTCCTTAACCTTTTACTGTTTAAGCATGAGCTCAGCTGAAGCCTAGCATGATGTTTCAAGTTTAGATAAAAATGCAAATGTTTCCTAGTAATTTATTCTCGCATCTCTTTGAAACAAGGGTAGTTGAGCCAGCTGCATCGAATTTATGAGGACTGTCTGATTTCGGCTGTGTTTGTATGAGGGAGCTGAACTATTCTCAGCAGGGTTCTTGCAGTTTGCTCTAATGTTTGCTGTTATGCGTGACTTTGTACTGCTGTTCAGGATGACTGAAAAAAGATAGGCTGATAGCCGTGTTAGTTCTCTGCTTTAAATGATCTTGATAAAGTAGGTGTGTATATAAAATTATCCTGTAATGTGACCACAGAGAGCCAGGGTGGAAGATGATAACATTTCACTAATGTGAATTCTCTTGAGTGTGTGGTTTTTTAATAACCCTTGTCACTTTGAACACATGATGCATATTTCTCAGTATCCATATTGTACTTTTTTTCCTATTCGAAATGTTTATTGTTAAAGCCACAGAAAAGTATTTAAATGAAGACAGGGAAATATATTACAAGCTGCTGAGGTGCCTAGGAAGAGACTGCATGAGTCTGCAGGGCTTTTCCAACAGGTTGAATACTTCACGACCATCGTTCAAAATGGGTTGAGTAACAAAATAAATGCAACCATGGACTGAGGTTTCTGTGTCTCTTAGAACCTATATGGGAAAGTCTATTGTTACACTGGCAACAAATACAATAATCTCTAGAAGAGTGCAAAGCCACTTTACGTGTGATCATGCTTTGTGCTATTTTACACCAAATTTCATGCCAGAGGCACTGGTTCAGTTGTGATTTGGAACGAATGTCTGCTGCAGACTGGGGCAATTAAAAAATAGTGTTTAGGCATTCCTGGAAATTGTTTCATCCAGCTGCTGACTGGGCTTAATTTGGCTGGGTTGATGAGTTTAGTAGAATGGTATCTGGGATAAAAGTTGTGTAGACGGTAGGTGCTTTGTGTTGAATGACACAAAAGATGAAAATTAACATTAAAATCATGTATAAATTGAGTCAAGTAAAACAAATTTATTGCTTCATCAAACAAAAGAGTTCATAAGAATAGTCTATACTTGGCAAAGAGATTTTATGCTTAATTTTGAGACTAGGTGTGCTGTTTGAAATGAATGACTTTAGAAAATGGCATTTTTAAATTTAAGTATTTTTGCTTTTATGTAGTACAAAGAGATGAACCTGTAGTATACTATTCAGAATACAGTTTGTCTGATACTTGCAAATGTCATTTGTTCAATCTAATGACAACCTTAGGTTAGTATTGCGGTTTTCTTAAATAGCTACTGTAAAGATGCTTTTCTTACTGTTTTTTGACACTCCTTGTCAGTATAAACCCAAAAATGGGATAAAAGTTAGAATTTTCTGTTGCTGCAAGACTGCTTTGCTGTACTCTGTACTGCTCTGTTTTCATTTACCAGTGACCACTGTTATTATCACAGTAGTAATTTCTCTTTTGTATTAATGAAGAGATTACTCAATATTTTCAACTGTGTAATAAACAAAAGTAAGTTAGTAAAGCTCTCATTGTTTATAAGTGTTATCCAAAATTATATCAGAAGTGACTTTGAGCTACTTAGCAAGGCTACCCTGTCCTATTTTAGTGTACCCTATCCTATTTTAGTGTGCTTTCATATGACGAAGACGTGTTTGCGCAGACAATTTGTCTTGTATGAAGTGGTAGAAGGATGCTATGGTTCAATATAGTGCCGTATTTTTGATCTCCTTTTAGTGGAACTTTGTGTTAATGCATCAGGGTGTTAGTTCAAGTGTGTTAATGCATCGAGGTGTTAGTTCAAGTGTGGTAAAATAAAATTTTTGTGTTGAGAGTGTAATTTTTTTTTTTTTATTCCACAAGCCTTCAGATGTACTAGCAGCTACCAGATGTGACAAAGTAATGGAGATGCTTACAGACTGCTGAACACACAGACTGCAGCATGACTTTCTGGCTTTGAGACAGAACACATTTAAGCTATGTCTTCAAATGGCATATGAAATATGCTGTAATTTTATTTATCTTGTAATGCTTCTTAAACATGTTTCTGAGCATATGCACTTCTGCGTAGATATGTTCTTCATGGCTTGCTATTATGTTGGATTGTCAATATTTGAAACAATAATCTATGTGGCTTTTCAAAAGGTGGACTAGGTGACTTTGGGCACTGCTGACTGAATGCTTAAGGTAACGCTGCTTTTCACGAGTGAAGCCATTTCCAGCAAACTCAAAGGTTTGCAGAAGCAGGCTCCCCAGAGGAGTACTAGCCTGTCTTTTGTCTTTCCCCAACTTAAAAGTAGGGAGGGCTTAAAGGGGACTGGGGTCGGAGGACAGGCTTCCATGGTGTCCTAGAGGAAACTGCTAGGAGTGCGGAGGGATTCAGATGGCATGGGCCCTCGTGGGAGTCCCAAAAGTTAAGGTGCTTATATTTGCCTAATGACATGAAGAAAAGATGTGTGTATCTGTCTTCCCATCCCTTTCTGGGAGGACTGCTGATGTATGTCTATCTTCATGAAGAGATGAAAAACTCAGGAACTTTTCTGTAAGGCAGCTTATCCAGGTAATTTTAGTGGTTGGGGGTTTGGGGATTCTTTTTGTTGTTCCAAAAAATAAATGAAGCTTACTCTTATTTTACAGTTTATTTTTGCATGTGTCAAAGTGCTCTAACGTTTTTTTTCGGGGTTTGAGGTTCCCCCCCCCCCCCAAAAAAAAAAAAAATTGCAGAAAAAGTTCCTTTCAGAATAAAGTGACTGTTTTGCTGACAGTGTTTTCTAAATTGCTGGCTTAGGGTAAATTTTTAGTTGTAGAAACTCCTTGAACCTTTAGATCTGAGGAATATGCTGTTTTTTCTCTTGGTAGATCTCATTCCTGCCTCATTAAACCTGTCTGGAAATGAACCATCAGGTAAAAAAGAGCTGTAGCAGCCTGAGCACTGCAGTGGACCCTCTACTGATGTTCAGAGGGACCGCTGTTAGAACTAATGTCTCTGTTGCACTTGGTCTTATTTATTCTGGCCTTCTTACCATGTCTGAAGGTTTTTTCCCCAACTAATCTTTTGATACAGGCCTTCACAGTATTTTTCTTCAACATGAAAAAAACCCCTGTGTTATTTAGCTCCTAGCTCTGAAGAAGTTTAGGAAAATACAGTTAGCTGTTAAGTCATAAGCACATCAATGAATTTATCTCAAAGGTTGCAAAGGATGACTGCTGTAGATAGATAGAGAGATAGTAGTGATGATT
This sequence comes from Leptodon cayanensis, assembly GCA_027564655.1. Taxonomy (NCBI): domain Eukaryota; kingdom Metazoa; phylum Chordata; class Aves; order Accipitriformes; family Accipitridae; genus Leptodon; species Leptodon cayanensis. The sequence goes on from JANXJC010000098.1 coordinate 40,118,678, forward strand.
TAAGGAATAAGTTGCAATTATTTTGTGTAACGGTGAAACCTAAGAAATTTATCCTCTGTGTTGGCTGTGCAGAGAACTGTGACCATCAATTATTGCTTAATTTATTCTATTTAAGGCAAAGCTTTGACTTTTCTGGACCTTATTATTTTCACTTAGTGAGTTTTATTTTTTGGCATACTTAATTGCCTTTTTTTATAGGTTAGAAGGGTATCTGTGAAGCACTACACTCATTGACTTAGCAGTTCAATAGGCTGTATTGGCAGCTGGTTCAGGTAGTAAGTGTCAGTTAACAGTTCTTCTCATACGTATGGACTTTGGCTGTGGTGTAATACCTTTTATATAGAGATCTGATACTCATAAAGAGGAAATTAACACATTTGTGTAAGCGCACAGCTGTGTGTATGGTTGTGTGTGGTGGGGAGAGGGAGGAGTAAGGGATGAGACATAAAACTGAAAGGTACTTTGAGTTCGCTCACAGGCTGACGTGCACTTGTTAACGTCATGCTGATCCTTGACTTGCATGTGAATCACAACATCCCAGGAAAAACAAATTCCAATAATACCCAATAGTCAATGTAACAGTGAATGTACAAGGAAGATTAATTCAGTAACAGGGAAAGTATATCTATTTTTCATGCGATGCACTGTCTTGGTTCTGCTTCTCTCCTTTTTATTCTTCCCCTTTGCTAGTTTATTTGTGTGCTTTGTAGTACTTAAAATGAATGATTTTGTAACTTGATAAGGGTAGTAGTAATTTGTCACTTGTTTTCCACAAAGAGAGAAGCCCCTTTGGGCAGTAAATTTTTTTTTGCAGCCCAGCTTGAAACTGTGTATAATTACTGACTAAGTATGGGAGACTGAGATTTCCAGCTTTGTATGTGTATCTAATGTGATCACATGGCTGTTATTGCAAAAACCTGTTTGATTAAAAATCAAAGAATTAAGGTTCTTCATTATTGTGTCTTCTTTAATCCAGTTTTGAATTTTCAAATGTCTGAGGCATCACTGTGTAACTATGAAATTAAGATTTTGATTTAGTTTGCCATGTACTTCTTGCAGAAATGAGGAGTTTGTACCTTTGTCCTGTGCTGATCAAGAGTGGAAAGTAATCTAATTTAATTTCTTTCAATGGAAGAAAACCAAAACAGATTGCTTATTTGTTTTTTCCTGATGTTGTATGAAAAGATGAGAACAGGTTTTTTATCTACTGAATTTAATATTCCTCACTTATGTATTCCAGTATCCTGGGAATAACCAGCATCGCAGTTGGGCTACTACTAACAAAAGACCTACTTTCAGCTGCAGCTTCTAACAGAGTAAAATCTACTGTGAGAGCTGCTGTTTTACAAGAGTTAATACCAACAAATAGTTATTTTGGTAAACCTTTGGATTATACAGATACAGATTTAATGATGGGATTGCAGAGCCTACTTGTCTGATCATACTGTCTGTCATATAACTGAGTCAGTTGAGATTGGAAATCGGGAAATATACTTCCACAATTTTCTTTGAATTTTAAGGTTTTAAACTTTAATTGGTTTGTCCATAAAGTAGAACCTAAGTAGCTGATAATTGTTGTAACTACAGGCTTTAAATTGATGTTGTAAGTAGTTTTACCTGATAGTACTTCATTTAAGCTATTAAAGTGTTAATTTTAATGATTGTGCCAGCACAGTGTGAAATTTTAATTCAAGACATAAAATGCAAGCTCTTTTTTAGTATGTGTTACTAAACGTTTATTGCTACATGCATTTGAATGATAAGCAAATAAAAACACAGCGATGGCTGCGGTTTATAACTGGTCATTAGAGTCCTCATCCATCAAAACACATAAGCGTGTACATAATGGGACTATTTGCATAATTACAGTTATGAGCTTGATTTCTGAGCATGTAAGTAGTCCTTTAAGCATACGTGGAAATGTTTGATGATCAAGCTTGACAGTTTAAATGGACTATGAATAAAAATTGGAACATTCTGAAATTTGCATCTAACCTATTGACATGTTTGTTTTTCACTCTTTTAAAAGTGGTCAGCAAGCATTGGCAAACTTCCCACGCTGGCTACTTGAAGTTACCCTTGTGACCATAGCCAAACAATTGACCTCGTGCATTCAAGAACGGTGGAATTTGATTTAAAATTACTAGGGTTGTGGCAGAAAAGGGTAATTGTTTGAAAATAGAGAATTGGTTTTGTATGTACCTACGAGGCAATACTCCTCGAGTCTGTTTCCCTGTGGCTCTTCTTACTATTAACAACTACTACGAAACAGAATTTTCCTGTCTCTTGAGTTCCTCTGACCGTGAGCTGTATAGTATCATCACTTGTCACATCACGGACTTCAGACTAGAAAAGAATTGATTAAGAAAAAAAAAATATATGGGCTTGTCTTCCATCTAATTCAAAAGCGTAGGGAGCACACAGTGTTCTTGTTGATGGGAACTGCAAATGCTAAGCATGAAACCCACAAACAGAAATGCCTTCTATGGGGAATGAATCATTCTCCCTTTTGAGGTAAAGATATATCTGTAATCAAACTGTTTGATATTATCAATAAAATGCAAAGGTAAGCGAAATAAGTCTGGCTGTTGTAGTTTATAGTTGAATTACTGTGGGGTTTTTTTCTACTCTGGTGCTCAGTGGATGCAAGAACTTGAGCAACCTAAGTAAAAATAGTGCATGTGTATGAGCTAATAAGGTTAAGATTAGAACCAAAGACTTTTGCCTTAGGGTTTCTTAGGTAGAACATTTTCTCATCTATTATTTGGAACAGGGTATTTAAATCCATTTGCAAATGAAGGAAAAAAACCCAGCTCTATCTGATTGAAATTACTGTTTGTGTAGACTAAGTGATTTTTATCTGTGGTGTCACTAGCGGTCCATTTACTGTTGTCTAACCTGAAGTGTATTCTGGCATGATTGCATTAAATTGCTGGGTAGTAATTTTTAATTGCTGGATTTTTGCTCTTGATGCCGGTAAGAGAATGTTTGCTCTAGAAATAAATAAATTTAACTACTGTTACTAAGGAATGGAAAGACAAAATTAGTTAAAATTAGTACAAATAGTTAAAATAATAAACATCTGTTTGTATCTTCTGAATCCTTTCATTATGTACTTGCCCCCAAAAGAATATGCTAAGAGCAAGCCACAGGGGTTCAGCTGAAGCACAGAGAATAGCTAAGTTGAAGCAACCTACTCATGTCTGATTCTCTTCTTGCAGTCTTTGCATCACCTTTAAAGACATAAGAATTTTTCTTGTTTATTGTTATTTTTATTTTTTAGGGGGCAGCACTTAAATACTTGCCAGCTATTGTCAATGATGTGAAATTAGTATTTGATCCAAAAGAACTTAGGTGAGTAGAGTTAATGAAATGTGTAGTGTGAACTTTACCTAGATCATTATTTTACATATATATACACACACATATATAAATGTATACAGAGGCAATGAAGTGTGAGCACCTGAGATGTTTTATCACTTTGGTTTTATTAGCTCTTTTTTTTTTCCATTGCAAATATTTTTAAGGCTACAGAAATAGCCTGTTTTAAAAATAACGTCTGGCATCAAGGTTTGACAAATGTCTTGACAAACTTTGCAGTCTTGTTTAGTACAGTCATGTAATGAGATAGCAAGAATTATCAATTAGGCAACTGACATCAAAACTCTTGAACTGTATACTTGATGCTTCACTCTTTCAAGTATAAATTTAATGTAAATAATAACTGTTTTTGTTCAGTGCACCCTATTGCTGGATTGACATTTCAGTAGCTCATAAACACAGGAATGTTGTTAGTTAAATAGAAAGGGTAATAGGAAGACATTTCAGAACAAAAAACAATAGCCAAATCAAAACTAGTATGTCAGGAGAACTTTTAACTTAAAATCAGTTTTTCTTTCACAGTGCTATTATAAGGTGTTTAAGTTGAAAAAACCCCACCTTTTTATCTAATTTGATTGCACAAACCCTTTTATATATTGTCTGTTTTCATTTCTGTGTTCTGGTGTGTCAAAATAAGGAAAAGATAAAGTAGAAATAAAATAGATACATATAATCTTAATCTAACATTCCAACAGCCTGAGGAACCTGGCACTTAGCTTCTGCTTGTGTGTACTGTAAACTTTTTTACATGTACATGTGTGCTTTCTGCCGGCCTAGGGAGAACATCTTCGTAGAGTTTCTAGACTAAATCATAACTTTGATATGTGACAGTAAAAGTACTGGGAAAATATACCAAATGAAAAATACCAGGATTTGGCCTGTTTTACCACAAACACTACAGTTTTTCTGTCAGTTAGAGTATTTAAATTGAGATGAAATAATACTTAGAAGTGAAGTCTTAATAGGAAAAACAAAAACCCCTGAGATTTTACCAAGCGATACAAAATTATTGAGAAGTCTTTTAAAAATCTGTATTATGTGCGAGCTCAGCTGATGAGTGTGATGGTACCTTATCGTCCTAAATTGTGAATGTGTATGTTTTTGTTTTTTTGTTTTTTTTGTTTTTTTTTTTTTTTTTT
>JANXJC010000098.1:40129962-40165480 GCA_027564655.1 Leptodon cayanensis
TTCCAGCAGCTTCTTACAGAAGCCACCCCTGTAATACCCCCCCGCTACCAAAACCTTGCCACTCAAAGCCAATACACCTATACATGACCATATAGAAGTAAATGCATGTATAAATAACAGTTATTACCCCACCACAATAATTTACATAGATCTGTTACAGTGCACATGAAATCTTTTCTGTGTAAAGCAGCAAACTTTTGATTGGAAACAACCCTGTATCTCTTCTCCCTTTCATGTCCCTCTCCCCTCCAAAAAACACCTGCCTCAAACCCCAAAACAGAGGAAGCGTTCCTTTAGATTAGCACCTGAAACAGTTCTGTGTTGTAAAAGTCTTCTGTGAGAGCTTGTCCAAATACAAGTATTAATTTAAAAATTAGCGTGGAAGAGTTTTCTAATAACCTAATGCATGTTTTCAGTTCTAAATGTGTAAGTGCTTATGGTTGGTTTGTAAATGAAGTGTCTTATCCTTGCAAACTTCAAAATTTTGGTTTTATGTAAATAGTGATTTACCTGATTTGTTTTGTCCCATAGAGTTGTTTGTATTTTCTGTTGTTTTGTTTTATAAATGACTTGAAGCTAATTACCAAGTGAGCTGTGTAGCTACTGTATTCTTAAATAGTTAGAAAATCTAGTGATTCCTCCATTAGGAAATTGTTAGTCTATTAAATATTAGTAGACAGCATATAGCATTTATAAGAGTCTTATTAATTATGACTAAAATGACAATCTTTGTCTGCATGCTGTGTAGCGGAAACAAGGTTACTAAGCATAGGTTTTATTTTTTTGGCTATGTTAACTAAATGATCCATAAAATAAAGAAACACATTTGTCAGTGTCCCTCCAAATGAAACGTTTTTAAATTGACAAAAATTTATGGCGTGTATTTAGCTTCAGCATAGTTCCTGTGTCAGTGTTTCATTTGAAGTCTTTGCTTGGATGCTCATAAGTTGATAATGCCTCCTGAGCATCCTTTTATAAAGATTAATATTTTGTTCTTGCTGCACATTCCTGTGACATTAATCATTGTGGGTTGGACTTGGTGCAGTAGAGAACAGATGTCGAATTATTGTTGTCTGTAATCATTGTGCATCATACTCATGAGCTATCTTCAGAGCTGGCTTTTGAGCAGGAGACTAATGTTATAGACTATAGATTTATCAAGGTTGCCCATTAATCAGGGCTGGGAGGTGTTTGTGACAGGCAGGCTGATGAAGGTTAACCTTTCCTCTTCTGTACTTCTAAGTAATCAAGATACAGTTGATCAACCCAGTGTTTTTCAAAACAGTTTATAGCAAAGTTCGCACTTAACACACTCTACAAGAAGATAGGGTTTTATCACAGTACTAGATTTGTTTAAATAGATAGATAGATATTTGTGTGTGTGTTGGTGGGTTCCATCTTGGGATTTTGTTGCCTTCTAGCTCTAGTGTTTTATCTGAGGTACCTGGAAAACCTTAAAACGCTGGGATTGTTTCAATACCTGTTCCTGCTTCAGTTCAGCGTGAAGCTGGGATCTGTTGTGTGGTTAGAAACCAATGGGGCAAAGCTACCAGTCTACAGGATGGGGTCTCCTGGAAGCGACTTTGCAGCAAAGGAGCTGCGGTGCGGGGGTACGTGCCCTGAGCCCGCGCCAGCAGCACGGTACGTACACCCTGGCATCAGCGAAGGCCAGCTGAATGCTGCGCGGTCTTAACGAGAGCCTCGGCAGCAGGGCTGGGGAAGTTCTTCTGATACCCTGCGAGCAGGCCTTTAAAAACTGCAAGAGAAAGGAAAAGTGTGTAAAAATCATCCAGTATGTAAATATGATTTTATTACCTGCCAGATGCTGAGTATTATGAGGTACTCTTTTGATTTTAAGCATAGCTTTTGTCTTTCCCGGTGGCAATATTTATTCCTTTTTGCCTGCTTCAAAGTAAGCTCTATATCACTGTTTCTTCCTTAGCATGAAAGTTCCACTGGTAATTTGAAGGTCAAGTAATCTTTAGAAAGATTTCACAGTGTTGGTGCTTGCACAGTTCTCTGGGGTGTGGGTGTTTGTTTGTTTTGTTGGCTGTGGTTTATGGGCTTGTTTGTTTTTAAAAATCTGGGAAGGATTTGGATCTTTTTATCAATTACCCGGCACACCTTGACACTTTGTTTTATCCTCCCATGTTTATAACCTGCAACAGCTACAAACCAAACAGCAGATGTTCACAAGTTGACGTTGAGGAAGGCAGAGAGCCTGTAAGGTGGTAACTGAGGAGCGTTGTCAAGTCTACCCAAGGGAACTTAGTCTTTTGTATAGGTTGTGTAATTCCAAATGAGGCAGTATGACAAATCAATTAGTTTTTCCTTTCTCAGAAATTCAACTTGAATACCTTCCCTATTGATTAGAGCATACTCTAGACAATCTAACTCAAAGGTGGCATAGCTGCAATTTTTGCCTTCTGCATGCTTGCAGATATTAAATTGATCTTTGACCGTTCTCTGCTAGTGGGGCTTAACGGCGACATGAAACATTTTCAAACCTCTAATTAGGGGCCTTTGTAAGTTATTAAAGATTGATTCACCTCGCAGGCTTGGCAAAGGCACATTTGTATGTCTTTGCTGGAGTGCTTAGCATCTAGGCATCCGGGTTCTTTCTCTCCCCTGCATTTGGTGAAAGGAGTGTGCTACACCACTGTTCTGTGGTTTTTTTTTTTCTTAATCTTCTCTCTTCTTTCCAAGTTACTCAAAACCTAAGGTAATGTCATGCACTGAGGTTTCACAAATGTGGTGAAACAAGGCTCCGATCACAAAGCATCTCTGGGGCAAACAGACTGAGCTCAACTAGGCCATTCATTGGGTTGAAATTTATATGGAAAATTAGTAGTTAATTTTGACCTGCATCCATCTGGTGATTGCTGTCATGCAGGAACAGTCTGAGTACTTGAGCAAGGAAGGGAACATTTTTTGGGGTAGGAGTGAGTGGTCAAGGGCTGGAGCAGTTCAGAGGCAGAAGTTTAAAGAGAATGTAAAATGGAGATTATATGAAATACACAGCTAGTCAGTACCAGGAAAACCTTCTTTATGTAATGGTTGTTTTTGGGGGTTTTTGTTGTTGTTGTTGTTTTGGGGTTTTTTTTGTTTGTTTTATTTTTTTAGCTAAGGGTATGCATTTGAAATACGTGACAGCAAACTATTACTTGAAATGCATATATATCATTGTCTACCATATTACGGTAGTTTGGAGACTTCTAAATAGCTTTAGATCATTTAATGAGCATCCTGGTAAATAAGAAATAAGCTCTTTCAGTGAGGTCAATTCTGTTAGCCATTTGTTTCGCAGAGATCACCACCTCCTTTCACTTTTGATATCTGTATAGATTTAGAATAATATAGTTGTAAACAAATAATGGGAACTTATGATGAAGATGTTTCTGTGTTACTAGATTTGGATCTTTTCTAATCCAGTTCTCTGCTACCTAATGGAAATGAATATGAGGGGATTTGATGAAGTCATGAGTAGATGTATTTCCCCATGTAAATGCATTGCAGGGTCTAATGTCTGTTTCTTGAGGCAAAAAATTCAACAAACACACCATGTTTTTTCTCCTCTTTGAGCTATAAAGCGTGAGGTTAAATGACCAAGAAGCAATTCAATAGAAAAACCCTGCATTGAAGAAACTAACTCTTCAAAGTACTTTCTTTGATTGAGAGCCCACTTGTGCATTCCTAGTGAACATGCACTTATGTGAGTCACTTGAGGCTGAAGAATATTTCTCTTGAACTACTAGAAGTTGGGTGTGCTTATACACTGTTATTTCTCATCCTCCATGTGTGAACTTACAAGGCAGAATGAGGATGCTGCTGTTCCTCTCTAGCATCTTGTTGAGGTGGAGTGCGCTCTATTCTGCACTATAGCGTATTTTTTCTTGACACACCCCCCCCCTCCCCATGTCAATGACTTTTATTTTTCCCCATTGTGCAGTTTGTGAGAGCAGGATTCCAGCCTTTGTGCTGTGTACCTTGCTGTAGGGACGAGTTTGTGGAGGTGCTCCTGCTGTAAGTCTTTCCTGCGCTGTAGGAGACAGAAGGCTGTGGTCACCGACGACCTGCAGTTCTGAAGCAGCTGCAGAGAATGGGTCAGGTCCTTGCAGTTGGACCTTAGGGCACTGGCTGAAGGCTTCTAGCAGACTTTGGACAGAGAGTGTTTCCCTGTGAAGTCCATCTTTGTCTCATCCATCCTGTTTCCTTCTCTTTTTTTAGGAGCAAAAGCAAGTCCTCTTGAGCCCATACCTTATAACTGAGAGTCATCTAGTGAGAGTAATTTTCACCTTGGCACTGAGTTTTTAATGCCTGTATCAATTTTTCCACTGAAAGCCAAAACGCAGCACTGTAAGCGTGTAATGATTTCTTTGTCCTTGGCACCCCTTTGCCTACTAGCTGTCAGTTTTTTTCTGGTACCTGCAGTGCATATTTTAGCACTGGTGATAATGCCTTGTCCATCCCGTGCCTGTAACCAGCAGACTGTCAGCTGAGCCTCGGTTTCCACCGTGAAGGGATTTCGAAGTTGGCATCTGTGTGGGACCCGTGCAGTGCAGTTGGGTACTCTGTTACAATAGTACCTTCTACAGCACTGACACCTCGGCACCCGTGGTGCGGCATCTCCTAAATACTGTCGGGAATCGTCAGGAATGGTCGAGAGTGGAAGTGCAGATTCTGTCTATGGATGTCTCTTCAGCAAAAGATGAAGCTAGTAAAGGTACTTAATTCTTGTGAATCTAAGCCAGGGTCACCATCTTTTTGTCACCAAGATCTTCGTCATCCTTTGAGCTACTGGTATTTGCTGTAGCTTCTTAGCACCAGTTTGCTTATTCTGTAACTCCTGCCTATCCTGACTGCTTCTGGGTGCCACTTATATCCACTGCAAAAGGACAAAGACCGAATGTATATTAATAAAGGGAGTGCTTGGTTGCAGAAGGAGCTTCTGCCATTGAGCAGCACTCTACTGCTACCAAGAGGAAGCTTCATCGTGTTGGAAAATTTTACTTTGAGCTATTGATCTCTTTGCTTCTCAGGAAGGTGTTAGGTATAACCCTAAATAAATGCTTTCACCTTGCAATATGGAGTCATCCCCTCTTAATTGGGATTAATCTCCAGTTCTCATTTTTTAGTCTTCTGCCTCCTGCTGTGGTCTGTGTGTTACTCATGCTCTTGATGTCAGGATGGTGATACTTACTGGTCCAGAACTACTTAAAATCATCTTAAAGACAGACTTAATTGAGTGCTCATGAGCATTTCTGATGTTCCAGGGAATTCAGCTTTTGTGTGAAAATAATCTCTAAGCAAAGATACAGTCATTAAGGACTGCCATGAAGCCTCCTCTTGTGAATCATCCATGTGCCATCAAGTCCAAGCAATTTGGGTAATATCACTAAAAAAAAATGTCAGTGTGTTAGATCTTTTGTGTGACTGTCAAGAGCTTCATCCATATTTTCCCAGGTACTGTATTATTAGAGATCTCACAGGCCAACAGCCAATGTCACATTTGACAAAGTGAATTCTTCAGTTGTGTTTTCAGAGCTTGTTGGCCAGGTGGATTTCATAGTACAAGGGCAACTTTTTGGAGTGACCCATGTTGTGATAGTGTACGTCCATGTGTCGGGAAAATAAAAATTTCTTAATGGTAACTCTTTTTTTTCAAGATACTTGGTTCGCGTGCATATACACACATAGCTGTGCTGTTTTCTGTCTGCATATGACTTCTCTGAGAAAAAACTGCCTGCCAGATTGGTAATCCAGCCCTTGTAGTACAGAGACACAGTACTCCTTCCTTTGGACGAAGTACAGATCACACCTTCTTCCATACGTACATGAGATAGCTGGGTAGGTCGGTAGGGAAAGGGACTTGGGAACTGGTGTCTAGTAGGGTAAAATAGCTGGAAAAGTCTCATGGTTTTCTTCTGTTCCTGTTCTACAATATTATTTAGAGGAGGTGGAAAAATACCAAAATGCTCTAAATTCGTCCTCGTCCCTTTCTGCTCTCTCCCCCCCCCCCCCATAATGTTGTAGTACTATGCTGATGGTGTATATATACTGTGTAATTTAATCATCGTTATTTCTTCTTGAGTAAGTCAGGCTCTGATGAACAAGAATAACCAGTTCCCCTCCTTTGAGCATGGATTTACTTGGGGGCTGTGAATGGGGGAGGCTCAAGGGTTTTAACTTCACTCTTTCCTGCTTTTGTGCATAAAGTGAGCATGCTTCTAGTCTCGTGCTGTGGTTGGTTGCAGCTGATGCCCCCATGGCAGAAGGCAGGTCTCTCTTGCTGTGCCATCTCTCCTGAAGGAAAAAGAGCATAGTCCAGGGTTAGGAGTGAACCCTAGGGCCCTGCACTCCCTCTGTGCAAGACAATTTGCAGGTTATACATTAATTAGATCCATTAGATCAGTGCCCCAGTGTTACCTGCTGGTAGCTTTAGGAATATCAATTTTCGCCTTATTTCCCTTACATGCTTGACTTGAGCTAAAATGTTGACCTCCATTATTCAGCTCCATGTCCATTTTCTTCATCTTCCCTATCTCTCTCTGCAAGTCCTGTACTTGCTTTGTACAGGCAACTACATCTGAATACCAGCAAAAACTATTTCAGCAGCACTTTCTGAGCTATAAAGGACCACGTCATGCGGCTGAATGTTAATCTGAATAGCACCATACATCTCAGTGAATCGTGTTTGCATGGTTAGGCTATGCTGCATTGGTAACCAGTACGGGTAAGGTAAAGGAAGTTTTAATACACTTTGCCAACACTCAACCAGTCAAGCAAGCACGAAGCTAAGCGTGTACATAACGCTTGTGATGGTGCTGGATAGGTCCAGTTAATCAACGTTTTTTAAGCAGAGGCAGTTAACATCAGTGAGACCACTCAAGTACTTTGCTGAACTGGGGCTGGGGCGGCGCAGGTGGGAGGGTAGTGCTTGTCCAAGCATTCTTAACCTAATGATTTCGTTCTCACTTGCTTGTAACTTTTCCAGGTTTTTATATTTTGGGTTGAAAAGCAGGTGACTGGAAATCTGGAACTTACCTTTTTTTCCCCTGATTTTTTTTTTTTTTTTTTCATCTTACATAAGCACTGAAGCAGATTGACTGTTTAGGCAGTGCTATGAAGTTATTTAAAGCTGTGTATGTAACCTTATGTTTTGTGTGCAGACTGCAGGGAAATCTTGCTGCCAACAATGACAGATCAGCTGAAGTATCACTTGGAAAGACAAGAAGATTTGGAGGCTTGTTGCCAGTTGCTGAGTAACATCCTGGAAGTGCTTTACAAGAAAGACGTGGTTAGTATCGTACGGTTCTGTGATGATTAGCGCTTAAAAGAAATGGATCTTAGTAGAATGAATTAAGCAGGTAGCTCCTGATGGCTTAGTTTTTCATTCCCCCTGCCCAACCAGTCTTTCTTAAGTCTTCTTTTTAGGTGTCCGGTGATGAGGATGTGTTGTGTGATATCTCAGGATGTTTCTTACTGTTTCTGAGGCACATCCAGTACAGCACTGTTACTCAGTAACACTTTTCCAGACATTGGTTAGATAGTGATTAAACAGATATTCTTAGGACTTCAACCTGTCTCTTACATGGTGTCTAGCCTCTGCCAGGTGGAAAATGTTTCGTTTGGTTTTTTATTTTCCCCATGAGCATTTTGGGAAATGCACATTTGAGTTGTATTGATACTGGCCTGCTAGGCCGGTCTGAAGGAGGGGGTGGGTGTACACACACACACGTACCCACATACGAACATACACATTTGTCAACACAGTTAGCTTGTTTAGCTTTTTTGAAGTGCCATTTCAAGTTAGCTAGTGGAATTCTCCACCTCAGTAAGAGATAATCTGAACTGGAAAGGGGCGGCTTCTGCATAAATATTATAACTGGTGTGGTTGTCTTATCCATTCAGAATGTGCACGTATGAGACGGTTGCGCGTGAGAACCTGTGCAGTGCCCTGGGCTGGTATGCAGATGTGTAGCTTGCATAATAGTCCGTTTTTTGTCTTTTCATGACTTCACACAAAGATGCAAATATTAGTGCTTTGCCAGAGAGCTGTAATGATTTGGTGCTTTCTTAAAGAAGTTTGGGCTGATGAGGCTGCTGCCTGAACCTTCAGTCCTGTGCAGAATCATACACTAATTTAGTTGGAAAGGACTTCAGGGGTCAGCTACTCTCACATTGTATCTAGCATCTTATTTGACTATGTTTTTTGGGCTCCTTCTGGTTTTGTTTCTTTTTTAACATAGTTCTGTGTGACTGCTTCAGAAAGTGGGTTATTTTAAAAAAAGGAGCTTGTTTTTGACAGCTTGGCTGCTTCCTGTCACTCTTCGTTGGCTGCATTTCTCTCCGTGGTAGCAACTCGCTCACGGCTCCACCATCTCCTGGACTGAGCCCAGCTGGAGTGGGGCTGCAGGAGTGGCCGGAGCAGAGCCCAGAGCTGCCCTGCGCTGCGGTCCGTTAGTGGCTGGCCGTGAGGGGGCTGCAGAAAATACATACCCGTTTGCTGGTGGAGCAGGGGGATGGAGAAGGGGACAGGGAAAGGAAGGAAACACTGTGAGTGAGGAGCTATGTAAAGTAAAATTGAAAAACGGGCAGGAGCGGCACAAGTGCCAGGAATGCAAGGAGGAGGAAGAGCTTGGAGAGGAAGGAGGGAGAGCTGAAGGGTGGAGAGGAGCAGGGTGCCGAGATAGATGCATGCTTCCATGCAGATGCTCTTGGTACCAGAATTGTAAGGTTTATCCTAAAGAGAGGTCTGTCAGCAGCAGGAAGAAAAGTCTATACTGGAGCGGTAGCTGTGTATATACGTACTGATCATAGCTCGTTCTTCAAATATGCAAATGCGTATTTTTTATATGCAAGTCTGCCTTTGGTAATTAAACATAATCCAGTGATAAGATGTGGGTTATTATATGGATCCAAGGGCAAGAAAGAAAATGGTTCATCAGAATGTTTGTTTGATGGTCAAGAAGCAACACAAAGATGCTGCTTTATTTACGTAATTATCTGCAAAAACGCTTGCAAATGTTGGCTGTAGAATTGTTTCCGCTTTCCATCTCACAGACCCCTTTTGAAGTCTTCTCCTTCAGACTAGTGAAAACTATGAAGAAGCCTGTTTATAAAGTAAAAGATGGGAGCAAAGCTCATCTGTTTCTTTCTCCTTGTTATGTGTTTTTGGCTTCAGCTCCCGTAGCCACCATTCTGCATGAGGTTTCTGAACTTGTCCTTAAAAGCTGGTTGCACTAAATACTTCATTTTCAACTCTTTCAAAAATAGTGGCAGATTAATTCAAATACTGAAATATTGATTTGAAACAATTGACTGAAATGGCAGCTCCATAACCAAAGTTTTTCTTTGCTTTGCTGTTTCTTTTAATTGAACTGTTGCAGAACAGCCCCCCAGATTTGGTAATGCCTGTGGGCTTTTGATGTTGGAAAAATGACTTAGGAAAATAAAATTATTAGGTAACTAAATGTCATAGGCTTCGCTAGATTTCCAGGGACTTGCTGTTCATTTAAATAATTGTAACAGTACATGTTAATTTATCAGTAACATGTATTAATAAAATAGACTTTGCATGGTGTTTGTTGAAATGGGAGACTAATTTTCTGCTTTTGATCAGCAGCAGTGAGTGATGTTTTATTTAACTTTCACAAGACAGGCAGATTTAAAGGCAGGCGTAAATAGTTCAGCTGTATTGGTGTCTGTTGCATCTAGTTACCACTAATTTATTCTTTTTCTTTAGGGGCCAACACAACGACATGTCCAGATAATCATGGAAAAGCTATTGAGGACAGTAAACAGAACAGTCATTTCCATGGGACGTGATTCAGAGCTCATTGTAAGTGTCTCTTGATGTAAACTTAAATACCTCCGTCGCATCTTTTTGAACCTGACTGTAATAGGATTTCAATCCCAGGTGACCCAAAGCAATCAAAACCTTCTGCAACTGTCTTTGTGTTCAGTATGCTGTAAAACATTGCCTTGTAATTTTTGTGTGGTTTACACAAGGGGAGAAAAGATACTTGAAAAATATCAGTGGCCAGGTGATTAGCCAGATTTTAGAGGTCTGTGTTAACCAAAATGATGTATTACTTGTAATTAGCCAGCTGAAAAGTGTGGAAATGAAAGACTTGCATGTTTGTTACTACATTAGCAATCATTCGACTGTACAAGTATTTACTTGCCTTTTTTGACTATAACTGAGATAACCAAGATAATGGCAGTATTCAAATGATTGAAGAATAGAGCCCCAAATTATTAAATTTTGAAAACCTAGAGGAAGGACTAATGCAGTAGCTACAAGTTACCCTGTTCCACTTCAGTGGCATAGCACTGTGATCTTGAAGCCTGAGACTTCAGTTTTTCAACTGTATCGTTCATACTGGTCTAAATAATGAGGGGGGGGAAAAAAAAAAAGAAAAAAGTGAGGCCTATTGATACCTAAATTGGGGATAGATCTTAGTGTGGTTTGGGGAGTATTACTGTGTGTTTGCCTTTACCTTATATTGTTCTTTAGGTGTCTGCATCTGGCAACTGATAATAATAGCAAACTGGTCAAAGTGGATCAGATTTCTTATCGGTCTGAGTAGCTGTCCTGTTCTACGTTAATTTGGTTCATTTGGTTAGATACACTGACTTCTTTCTTAAAAAAGGGTTTATTTTTCAGTCAGATATATCTGAGTCCATTAGCACTTTCTTTTTTTGCTGTCCCCTTTCTTTTCCAATTTTATTCTCTCTGTAATTGCACACAGTGATATTTGACTTTTTATGAAAAGGCTGTCTGTCCTCAGCACATCTTACTTATCTACTGCTGTCCCATTTACTTGGCATATGGTGGTGCTTGTGTTGGCAAACATATTGCAATTTTAGGTTTGTCTGCAGTGCATCATCCGCTAAGTTTTGGGGTTTTTTTTTTTTGTCTTTCACTTTTATCACTTTGATTTGCTACAGTAGGTTTTGTTGTAAGAAGGTGATAATGGATCACCAGATCCATTGTTGGAGCAAGAAATGGCTATAAGTAGAGAACACTCTTACAGAATATTGTAGTGCTGGGATGTGTTTTATGTTATTGTTACTTTGTGTGTTACCACAGAAATTATTAATAATATGCAGAATAGATATCTTAATATCTTTCTGTACAAGGGTACAAAACTTTACTTCTTCCCTGAGTTGCACAGAAGGTGTAGTCTTGCAAGACATATATACAGGAAACTTCTTCAGTTATGATTAGGATGTGAATTAATTATTATTTTGATGAACATTATTTAGTTGATATTTTAAAATGTTAATTATTCCTTTTGCATTTATCAAATTATATTTGAACACGTCTCCTGTATATATTTTAACTAAGTACAGTTGTATTAAAAATATCCATAGTGATCATGAATACAGGTTGAAATCACTCTGTCATTATGTAATGAGTATTAATAGGACGGGCTATTTTCAAGGAGTACTTATTCCTATATTAAAATTTAGTCTGTTGTGGAAAGCATCCTCCTGTAATCAACCAGTAATAATTCATTTTTGTGGCATCATCAAGGTAGGAAGAGTAAAATGCAAGTGATAATTAGCAAGCGTAACCTGACTTCTCTTGGATCAGAATCAGGTTGAAATTATGTATTAACTTTTCTTTTGTCAATACTAGTATGGTTTCACCTGGAACTTATATTAGAGGATTAACCATAAAGGATGAGTAGAAGAAAGGAATTTTAAAAATAAAGGATCTTATAGAGGCACAGTTTAAGTAACACGAACTTTTTCAAATGAAGTAAACTACAGAACATAGCAATTTGTTTCTAATATAAAGATAGCTGTATTGGTGTACTAAAGCTGGCATGTTTTCACCTTGAAGAAATGCTTAGCTGTGTCATCTTCATCCAAAACCTAATGTTGCATAATACACTTTAAATATAAAAAAATACTTTGCATAAAAAATAGTGAGAAACTGGCATTTACTCCTGTAGATGTGAACTATATATCCATTAAGATTTATCATCTGTTAGCTTCGTTCTGGAAGCGTTCCTCTGAGGATCCTGCTTTGAGTAGCTCAAACAAATGGAAGACGCAGTCCTTCTTGTCGGAGACAAGACTTCTGTAGCAATCAGAAACATAGATTCATAATCTCCTTGCAGTGTCAATCAAGTAGATTCATAATCTCCTTGCAGTGTCAATCAAGTTTGTTTAATTTCACGTTCTTTATAAACCTCTGGTCTAATCACTGTGGTGGAACTACTGTGGCATTTGGGATGCAGGAACTTTGGGATCTGTAGGGGTAAGCATCAAAGACAATTGTTTTGTAGAAATTGTTTCAGTTTACATTTTAATAATATTCTTTGTATACCCTTCTGCGTTTGAGGCTTGCGCGACTTACACGTGTTGTTTTTGACTGTATGATAAGTCAGTGAGAGCTGGTGTTTCTGAGAGGCCGGAGTTCTACGTGATCAGCAGAGGACTGTAAAGAATTTAAGTGGTCAAGTGAAAATGCAGTTATCTTGGAACAGAGGTGGTGGAAGTGGGATGCTTAAACATAATGTGATTTTACATTAGTGGACAAAAATCTTCAGCAGAAAGTGAGGTTGCTAGATGTGCTAATGTAATGGGAGCGTAAGACACTAAATTTACTGTTTCAGGAGGATATGCATTTAGAGGCTATTAAAGATACCATAAATAATTCAAATTACTTTACGTACATTATAACCTATGGATAGGGTTCTGCTTGTCTGATACTGAATGACTGTTACTGGGTCAGTTTCCTTTGGAAAAATGTTGACAAACGATGGGTGAGTTGTACTGTCTGTGTGACCAAAACCCTGACCTTCAGGGTAAGGCAAGGGACCAGTCTGCAGCGACGGCGAGACCAGCCCAGTAATCTGTTTGGATGTATTTGTTTCACTGTGTTACAAACATTCCACCTTAATCCAGGAAATAAGAAAAGATTTTGGTAACTCTTACCCGATGCCTGGCATGTCTCCATCTAAATATGGGAGGTATCGGATGCGATGTTTTAACATTGTTTTTGGTCTTCAGTATTCTTCAAGGCTGCGTCTTGCATCTGTGGTAAAGTTTGTCTGTTAAAGGTTAAATTGCCAGTTAACTGTGTTTAATTACAGGAGGTGCCTTATCTACAATGTGGAACAGACTGGAAAGATTCTCCAGTAGTCTCTTTTGACTTTGCACAGCTTTTTCTTTCTTTCTTTCTTTTTTTTTTTTTTTATTTTTGCTTCCTTAAATGTGTGAGTTTCTAGATAAAAATCATAAGCTATTTTTATCATATACTTTCCAAAGAGAATTATCTCAGAAGACAGACCAGTTGTAAGAAGAAAAACTAGACAATAGATAGAACAGAGTATAACTAGATTAAAATCTGATCTGACCATAACTTTTGTAGAAGTTGGTAGCAAGATGAATTGAAGTTAACATTTGTGACACTGCACACTTTCTTCTAGCCTCCAGAACTTGTAAAAAAAAAAAATAAAAATAAACCCAAACCCTCAGTTTCACTGGTGTCTGCATTAAATAAGATTAAGCACAGTCTGGCCACTTAGGTTGTTTCAGTGAAAGCAGTGAATTTATATACTTGGAAATTAGCATTAGTTTCCAGCCGGCCATATCAAACGACTTTTTAACATGCAATAAAAAAGTCCTGTCGCCATTTTAATTCTCATTATTTTGGGCTACTTTTTCCTCTGGAAATCTCACAGTGATTTTTACTTGGTGTGTTTGCTGACTGAGTAGAAGGTTGTGTATGTGTTACGGTAGCGAAGGCAAGAACTCGCTGCAGCCTGCGGGTGCCGAGCTGTCTGATGCGAGGTCGGGGTTCGTTGCTGCTCACAGAAGTTGGCTGCTTTGGGCTACTTCTGCACGTGCCTACAGCTAGTCCTGCTTGTGACGCAGTACCAAGTCGCCTATAGCCAGACCACAAAATCTTTGATACCGAAGAACGCGTTATCTGAAAAAACAGTAAATTGAGCATGTTTCCTTGAGTCTTTTTTCAAGGATAATTTTAAACCATGTCTTTCCTTGCCTAGTAACTTTCGAACAACGTTGCGTTCCATGCGAGTCAGCGTATTGGCCTCCTTCAGTAAATTAGAATTGACTGGCTGTGATGGTAGGTCCAAAATGGAATCACGACTATTCCCCACTTCCTTGTGGTCAGCCGCTTGGTAAGTTTCTCATTTACAAAGCCAAGAAAAAAAACCAAGCTGGTTGCTGAACTCTTTAATTTTAGAAAGGACATCCAGATGGGGTTTTTGGATCCCTATGTGTGCGGTTTTTGAAAGATACTTCAGCTGGCAGATTTGTGCTACTGTGTGATGATCATCTATAAAATGGACAATCTTGATTCCTTTATATGGTGGAAGACATCAAATTCATTTTGATACAGAAACAAATCTAGCTCACGGACGTAAGAGCAAGGAGTATAGGAAGTGGCTGTACTCCCAAGAGACTCTGTCCTTAAGAGCAGTGGCTCTGAAAAAAGTCAGTGTGAACACCTGCTGTGATCGGGGAAAAAATGCTATTTTAGATTCTCCTGGGATGTGTGACTAGGAGGCAGTGGACAGGAGAGGACTTTTATGACTTCACTCTTGAGTGGAGTGTTTCCCACATGGAAATGCTGCAGAAATCATCAGAAAGTGGAGAAAGTCAGTGATTTGTGGTGCGAGATGTGAAAGCCACCGGAGGTTAACAGAAAGAAGATTTAGAGGTGCCCCTCGGTGATAGTGAAGGAGAACGCATGTCGGGTGAAGATGACACCTGTTAAAGGAAAGAGGAGGAGGTGGTGGCAGCACTGGCGAGTGAGGGGTCTGAAGCAGAGCAGAGAATATGCACCGATGGGGGAAGGGAACGCTGGAATAATCGATCAGTCAAGGACAGTGGTGGATTCTCCATCTCTTGGCATCTTCAAGGCAGGATGCCCTTCTGGAAGGCAGTAAAATATGAGTCTAAATCTAAGTAAGATGTGAGTTATTTAGGGTCACAGGAGAGGGTTCTGGGCCTAAAAGTGATTTAGGAGTTGAAGCTAGATGTAAATCATCTTTCTGTGCCTTAAAATCTGTCAAGTTAGGATTAATGGGTTCCAAAATGTTGGGGAGAAAGCTTTATTTTCTTCACTGGACTTCTACCATGTAAAAAATTATACTTTTTATTTTATTGAATTGCATGTTTTCTTATCTTTTAAAAACATTTGAAATTATGTATTGCAAAATAAATTCAGAAAAACTGAAGTGGTATTTCAATGATGGTCATGATTTTGTTCCATCACTAATACCGAGCTTTTTGATGTTGTAAAATGTAGTATCACTGATGCAGCGAATGGGTACGGAGTATGCCCTAGCAATGTTTATTGGGACAAACTGCATTCACCTAAACAAATGGACAGCAGATTTCTAGCACTGCAATTATTTTAATAAGACACAGTTGTATTTTATGGATGCTGAAATAATACTAAAAAACTTTTCATGCAGTCTGTTTCATTCTACTAGAACAGAATTGTGTCGGTATAGCAGTTATATTTTTAGTGGCAATCCACTTAAGTTCCAGTACTAATATATAATTCGTGCTATTACACAGATGCTAAAGAAATGGTATAATCTAACAGCGTACTTGATTTGAAAGTGTTCCTGAAAAATGAACCTATTTGATTTTGAAAAAATAATTAACCTTTAAAACATAGAGTGAAATTAAAGGCATCGACAGTGGTTTTGCATCTTAAGCAAGAAAAAGCAAACACTTTGTACCAATGGTAGGATTTTTCAGTTTTAATAATGATTTTTTTTTTCAGTTTATCCTGATTTTTAACTATTTTTACAGTGACTTTTTCTTCTTAAAGAAAACAAGTGATACTCACATGAATAGTGTTTCCTAATAGTTCTAAAACAAAGAATGTAACTGTTGCTTAATGGAAATTATACGGACTCAGAAAATAGCAAGTAATATAAAATCACTGCAGTATTTATTGACTAAAAAGTATTTTTAAGCACGATATGGGAGAAGTGCATATAGCAAATTAGTGTATGAAAGTGCATGGTATTGTCAGTGAATTCAGCAAAGCTACGTTATGTGCCACATTGAAAGTAAAGATGCATTTTCTTTGTTATTATCCTCATACCTGCATTTTATAAGATCTTCTACATTAGGGTGAAAATAGCTTTGTCAGTCACATTTAACTAAAAGCTCTAAAGAATTAGGTTTTTCTCTCAGTGTCTATCTAACCTGAGCCTGAGTGATTCTAAATGTAATACAATATGATACATTTTACACACTTGCAAAAACATTTTATTACAAATTACATTGTATGGTACGATATAACACGATATGTAATTTTAAGCAAGACTATATGTATGTTAGCTTTTCCAGTTTTAAAAAAATGTAAAAAATTAAAAATTTGCAACTTCTTAAGAAAATAGCCTGGACATGTACAGAACACGCCGTGAGAACTTTCACTTTTAGCTCTTATATGTTTCACCAGTGAATTTTCCTCTATCATTTCAAATGATTACAGAAGACTGGTCTCTGTATGAGTCAGTAACCGCACATAAAAACAGTTCAGTTCTGTGTCAGAGTCCCTGCACACAAGAACGTTTGGAACAGATTTATGGGAAAAGCTACTGATTCGGTGACACTAATGATTTGTAATCGATTGCCATTGAGAGATGCTTGATTTAATTTCTTTTAAAAAAACCCCAAACACTAGGCATGTTAGCATGGATGAGTTAATTAATTATTAACGCTATTTTAAAATAATACTGAATACTGTTGTATTTTTCTTGGTATGTCCTTATTTGATATTTCTTTCTGGTTAGGAAAAAAAGAAAAAGTATTTTCTTGTTTGGAAATATTTGGGTTTCTAAAACATGTCGGGTGGTCTGTCTTGTAAACAGTTTTATATTTTCAATTAAAACCAATATAAAATACATGAAACACATTTTTTTCCACATGAAACAATTGCACTTCCTTCCTGGTATACAGGATCACCTTTTCTAATCCTTCATCTTTCACAGAAGTATTTCAGGATACTGTTCGCTTATGTACAGGAACTCGTAGCCCTCTTGGAAGGTTTACTGCAAAGGTGACTTTTTTCCATTAAAGCATGCTGAAATTAATTTTGAGCTGGACATAGACATCTTCTGCATTTCTCTTGCCATTTTAACTTCCTTTTCTTGCTCTTTGCTTTGGGGGGATAAAAATAAGTTATTTTCCTCAAGTTTTCTTGCAGTAATGGATGTGATGCTGAGCTAAGAGGAAAAATAGTGTAAACGAAAACACTTCAAATTTTTTAGTATGTGCAAACTCTTCTGCTAACGTTTACGTTTCTTCCACCTAAAGACTGAAGAATTTGTATCTTACCGATGCTGCAGGGTATGCAATTTCAAAACCAATTCTTAATAAACCAGTTTGTCACATGACACGGTATGACTCAAATTATCTTAAATCCTTAAAAAAAAGAAGACTACAAGATTCCCACTCCCTGGCCAGTTCTAGCATGAGAAATTTTCCCACAAATGGTCATTCTAGATGCAAGTTTAATGACAGTAGCAAATACTTAAAGGAAAAAGTTGCAGTTCATAATTCAGAGCAGAATTTTAAGTGTCATTTAAAAAAAAGAAAAACACAACAAAAAACTAGGAAAAAATTGATTCACATCTCTTCCCTAAGTGTGTTGGTTAGCAAGTACAATTAATAGATTGAGCTATAAATTATAATAAGTTGAGAAACCCATCGAGAAGCTTAGTAAATAAAGAGCATTTAAAATTACTGCTCCTTCCAAACAGATTTCAAAGCGTGATGCATACTATAAATTTTCTGGTGCCTTCTGCAATAGTGTAGAGGTTTTCCAAAGGCTGCGTTACAAAAAGACACTAAATTATGGCAAATGTCAACAATCCGTAGAGCTTTTGATTGTTCTGTGTGTGGGGTTGGTTTTTTTTCTGTGCCAGAATGTGTCATTTAGACCTTCTGGGTACCAAAAGACTAAAAGTGAGATCTAGGACAGATGATTGTCCCATAGCCTTGACCCTGTCAGCTTGATGCGGTTAAAGGCTTGTCCTGACCTTGGGAGGTTTCTAGCCGCTCACCCGTTGGAGATGAGCAGCAAACTTGTTCGTCTGGTGATGAGGACACAGCTAAATTAGAAATCATGGTGCGGTGTCGAAATTTGATAGCTTGGTTGAAGTCTACATTGCATGAAGGCAAATATACATATAGTCACATCTTAGAGATTATTCTTGGTCTTGGACCACATGAAAAATTGTGCTTTGTCCAGGATATATGTGCTGAAAACTGCACTCCCCGATCAACATGGATTTGTAAAACTGAAGACCATTGCAAACATAAGGCTTGCTTGCTTTTTTTTTTTTTTCCCCCCTCGTTGTTGTTTAAAGACAATAAACGAAACCCCCAAAAGGCTTTAAAACAATAGTGATATTTAGCTGTGTACAGGATGACAGCCTACAATTTAACAGGTTGGAATGTGACGCTTTCGGATCTAAGGAGGGGTGGGGTAGGGGGAATAGTTTTACTTTCCATCTTTGTACAAATTTCAATTCAGGTTTTACATCCCACATTGGTGAACTGCAAATAAAAGTTGCCAAGGTATTATCTAATGCCTTGCTTCTGGACATTAGTTTATAGGTACAAAGGCCTTTTTGGTACATACGGTGAGAACTGAATGCTGCCAGAATGGTCAGAACTACATTGGCCGGTAACACTGATCAGTCTACCAAGATCCCGTTATAGATGATTGATAGAACTCCAGATATTTTTCAAAGAAGGCCTTGAACTCCACATGTAATGGACTTGGGTTAAAGGAACCAGAGTTTCCATCTTCCATGCTTTTTTGATTCAGTTTTGGATTTTTGCTTGGGAGTGGAGGAGTAGCTCTCCTGAGAATAAGGCAAAGGTGCAACCTGAGTTTCCTCAATAGGATGAAGTTTTCTCAAAACTGGCTGTAGTTTATCTTCTTGCTGTTTAAAATCCAATTCCACGCTAAAAATGGGAAGAAAAAAGCAATTAGTTACTCATTACGATGATAGAAAGATTTCAATTAAGCTAATGTCTGACACCAATATACAAGTGCTTAATTTATGAAATTCAAATACAAAATAAATGTTTAAATCAGACCTCCACATTTATTACACCAAAAGTGAAGGGGGGGGGGGGGCCGGGCAAGAAGGTCAAAAAAAGGAGATATTGCAAAAGAGAAATAGGAATGGGCTTGTGCAAACTTCTTCCTGCTGTTTAGGAGGGCCTTGAGGATTATGGTAGAAGTGCTGTGAAGTGATTGACAACTAGAAATACTACTTTTCCCTTCATCTCTGTAGAGAAAAGCTCTTTCAGAGGGCTCCCAGGCTCAGTTCTCCCTCCTGTCCGCGTGGTCTGGGAGGTGCAGGTGGCAGCCGGGCACCTGCGTCCTTGTGCTTTTGAGAAAAGCTGATGGGTTGGCCATAAGCAACCAGGCTGTCATGGCAGTTTCTTTACCTTAGCTGTTTCTTGCAAGTTTTACCATGAGTTAGGTTGGTTTCACCAAGCTACTGTCATATGTATATACTCATATACATGTGGAAAAAAATAAATAAATTAAAAACCAATTCTCTTTTACAGTGCAACCTTTTAGCATATGCTGACAGCATCTAAACTTAGCCCCGTAATGAGGATAACAACATAAAATCTACTTGGCCCCTGCTGTAAATGGCTGGTGAGACAAATATCTCATGATGTAGATCCATTTACTTAGCTGACCGTATCTTTATGTAAAATCGGTAAGATGGAAAGAACCTGTTTCAGCAGTAGCTCGTGTGTACTTGCTTGTTCCATGGCTACTAAAATTTAATAGAAATAAGGGAAACTCATTTAAATGTAAGCGTGCATTCAAAAAACATACTGAAGCTCTAAAGTATACCTCCTGAATTCTAAACCGTCGGCTACAAAATCCTGCCAGCAGTTAAGAAACATAGCAAAGATGAAATTATAACCCTTATTTCAATAGCGTGTGCTACAGATCGTTTCAAGTTTACCCTATAAAACAAAGAAACCACACTATAAACTTCAGCAAAAGGTTAATTCTGTCTGATACTCGAAACCGAATCTAGGCCACTTACAAACACCCTCAAACTTCATGGTTTCAGTTGCGTTTGTACGGCAGCTTGTGGCCAAGTTCTGCCGCGAGACCGTTCGTCCTGTCTTGTGCGTTACGCTGCAGCGTGGCACCTGCACCTCGAAGGATGGACTTAGAAGACTGGGTAAAATGAAAAGGATTTAGACACTGCGGTTAATTTATTTCTTCCCTACCTTTTGCTTGGTATTTTAAACCTAACAGTTAGTGATTGAGGTGAAGGTGGTGTGTGAATGCATCTGTTGGGGCACTTGAGAGATTGCCCTTCCCTTTCACCTCTGCCACTGAGGTTTCTTGGGCGTTGTGCTGACCACCTTTGCTACTTCAGCGTTCCATAAATACGAGGTTATTGTTCCTGGACATCAGTTCACTTCTAGTAAGTATTTAAGTACGTTTTCTGTGTTATTTCTGCTATTGCCTGTTTGGCATAAACCACTAGAGAAGCTAGGTCTACTTTTTCAGGCCTTGCGCTCCCAGCGTAGCTCATCTAAAAAGAGATTTTTAAATTTTTGTTAGTCCTACCCCTGTCTAGCTTATGGGGAGTGGCACCCCACCTTGAATGCGTGCAAGCGTACAGTGCAGAACACCTGAAGCCAGTTCAGAGGAAATCTCCAAGTAAGCTGGATTAACAGAAGTTTTGGGAAACTTTGGTGGACTTCAGTGCCACAGCCTTTGCAAATTGAGTACATATAATACCATCTGCTGATTTAGCTGGATTTTATTTTCCTCTTAGGGAGGAGGAGAGGGAATCAAAGATGCTAAGAGAAGTTTGGGATATTTTTGTGCTTTGGTTTTTTGAAGAGCTGAAGAGTCTGCCTATAAGGACTTCCAGTGAAGCCCTAGAAAGGGGTGTGGGAAGGGTGCAAGGTCTTTTTTTGCATCTGGCTGTGCCTAGTTTGGTGCCTAGTTTAACTGTTAAATATGTTCTGAAAAAAAGTGTCACCATTTCAGTGATTTGGATAAACTTTCTGATAGCGGAGGAGGGAGAAATACATTTGGTAAGAGTTCAAATTAAAAAAAAAAAAATCTTCCCCACCTCCACGTTGTTAAGCAGTAAAAAGACATTCCAAATCGAAGAAGATAATTTTTAAAATTTCAGCTATATGCTAGAACTACACCTATGAATACTGAATTTTCAGGATAGAGCTGTGTTGGGTATCCTGTTAGTGCAGAAGCACACTACAAGCCTACTGATTAATCTAATATCCGTTCTTGTTAATGAAAGAACAATGTCATCGTCAACTTGATACCACGTTCCTGTTTGCAGTTCAGCTAGCAAAAAGCAGTTGGTTAGATAAGTGAGGCATTAATTTTGTGGTAAGATTGGGATGTCGGTTGATTGTGAATGCCCCACCACATAAATGCTTTCAGTAATACAGTGAGAGAATCTTGTCATGAAATAGATTCTTCTCCAAGAGCTCTCTAAATCTCATTTAAAGTGGCATGCAAATCTGTGCAGAATTTGGCATATATTATAGTTGGTTTGTTTCTCCGTATAAATTCTGAAAAAAAAACCCAAACCCAAACCAACAAACCCATGTTATTATCATTTTCTACTGCATAAAACCATTTGCGGCACAGTTCAGACTGTCTTTCAGCTATTTACATCAAAATGAAATATTTTGCTTCTGAAGAGTATAAAGAGGATGAATGAAAACATTCATATTATTTCAGCATTTATAACTGTAAATTTTGCAGAATAATTGATTGTTCTTTATCAAGATCAATTTATATAGCTTTGTAGGGTTTTTAATGTAACCGCTCCTTTCAGGCAAACAATTTATTTGCTTGCAAACTTAGATTTCAGTGTATACCTGTTTGTGTTGCAGTAACAAGACAAAAAC
Organism: Leptodon cayanensis; assembly: GCA_027564655.1. NCBI lineage: Eukaryota > Metazoa > Chordata > Aves > Accipitriformes > Accipitridae > Leptodon > Leptodon cayanensis. The sequence continues at coordinate 40,151,920 of JANXJC010000098.1, forward strand.
CTTATTCTGTAATTTTTCCCATATCTTTCTAAATTAGCTGTAGCTGACTTTATTTTTGGTCTTTGTCGAAGATATGAAATACTATTAAATTCAGCTAGTGTTATATATTTGCATGACTTCCTTATATTTTTGTTATAGAACTGGAGATGCTCTCTACAGACCGTTGCTCCAGCTTTCCAATTCTTGCATTCATGAACTTGATTTTGTCATCTGTCACAGCTCTGACAATTTTGTTTTGCTTAGTGCTATTTTTGTATCCTATGTATATCTATAGGTTTCCTCTCAGTATGACCTTTTCTTGAAATATTCTGTATGCCATGTGGCTCTCTTCACTTTCAAACTCCGTCTTGTTTTGTCTCTTCTTTAAGCCTCCCCACAACTCCATAAACTTAATTAGTGAGGACTGTATGTTCTTCTAGCATTATGCATGATGGAGATAATAATTATTGGCTTCAGAAGTGTTTTCCCTTAGATGAAATAATAATATTTTTCAATAGACTGATAATTGTGACTAAGCCCTACCAAACCAAGAGATGAATCTAAATATTATATAATGCTATTATCACAAACATTTGCCTGACACATCTGATTAGGACATACTAAAGGTTCATTTACCTACAGTATTGCCAGATTTGGAACATTGGGTTGGAGTTTCTCCATGTTGAGTGCCTGTCTCAAATTTTTGCTGTGCATGAAACTCCAGTGCAAATAGATAGGCTGTTTTTGTGAACAACTGTGAGCAGTAAAATTTTTTCTGTGATAAATATGCTGGTTTTCTGTTTTTTCTCCCCAAACCAACTACATACTTAAAAGATTTACAACAGAAACCTTACATTTTAGGGCAGTTGCCTGTGTATCAGTGTTTGCACAGATGCCACTCCTGTGAAAATCTGGCCAAATAAAATCAAATAACAGACCTTCGAGAATTTTATTTTGATGTGCTCATTAAACGCAAGTGAGAACTTTGTAATTAAAATCTCCAAAATTCCTTTATAGTGAGACGGGTTTAGTCCAGGACTGATCAAAAATCTCTTTGCAACTGCAGCTGTAAGTTATGTTTGTCTGTGCTTGACTGAACCCCAGAGCGGAGGACCCGGAGCCTGCTTTTTCTGTCATCTTGTTTTCTGCTAGGGACTGATACCACTGCAGAGTGAACCCAAAACGAGACTGGTTTGGGGTTTTTTTTTTGTTTGTTTTTTTTTTTTTCTTCCTTCGTTTCCCATTTCCCGGATCCTGGTGGTGTTTGTTGCACAGCGTGGATGTGCACTAAACTGACTAAGGAGCCTAGATGAAATGTGAATCATGATGTAGTTTTGTCTCTAGGAAGGCCCGCTGACGTCCTATGGAAGTTGGGTTTAGAGCAAATGAGGCAAAGTGTTGCAAAAAGGTGGAGGGTAACAGGGGGGCAGTTGAATGCTGCCTTGAAAACTATTTTTATACATGATTGTTAATTTTGGAATTGAAGTCAGTGGCAACCTCTGTGGGGTTTCTGTGTTTGTTTCGCTTTGGGCTTAGTGTCCCCCAGCCTTTGCTTTTTCTATTTGTGAACTGGAGTTATTGTGTTTGGAAAACAGTGAAGATGCGGATACTGTAATAACGAGTACCCAGGACAAACTTGGAAGAAAACTATTTTTTTTAGGTAGAATTTGAATCGTATTCAGGAAAGAAAGAGAAAATACATTGAATAGCTGCTCACCAGTAAAGGACTGGGTGCTTGCTGCCTGAAGCCCTAGGGGAGAGGAGTGAGGAACTGCCCGACTTTTCTAAGCGAGCACTTACGGGGCAGTCGCGCCGATCGACGCAGGGTTCGTCTGGCCTCCAGCCGTTCTCAGGGCCCCCGAGAAGATCTCAAAGGTGCCCTGGGGTTCGCGCGGCACGGTGTACCTGGGTGCGCCCGCGCTACGTAACACGTGTGGGTGAAACGCAGTGCTTTCAGAGGGTGTTAGAACTATGTCCGTAGGGCCCGCGGTGTGATAGAGGCGGGGATGTAGAGCCAAGGTGGGCAACTCGTAGACCTCAAGGCATGTGCACAAGGTGGCTGACTCGCTCACGCTGCTTCTTCCTGGCCAATCCCGTTTTATAAATCCTAGCGCTGGGGATTAGGGATTGGTGTGGGGGATTAGGGATTGGTGTGGTGGCTCTTCTGGTTTTGGCTTCGTGGTTTTTTTTTTTTAATGATTTTGAGAATATATGTTAATGAGTTTATTTTTTGCATGCTGGCAGTAGAGTGAACTTTTTCTAATTTTGTTGCTGTATAAGGGATTGAAAACACTTTGAGGAGTCATAACCATTTGGTTTTAAGCATATGGACTGTGGGAGGTTATCTAGCAACAAGCATAGAAATATGGATGGCTTTTCTTCTTTCTCTAACACAGTCACATGTTATTAACATGAATCATTTTAAGACTATTAGATGCTAATGACTGGATATGTTTGTTACTTGTAAGATTGCCAAATCAGAATAATTCAAGTTCAAGACCGCGTTGCTGGGGGCTTTGTCCATTTGTCTCTTGATACCGTGGCGGATGAAGCCTGCACAGGCTCTGGGCAGCCTGTCCCTCTGCTTTCCGCCGCAAGGGAAAACCTTTCTCCTTCTACTCAACCTGAGCCCTTCTCATTTCAGTTGACGCCCCTTCTGTTAACTTTTTTATTACCTAGTTTGTAATGTTAAGGCCCAAATCCTGCAAGCGTTTGTAGAGCAGCATAACCCTCTGCATTTAATTAGGCTAGGTGAAGCAGGAATTAAAGAGTATCATAGTGTCTCCTTCTGGGTCACGTTAATTGGATGACATGGCATTAGTGCATGCCACCTCTTGGAAGAACGGGATCCAGATAAGCACCGATCACTCGAATTAGCTTAACACACTTTTGAGCAATCTCTGTTAAATTTCCTATTTCAATGTGAAAATCACAAATGTCTAGGATCCAAAGCATTGTCAGCGTTAGCGAGGCATTAAGATCCATTTTAACTACTAAGCATCTTACAGTCTAAAGATAAGATGAGAAAGGTTGTAAATTAATTAGTGTGTAGGAAAGAAAAAGATGATGAAAATTAGTATTCTCACCATTTAGTTACCTGATTTTGCTATACTGAGGCTGTCTTAGGGTTTTATGTCTACTTGCCTCATTTTCACTTTGTATTGCCATATTTACTAATTTTAGTAATTATCACTATATTTAACCTTTCTAAGTGAACTACTTCCATGTGGGCTCTGTGCTGCCTAGTTAGCATGATTTTAACCTGTTTAATTTGTTACTTTTGTATTAAGAGTTACATTTCATAGATTCTAATACTTTCTGTTGAATATTTGGAGTACACCTTAGAATAACTTCAATATCAAAGACAAAATTGAATACTGAAAGCCAACAAAATTGAATACTGAAAGCCAGCATAATTGAAAATTTCAAATGAGGAAAAAGTAGCCAGTTCAATGGTTGATACAGCTTTGAGTAATTTTTCCCCCAAAGAATTACAATAGTGTAGTGTTAATTTGTTTGTTCTCCCTATGCAGAGATTGGTTAGTGATTTATCTAGTAAAAAGTTTACTTGTGAAGCTAAAGCAGCCTTGTAACAGCTCTTGAGTACTTCTGACCTTTGTGACTAAAGGGAAGTCTAGCATGAATTCTTCAAGAAGCTCCTTCATGGAAATAATTCATGATAAAGGCTTAAGAATAATGCACAAAATATTAAACAGAAGACTCATTTTCTCATACAGATTTCTGTTCAAGGATTAAAATTCACATGGGATGGTAATTTAAACAGGAGTGGAAAGGGTAGTTCCACTAAAAGACAATTACAGAATAAAACAGGCTGTGAAGATTTTAGTCCACGTGGGTTTTGGGTGTTTTAGAATTGGTACAATTTCTGCATATCAATGCAATTTCTTCTTAATAGCAAGGTTTTGCTAGATTTCAGTATTTAAGTTGGCTTTGTGCTGACAGGTATATTGTCATAATAAAACTTATCTTCTATCTTTAAAAATTTCGATGGTGAATCTACGTTAGTTTGGAAAAGATAGATGTAGAAGTTTGTTTGTTTGTAAATTTGTCTTTTAGTTTGTAGAAGATGGTTTTGAAACTGGTTTGTGACCTTGGATTATGAGATATTGGTACTAATGGAATAGGTTAACATTTGACACAGATTAACATTTGATAAAATGGTTGTTTACTTTTACTACTTAATCACATTTTTTTGACTACTATTTTAAACACTGTCTGGAAATTACTATGAAGACATGATGCTGAATACTTCTTACTGACTGTTTCAGACTATTGCTATGTAGCTGGGACATAATACTCAGGCTTTAAAACCTAGAGCGATGGTGCTGCCCAACAGAAGTTTTTCTGCTGTGTTTTGAGCCCAGAGCTCCGTAAGATGGAGCACAGCTGATCCTGTCCTTACCAGAATCCGAGTGACCGTAGGCTGGTGAAGCCTTCAGAGTAATGACTCAAGCCTTTCCCTCTCTAAAACCTAGCAGCTAAATAGGTATTTAATTGGGAGTGGAAGCAGCGAATCGATGTGTGCTGCAGTAGGGGGATGCAGTTAACACGCCTCATCTCCTGCAAGGGAAGAAGGTTTTAGTGATGCCTTGTGTCTGGAATTTCTGTCAAGTTCTTGAATGTATTTTTCATAGCAGAAGGAAATAGAATATTGAGGGAAATGGGGAATCAAATTTAGATGTGTTTCTTTTCCTATGGGTGTTTAGAGCAGTTTCGAGTTTTTGGTGCGTTGCCTTTTTAATAGTGTTTAATGTTTGATCAGTTTCCTATTTATTAAAAAAAAAAAGGAAGTAACCTGGTTTTCCGTTTTTAATACTAAGAAGTATGTATTTTTTCAATATAAAGACAAAATAATATAAAAATAGATTTGGAATCTTAGCAAAAAAAATTCATATGCAAAACAACTGCATTCTCAAAAACCTATTCTTAGAATGTTTACTAACAGTATCAGCATTTTTGATACTAAAAAGCAGCTAAACCCCCCTTAAAGTACAACACTGGGGTTTTTTGTCACCTTCTACACTGCCTCCAGCTTTTGTGCTACATAGTATTAATATTCTAAAAAGTCATCATGAGGGGGAAGTATTTAATTACATTGTTTGTTTCTGCATTCTAGCATCTCATCTGTGCTATACCTGACATTACAAGATGCAGCTGAGTAGTCAGTGGGGCAACTTAATGGTTCCTCTAAGATGCTATTTCACTGCAGTTTAAAAATAAAGGTTTGAAAGAGCTCTGAATATTTTTAATATTACTATGTTCAAAACTGAATCATATTTTAAAAAAAACCCAACAATGTCAATTATGGAAAAGTTAAGGTTTTCTCTTGAAATTATTGATTTGTCCCATAAGGGTATTGCTTATATTTTTCTTAAGTCTCCCCTATCTACTACTTGGGTGAAAGAGCTCAAGACTGAGGAGGGTCCAAAACAGGAGCATGCTGTAAAAGCAGTCAGTGGAAGATGCAGTAGGTCAGACAGGATGATCCTTCTGGTCTGACACTGACATTTACTGACAGCTTGCAGGGTCCAGTGCCCTCAAAGATGCCCAGGTTTTCAGTGCATCTTGAATGGTTTAATCTGAGTTTTAATTTCTGTTCCTAAAAGGTGTTTTGTCTTAAAGAGAAATCATGTAATTCTACACAGCACTTGTCATGCAAACCCTCGCAAAGATGCGGCATGTATCGTTGCATCTAGATTTAAGAGTAGCTTTAGCATCCTTACTAATGAACTGCTGCACTTCTTCCTGAGATTTCAGTACTGCAGTATTTGACTTGTGGAGAAGCAGAAGCTCCTACAAGGCAGTCTGTCTTAGGGGTAGTTTTATTAGTGAATTTCTCTTCTATCCCTTCTGGCTACTTATCTTGTCTTGGTAATTCAGCCTTCTCATAGTTCCCCTGTTCTGCACTGTCTTCTGGTTTTAGACTTCTTGCCTGTAGCATATATTCTCCTAATCTGTTAAAAAGATGAGCTGATTTTTGCTAAAACTTCCCCTAGAAACATTGCTTTAGGCGAATGCCCAGCGTTGATAGCTTCAGTCCAAATGGCTATTCTGGTGGGAAATACTGAAGAGCTAGACCTGCCTGCTACACTGTTAGTCTGTCGGTAGGGAAACACTTGAAATCTGCCTTTCTGGAGTAATTTCATTTGTAGTGAGTGTAAGAGGCAGAAACTGGAAGGTTCCTTAACTTTAAATCTGCTGACTAGAAATCAGGATTTAAAAAAATTTCCCATTGGATTTTCTTAGCTAATGAAACAAAGTAGTTTCCCTGATAGAATGTGCTATATTGTGCCTTCCCAGGCTGCTCTGAGCAAGAAATTGCACAGGGGTGAGCTCAGAAAAAGGGAGGTGCGGTAGGCTTTGGTTATTGATAGGCTTCTAAGCATTGCTCTAAAGGACGAATAAATAAATTACTTGGTGCCTTCCCTGTAGAGGACAGCTTCACTGCCTTTTCTAGTTAGCTGGTTAGTAGAAAAGATGGAGTCCAAGTTTTCTGTCCTTTTTTCCTTCACTTCTAGGCAGCTAGGAGCTGATGTATAAATAGCTCCAGGTCTTCTGCCTAAATCAGACCAAGTAGAGAATTGAGGGGTGAAGGGGGAAATCTTATGCTATTCAGACCTAGCCAACATTTGTACCTTCATTTTAGTTTGTATCTTCACTGTAATTACAGTCATCTTTATACATTTTCATCTGTGCTATATTGCCTGATTTTCTGAAATACTCTAACACTGAGATGCACTTGTTTTCATCTCACCTGCAACGCATGAAAATATTCAGTTGTTTTTTTAAGACTCTAATGGAGGAGGACAACTAAGTTGTCAGTATGGAACACATCATCAGAGTCATGATGGCTTTATGTCATGCCCACTGCCTGTCTGTTATTCCTTCACTATAATATAATACATGCCAAAATAGGTCTCTTGGTTGATGAACTTTAGGAGGGGGAACCTCTGCTTGGGAGAATAAGAAGCAGTATGCTTTCACCTTTTGCACCTGATCAGTTTGTAGTGAGCAAACCCCAGGTGTTTCCTTCTGGAGGAGAGATTACAGCAGGTACAAACAATCTTTAACAAAACCTTTAAGCAGTGTGTCATTTTTAGTGTTTGACAGTAATGAGCAAACCTGTATTCGCCTTACTGCACCGTACACCACAGCAGGTCTGCTAAAGGAGCTCTTTGTACACGTACAGCAAGTCTTCACTTGTATGAAGACTGCAGATGTCTTATTTAAAGAAGTTAGTGGTGCTGTTCGTGTTGGGCAGGATGTATTTGCCATGCATGTTTTAAAACTTCTTTGCTAACGTAAAAGTACATAAAAGCCTGGGTAGTAATGTCATTTTACTGATAAAACTGTCTGGGTTGAACCTGTATCTGGTTCTCTTTGCTACACAGTCTCTCTCAAAATTACTTCCCAAGTCTAGTCTGCTATAAAAATAAAAGTGAAGTATGTTCACTTGTTGGAGAGAAAATCCTGAATATCTCTAGCAATGTGAAAATGAAGCTCAGACCTTGTAACACTTCACATCCAAGAGCTACAGCAGTACTACTGACCGTAATCATCTATTTTAGATCTGCAAATTTTACGCTTAGAAAAAGGTGTCTGTTGAATTTCACTTAGTGAATTTAGTGAAGTTACATTTATGTTTTGTTTTTAAACTGGTTTTGTGTAACTGAAAAATCAAGGCTAACAATTTATCTTGCATTAGTGAATAAATCATTACTTTCACTCAGGAAAAAGTGGGAATATTAGTATTTATAACCTACCTATAGATAATACATGCACTGTTCCTGCATGTGTCGCAATTAGCCGTATCTTGACCAGTCCGATATGAAAGCCTACAAAGACAAGAACATGAGGTCATTAAAAAGTAATTTGTTTTAACATGTTTTTGCCTTCTATGATTCTTTTTATAGAAATCAGAACTTGAGGAATTTTTTTTTAAACTTTAATATTGAATACAAAAATCTAGCCGTTAGGAAAACAGGATCAAAAATAGCATATTCAGCTTCACTGAACAATGGGAAGATGAAGTTATTTTGGAAAATGAGTCGTTCATAACTTCAAAGAGAAAATAAAAGACTTATTTCCATTATACTTTGTAAATTAAAAGGGAAAACAACAAGGCAACCAAGTTACGTGAACCTTTTGTTTTTTTACATAAAGGTGCTATGTACCAAAGTGATGAACCATCACTGTAAATGGATACGCTTACAGTTTCCACAGATGTGACAGTGCTGGTTTGCTGGTGGTTTGGTAGTTCGTTTTTTTGTTGTTGTTGTTGGTTTTGTGGTTTTGTTTGTTTGGTTGGTTGTTTTGTGTTTTTTTTGTTGTTTTTTTTTTTTTTGTTTGTTTGTTTTTTTGTTTTTTGGGGGGGTGGTTTTGTTTTTTGTTTTGTTTTGTTTTTTTTTTTCCACTTTCTCAGCTACAGGAGGCTTTTCCTAGTTACTGCTGGAGGTATAGAATGTAATAATGGAAAATGGCATCTATTTAAGAATTTTGTCCCTCAGCAATCAGGTCTGAAGATCTCTTGTAGTGGTGTTTATGTCTTAAAAGGAAGAAAATGTGATTTAAATAACACTTCCTATACTCACCTAGCCTACAGCTATTCTTTGTCACACTTTGGTTTGAAGTCTGTTACAGCAGTGTCTCTTAATTTACCTATGCATTGTCTGTGACTTGGTCAATTTGAATTAAAAAGGTTTTTTTTCAGGTATGCAAGTACTTTTTTATACATAGAAATTTTATTTAAATATATTAAATTAAAAAGAATACAATTGCCTACCTACCAACGCAAATGTTCTTGCATGCAAATAAGTTTAAAATTAAAATCCCTAAGTCAATATTTCTGTAGTTATACTTACTCCTTTTTCTGTAAAATTACAAACTTAGAGTCTTTTATTTTCAGTTTGTGTACAATACAGACTAGTATCTGCAAAGTTTCTTCATAGTTGTTTTTCAGATAAATGGGGAAATACCTCATCTGTGGAATTCTGAAGATGTGGGAAGTAGATCCGGTCAGGATTACTTAAGGGAATGCTTCTGAAGTCAGGTTCCTGAAGCCTGGGACCTTCCTTACCCAAACAGTTCAACTAATTGACCTCCAATAATTCAGTGCTGCCTTTGCTTAACAGGGGCATCTCTGCACCTGCCCTGCCCTCAGCTGCCCTTGCTGTGGGGACAGAGCACCAACAACAATGGAAAATCCAACATATGCAGAGAAGTGGACTTAATTTTTATGTGACAAAATATCAAACGTATATAATATAGAGTATTAATGGGAAATGATACACAAACTATTTAATGTGCTGTTCCTAAGATGGAAAATCAGCATTTCCTAAATGCTGCAGGCTATTTGTTGTCTTTGAAAACAATAATCTGGTCCTGTGTCAGTTTTCCTTACTATTTTAAAGGCTTGAATATTGGTTTAAAAGTATATTACATCACTTCTGTATTTCATATAGACTTATACTTCTAAGAAAGAAGAAATTTATCAGTGTGAACTTGAAGGCAGAGAGTGAACCTGAAGTTAATTAGCCCAAGCTTGTCTTCACATTTCTACTTCCACTCTGATTACTTTGATTATCAATCGTTTGGGGTGGTGTCATGGCAAAGTGCTCTGGGCCTGTGAATACAGCTCCTTGGCACAGTGGTAGCACAGACAGAAGTTCATAATAGGGTGAATCTACTTTTTTCCTATAAAGACTTTTTTTTCTTTCTGAAAGCAAAATGCAAGGTAGAGTTCTTGCTGTTGTAGTTGTTTGTTACTTGAAGAGGGCTTGGAACACTCTGGATTTGAAACTTGGTATCAAGTAGTAAGTCCGTGGCCTCAAATACTTTTTATTCAGAGGAATATACTCAAATCACCTCGATTGCTAAATTTTTAACACAACAGCAAAGCCAGATGTGCAAAAGAATTTCTACAAAGCGGAATTTCTATATTACATAGTATTCCTTTTGGGAAAAAAAACGTACTGGTTTATATTTGATTATACTTAATTTTATGCTCTCTAAGAGCAAAGTAGTATCTGTTTTTCAATTCCTCTTTTAAAATCTTTCACAAGTTGACATTCAAATTGTCACCATACTATTAAACTTGGACTTGTAAAATGCTTTTTCCAAGCTATTGATCAAATACTAAAAACTCTTACTAAAGATACAACATTTAAAGTTTACAGATCAGTTGATGAAGGCCTTTATTTACTGAGGACATAAAGGATAGTTAATAATTGCCTTCAGAGCAATACAGCACAGTTGTGCAACTGCCTCTTTATAGGTAAAGGCATAAACACATTGTGTCGGGTGCCAGGTTAAGTTTTGGGTGGTATTTATTTTTAAATTCATTTCCAGTTGCGACATTTTCATTCATCTTTGTGCGCCTGCAAACTGCCATTCAAATACGCAGTTAATTATCTGGCTTGTAGACCAACAACCTCCTTCTCTCTGCCACTCTCTCCTGTTCCTGCACAGTGCTGCAGCGTTTCTTCTGTTCATGTTTGGCCTGCCTTGCTGCTTTGCTCTTTAATTTAATAATAAGGGGGTTTTAATAAGTTTTTCAAAGTCCAGCGTTTACGAAAGCAAACTGTAGTATCCAGGTTACTTATCCTGCTTATACCTGTCCCTGTTATCCTGGATTGCTATGAGATGAGCCCTGTGACAAAGAGAGACAGTGACATCTTCTTTGTAGCATCCCTTAGGAAAATGACTGGTGGTATTTTACGGACATGCCTGGTGCTTCGAGGGATTCACTCTAAAACAGCGAGGTTTCTGGTGGTAGTTGTAAAAGCAAAGTGGCCAGGTCATCTATTTACAGTGAATCTTGGCAAGTCTTTATTTTTATTTTTCCCCCTAACTGGGGTGTTTGAGAACCGTGACTTTCACTGTGGGATTGCGAAAAGGTGAGAATTTTTTGTTTGAAAGAGAAGGGAGGATGAGGAGTACTCCTGTGTGCACTGAAAACTGTAAGTGGAGAAGAAGAGGGATAAACCAGAGCCCCCAGGACAAATCTGCAGTGGTGGTGTATCCCAGTCATAGCCCACGCAATCTGGCACAGAACTTGGAAACACTTCAGCAAGAAGTCATACGGGATTAAACACCCACATAAACATATTGTGATATTAAAAAATAATACAGATACATCTCTGAATCCTTACCTCCCCTGTATGCTCACACCCATAAAACAGAAGTATGTGTATTGTCACTGTCCTAGTTATTGTGATGGTTTATCAACCAGCTTCCACCAGCACTGTGCCCATGTTAACAAAACAGTAATATTTTAGTTGTGGTAAACTCTCTGAATGCTGGTAGGCTGGTTAGTTATTTAGCAAAAGCCATACTATCTTTGGTATTAATGTGGATATGCCAGTTCAGTCATGAGCTATAGTCCTCCTTCCCTAACTGGCAGTGGTTTTGATCTCTTATTAAAAAGAAAGCATCATAGACACTTTAGGTTAATAAACTGTCTTTCTCAAAATGGAGTTTTCAGTATTTTATTTAAATTAGTTTCTAAAGCGTATGATGATCTTTAAATGCACAATAATTCCAGACTTTCAGATACTTAAAAACATATTTCCTAGTTGATGGTATAAAGCAGACTTGTTAAGCTGATGAAAATGGTCCTTTGATACAAGTATTTAAAAATTATATGATTTTTGGATGATCACTTTGAAATCCTGATTTTTCAACTGACACATTCAGCACTGCTTGGTTTTAGCATCATTGTCATTCACAAGCTCCACTGTTTACGGTGATACATTTTTTTTTTCTAGTTGGATGTAATTTATGATGAACTTTTCTTAAAGCATCATTTTCCTTATTGAATATTTTTAGCTTTTCAGAGGTTATTTTCTTTTCAAACTACGGATTTAGTAATGTGGCCTTCCCTGAACCATCCTGTTAGACTTCTTTGTAAGCCCCAAGAACACTACATGGTGTCAGAGCGTCTGGTTTCCATGAGGCCATTTGATTCCTCTTTAGCCATGACTGTGTTATGTGAATGTTAGTGCAGTATCCATTCAATTATTTGTATATAAATTAAACTCTTCATGAAAGAATTCCAGGGCTTTGGACTTTCACTTTCTTGTTTTCACATAATTATCTACATAAACCCTTGCATGGAATTCATCGGCTTCATGCCAGCAAAGATTTTACTGTTGGTGTAGTGTTTCCATGTAAATCTTGGGCAGTGAGGTTGATGTGCAGTGCAGCCTTACTGAAGAAGAGAGCTTCCTAGCAGTGTTAACTGCTAGAAACAGTTTGTGAGCATAGTGTGGATACCGGGTTCAGGAGAGCAGAGTTCTGGGTGATTATGCTTTCCTTGTGGGCTGGAGTATTTTGAATAAGCTGCTTTTTTTCCTTCTTTTGAAAAATAATTTTGAGGGTATTCCAGTGTAGAAGAGCTCAGGCTAGAGACCAGTAACTTTTTTCTTCATTGGTAAACCAGTTGTTATTTTTGGTAAGAATAAAACCTGTAAAATGTGAAGTTTTTCACAAAACAAAGACTCCTATTTCACTTTGTACTGAGGGAGATGCCTGGGAGCCAGGAGTTCCCCGCAAGCTGTGACTCCCGTGAGCAATGTCTTTCAAGTAAAAATAATCTCAGCATTAAGCCTTGCAGCAACTTCTACCAATCCTAACCTCTTGATTTTGGGAACGCCTCATCGATTTAAGTATAAGCAGCATACAATTTCATAACTTGCTTCAGTCTCTCCCTTTTTTCATCCGTTCTTCAAGAAGGTTAAACTCGATCACCGCGAGGTTGTGCTGACCCATCTGCTGTGTACGCTGGGGCACCTCTGCTCTGCTCTGCTTCCCTGCGCGGATGTGCCCGTAATGCCTAACCACTCTCGCGAAGAAAAAAATCCATCAGCCTTAAAGTGAAACGGACATCTGGTTACATCTTTGGCACTGAGGTGTGACCAAAACTTGTGAATGTTGAACGAGGGGTTGATTTTTGCCGTTCTGGTTGGCTCTGTCTCCTGGCCTTATCTTGGCTCTCCTCGCGTGGTGCGGTCCCTTGGGTGCTCCTGTGGGCTCTTCACCGCGGAGTTTTGCATGTCTGCTGCAGCGTGGGTTGCCCGCTTCAGGTCTCCTAAAACATGCAGCGTTTGGAATTTGCAAAAAAAGTCTTTTTTGCCTTTGTGTCTCGCAGACGAGCAGTTGTGCGCCATGGCCAGGAAAGGTGTATTGATCTTGAAAGGGGAAGCTAAAGGCTTGTATCGTACAGGACGGATCTGCTGGTATTAAGATGTAAGGAGCTGTCAGAGGGCAGCACTTGGCATATTTCCCTTCTAACAGGAGCTTGTTCTTGACATCTGACTTCCATGAATAAGACGGCAGCAAATCTAGCCCCCTCCCCTACCAGTCAACTCCCCATTTTTTCCTCAGGGATCATAATAAGAAAGATGTTCTGGTTTATATTTGGAAAAATATTTATCTTGTGGATGCTGAAGGAAATTTTTTGGTTTAATTAGCTGGCTTTCTGGGTAATTGGCTAGAACTTGTACTACGTTATGATTTTTTTCCCCCAAACAATAAAGAAAATAGATTTGAGTAAGTGTGGGTG
>JANXJC010000098.1:40165580-40196304 GCA_027564655.1 Leptodon cayanensis
GGGGGGGGGGAGTGGGGGTGGTTTTTTTGTTTGCTTGTTTGTTTTTGATATTTTTTTGTTGTTGGTTTGGTTTTTTTTCTTAACTCCTATCAGTTTAGCAAAGTAAACATGGCACTCTTCATTACTGGTTTGATGGGATGCATGCTGATCTGCAAGAAGGGAACTGAATGCATATACTGGAATGTTTAATCAGCTTCCCTGGTATTCATATTACTGTGTTTCATAGTACTTTAGCATCTAACGTGTTTTTATACACGCTAACAAGAAGTCATTACTCCAATAGCTTCATTCTTTGATACCTTACATCTTGTATTTTTGGTTTTCATATGGATGTACGCAGATGGGCATGGTTAGTCTTGTGTATTATGTGGTGCTCTATGGTCAGGTTCTGGAGAAAGGATGGATATAGGTTAGTTGTATTGCTAAGTCTGCATCTAATTAGCTGTGTCACCTTGGGAAGGATATCTCATCTCCATACTCAGTTTTTCACGTATGCTTGCTATACACCTTGCATATTATTTTCAGAAGGCTTTCATTTTATTGCATTTCTCTTAGTATTCTTGGCACAACCTGAGCTTAACCTCAATTAACACTTCCAAGTATGAAAATATTATAATGAAGAACAACCATTTTGCTGACATGGACTGGCAGTAACTAATAATAGGCTGCAATTTTCAGAGCAGCCTAAGGGAATTACACCCTCTAAATCCCTGTGAAATGCAGAATTCGTGCACCTGCTTGAGGCTTTTTTTGAAAATACCAACTGTAACATCAAAATCTTTGCATTTGAGTAGTTTTTTGCTCGTATAAATTAGAGACCCCATTGAGCTGAGAGAGGGAAGCTTATATCTGTATATGCTGGTTTTTGGTTTCTTTTTTTTTTTTTCTATTGTTCAGTAGGTAGCTAGTGAAGGGGCACTAACTCAAGTATCATGGATATCTATTAAAAACAAAGAAGAAAAATCTTACAAAGCGATCTGTAAGGATAGATCTGTTCCATCTGGATGGTCTTCCCTCATCTGCTGGGATGTAGGGAATACTTCATATTAATTGAGTTACTTAATGGCATGGTTTTACAGAAGTAGCTGTGCTTCAGAGTGTGTTTATGCTGTGATGGGTATGCTCTTTAGATGATATTGATGTTCATTACACTTTCGATGTATTACCACCAACATGGACGATAAACAGACTTCAAGAATTTTTTTTTTGATGTTTTTACTAAAATATAGTGAAACAAGTTATCTTAAGAAGGCAGTGGGCCTTTGAAGTGGTTTTGAAGTGACAGTTCTGACCATGCTGAATAGCTGCGGAAGTGTAGGCCATGGTTCTCCTTAAGTCTTTGTATAAACAGGTATTATATTTCCATGCATGGCCTAGTCCTGTTGGGACTATTCATAGCATAGCTAGTTAAACACACTAACGTTATCTGTCTTTACAGAATAATGGTTTAAAAATAAATAGTCTGGTGGAGAACTTCTCAAAACCTTTGTTTCCTACTGTAAAGTATTACAGAACCGATATTGCTAATAACTATGCTTAAAGAGAAAATTATCCATACTTATTATTAACATAATTTGCCTTTTTGTAGAATAAGATGGCTTCACTACGTCATGTGTGTTTTAATTGTCCTTATGACTGGAAGAAGTCATGTTTTAGCTATGTAAACTGCTTGAAAATCACATGTATATGCTTGCAGGTTAAAATAAATCCTGCTTAGCCGTACAGGTTTAGTCTAACCTAGAAAAGATTTGCCATTCTAGCTCAATGGAAAGCCTCATATAAATGCATTTCTATCAGCAAAGTCATGTTTCTGTTGGATGGATATCTGCCTCTGGTTCCCTTAAGAACTTAACATTGTGCTGTCAAACCAGCAGGTATGTACAGGCATAAAACATCTTGGGTCAGCCTTCGGCTCGTATAAAGGTGTTCTGAAAAATCACTTGCCCAGTAGAAAAATTGTTTTAGCCTTACTGCTGCTGTGTTTTCATTACATTCATAATTACCAGTAAGCAGTTTTCATTTACAGATGATAGTGGTACAGCCCGATAAAAATCAAGAATACTGTTGTGCTTTAAGCAGTTATCTTAAAGCTTTTTTGTTTGATGTCTGCAGCTCGATGCAAACATTGAATTTTTTCATGCTTTTTCGAGGTATGTTGGGTTTTGGTGTTTGTTTTGTTTTCTTTTTTTTTTTTTTATTTTCTGCTTGGCTTTCACCTAAAGATTTTTCTTTTTTTCCCTTTTGTTTGTTGGCATTGCTTATTTGGTTCCCCAGTACAAGCCCTGGGAGCATCCTTGGCGTGTCTCCCAGTAAACATGGGCCCCTTACTTGTGTTTGAGAGGATCTGTTCCCCTGTATGTGACAGAGCATGGGTTAGCTCCACCAGCAGTGTGGAAGTCCTTAGACTACTCAGCAGCTAGAGAAAGAGGTGCTTCAGTGCGCCCTGCACCTCGCCGACATCATCTGTTAGCTTGTCTTGCGTTGAGCTTAATTATATTTGCAATAGATTGATTGTGTTACAATTAGGAGTAGAAGCCAGCTTTTTGTTACTGCTCTGTAGCTCTTTGCAGAGAGCAGAGAAGAGCTGTGGAGCTGTCTCATACCCCTGGCACTGACAGCTCCACCAGGCTGGAAACTGTTGCCCAACCTTCTTAGCAAAGTCACGCGGACTTGTAGTCACAATTTGCCTTCATGGTGGTTCTTTCCCATGCTGGCCTGAAGTTATCGGGGCAAATTTTCTGGGGACCATCAATATATTTAGCAGCTGCAGCAAAGCTCAGGGCCTGTGCACTGGAGCACACATGCTGAAATCCTGCGGTACGGAGCTCAAGCACAAACCAGTTTGCTTCTGGAGTACGTTGGGAGTACTGGGGAGTACTCACGGAGAGCCGCTGCACAGGTCTAAGCGATACCAGCTACATGCCCCCGATTTGAATGTCATAATGCCAGAGGCATTGGGTACTTGAATGCAACGTTATCCTTTCCTTCTTAGTTTAGATCCCTGATGGTCAGCTTCAGTGGGGTGGTTTTCTTTAAGTAGTTACTATGTGATGATTAACTAAACCTTAATGAACAGAGTTTTCCTCTCTCTGAGGAAAACGACAGCCCATGACTTGCAGGGAGCGTGGAGACAGGCCACAGGCTGGGCAGATGTGCAGTGGCACGGTTGGAGAGACCAAGGGTCAGTCCGCACTGATCGGCCACTATGGCCATCAAAAGAGTGGGGAAGATCCTAGTTGTCATGCTGGGTACAAGTACGTTTTAACACGCACCGAAAAGGGAAAAGAAACACTGCACAAATTCACTAACTCATTTTTGAAATGTTTTTTTAACTGATGACAGAGGATGAAAGCAGAAAATCTTCTGATGCTCTAAAATATCAGAATTGTTCTTCCACTTTTTTTTCCTATCTGTCTTGTTATTACAGGGCTGATATTATTCATTTGGTTTCTGAGCATACTTTGAAATGTACAGAAGTTTAATGGTGAGATTTTTCAGACTGTTTCCAAGACAGTAGTTTGTTGTCTTTTACTGAATCCTGACAGTTGGAAGCAGATGAGTAATTTTCTTTTTGAGGTATTTGCACTGTGGGTGTATGGCATGACTCCCAAGATAGCAATTCAAGTGCTTTCACCCCATAAATACATTTTATATTGTACTCAGGTTAGTCAAGGAGTGAGGGGTTTTAAAAAAAATACATATTTTAATAGGGCTGTCTAGTGATTTAAACAAGAATGGAGAGAATTAAAATATATTTCCAGTGAAATCACAAAATCTTATAGGAATTAGGTGCTTACAAGGTCTAGCATCTCTCTTGAATATTTGTCCCTCTCTTGTCTCATCAAAAAAATCGAGAGGATAATTAAAATGTCAACTCCCTGTATTGATAATAATTGAGGGAATTTGTTTGTTCTAGCTGAGTAGCAACTGTACAGCTGGCACATAACTCTTAGGCCAAACACTTCAGTGGGTTATCAGGGAGTGCACTCCAGTAGCTGCACGAAAACGAGGTCTGTCTCTTTACCCCTTGCACTCTAAATCTCTCTACTGTGCCTTGCTCCTGACCTCAGAGCGTCATTACTCAGATGCCCTGAGACTTTTGAACCTGCAGCTCATCATCAGGACTGCTGCACTCATCCTTTTACTGCAGCTTCAGAGCATGTTACGTTCCTCTTCCAAGTTCCCGTTCCTCTTCCACCCCCAAATCCACTTAATTTTAAAATTAATTTCTTCTGCATGTAATTTTGGGGACTAGCTGGGGCCACGTGTTCGGTGGTATAGTCATCAGGCAAGAATCCCTACCTGCAGCTCGTGCCCTCCCACCTCTCTGTTGCTCCTGCCCTAAGCGGATTAGTTTCTCAACTACAGAGTGATTATTCAGCTCCTTGCACCGGGGCTAATAGCCCTTTGTTAGCCACAGCACAGAAATTTTTCATAACTGCACAGTTTTAATGCAAATGAAATCCTCTCAACCGATCAGACCAAAGGGTACTTCATAGGTATGAACTAATAGTGCGTTTACGGGTGAATAACTGTATTAAAACAACACCTTGGATTTTGCTTGTCTTGGACTTTTAAATTAAGGCTGCTAACAGGCATCGTTTCTATAAAGGAGGGAAGATAGGGGAAATAAGAGTTCTGTGGTATTTTTTCATAATTTGAGATTTCAGTGCAAGCTCAAACACTATGTGTGCATTACATATATAAGCCTATACCTGCTTACAATAATAACTACATCAGCCATACTATATTCAAACTAAAGAGCTTGTTTGAAATTCTGAATATTAGGCATATGGAGTACGATTGCTGGCCACTGATCTTGCTGGTTGTGTGGTACTTGCAAGAAGGATGGCGGAGTGTATGGAGAAAAAAAACAGCAGGAAGGACCCTGGAAGTGCTGAACTCTTTTTCTATTGCAGCTTGAATAACTCTTTGCAGGTCTCAGTACTTTCTATTTTCTCTTTTCCTTAAATAGTGGTAGTTTGAGATTTTACTGCAGTACAGGAGACTCTATGGAGCAGCAGTTTGGCATTTGCTTGAGCTTTGTACGCAGATGCTCAGAAAGGTCCCATCCCTGGGAATTTTTTCTGAGCTTGTACGGATAACAAGGAAGTAAACAAATCTCCTCGCATTTACCAAAGAAATGACCTAAGTCATTCCAGGTTGAACTATTCCAGAGTGTAAATTGCCTTGTTAATGCCAAAATACCTCTGCTCATCTCTACAATCCAGTCTCTCGTGATGATGAATTACTAGACCACGCTCAGCTTCTATCACATCTTCTCAGGATATTGGAACCAAGAGAAAAAAAATTGTAGTATACCCACTACAGTGCTGTCTATCCTCTTCTGGTTTGTTCATGCAGCAAGTGATGTGGTGAAAAACATCCTCCATCATCAGCTTATTAGTAAAAGAGGGCTAAGCACAGCTGGGCATGTTTGGAGAGATTTCCAGCCTCTCTTTGAATGGCAGTTCTCCTTGGTTGACCTGTGACACAGCTGATCCCTATGCTGCTGCTCCATGAGCTACAAAAACAAACCATCACAATAAACTGTTGCAAAAAGCTCAGAACTGTCTCAATTTCACTTAGGTATTCTATTAAACTGCTGCTTTTCTAAGTGTTTGCTTATGACGTGAAAAAAAATGGTTCAGTGATAAGGAAGAGTAATCTAGTGCTGACTGTAGACAGCAAATACGTGCCCAAAGCTCCTGTGTTGGACTGCTCTGCATATCTAAACTTGGTTATCTATTTACTCATCCATCTTCAAAATTCCTCTGTATTTGCAAAGCTCAAAATGAAGCCATTGAGAGCTGCAAAACAGTGTAGATTCACCTTAGTTTTTTCAAGGTCTGAGCTGAGAACAGTTCCTAATTAAAGAAGCCAGCAGCAGTGACACAGAGGTGGCATGCAGGCAGGATGGACAGACACGTGCCAAGGAGCCCCTTGCTTAAAAGATGTTTTCCTCCAGTTACAGAAACAGTCCACAGGTATTTGAATCCAGCTCCGCTCTTCATCATCTCCAATGCTTGCTTACCTTCAGTTCCCTGAATGTGTTGCACAGGAGCTTTCTTAAGACTGAACTGCATGTTTATGTCTTAATTCTGGAACCTGGGGTAGCTGGGAGCCTCAACAGTTTAAAAAAACAAAATCGTCAGAAAAGTTTTTTTACTAAAATTGTCCAGTCAAAATCCATTTTTCCCTAGTCAGGATAAGAGACAAGTATATCTTTGTGTAAGCACAGGGGCTCAGAAGTGGGTGTCAGTGAGAAATCTGGGGATTAATCTCTTGGCAGATGAACAGCAGTGAGAAATCTGACACTCTAAAGCTCATTTTGTCTCATTTTTACATGACTGGATAGGTACCTGGCTCATTGCTCTGTCTCTCTGGATTCTAATACTACCAACAGTCAAAATGCAGTTATTAAAGGATTATTCTAATTGTGTAAAGTGAAAACTGGTAATTCAGTACCTAAATAACATCCTCTTCAAAAGACTGATTTAGCAGAAAAACTCTCCTTGCAGGTATGTAATTTGGACAGCTTGGTGACAGTTGGAAAAGCTTCTCTTATGATCTGCGGTAATTCATATGGATATATTTAGCAAGAACGTAGTCTCCTCACGCTTTTTTTTCAATCGTTCATTATAAGACTTCACCAGTGTTTCCAGACTTGAATTGTGGAAATTTGCTTCTATTGGGTTTTGTGTCACTGCAGCCAATCTGATGGAAAAGTCTTGAACCTTAATTTCACTTCAAAGCTTGAAGTGAAACCTGCTGAAATGCTGAAACCCTGAAATGCTGAAAGCCTGAAGTGAACCCTGCTGAAATGGCAAGGTGTGGTGGTGAATGATGTTTCATCTTGTTTTTAAAGTCTATTGAATAGCAACTAGATATAAATCAAATTATTCTTCTGAGTGCTTCAAATGCTTTTTCTTCAAATTGTGCCTCGATAGTATATGCAGATAAATAGCTGGAATATATTAGCAAAGTAAGTTATATTTTCTGAGACTCAGAATATTCCTAGTGTCATTTTTTTGAGAAAACAGAGTAAGCATTAAGATAAGTAACTTTGCCAAAAAGATTACGTTTTTTACTTGTTTATGTTTATTCTACATACTGGTTGTTGCTAACAGTTCACTTTTCATTTCTGTTCACCATCATTTGCTTGTTGAGAACCTCCTACCACTATATTCCTAACAAAAGATGTTTAATATCTATAAGCTAGCTATGACAGTAGGGTTATTTAACACAGCGCTCTTTATCTTAAATGTTACAGTATCTAGGTACTCTGAATACCTATGACGTATGTTCCAGGAATGTCTGTGAACTGTGAAAGGTTGCCCTTTTTATCCACTCTGACAATTTGATCTGAAGCTTTGATTATGAGCAACAGAGTAAATTTGTCTAACTCTAATGAAAAATCCTATCGAAAATATAAATCCCATTGAGTCTTGAAGTTCTATGAAATACTCATGTTACCTGCCCTTGTAGGTCTCACTCCAGATTGGTTTTTAGTGATCTAATTCAGAAAAAGTGTAATATGAGGTTAAACCTTGGGTGATGCTATATCTTTTACCCTGAATGATACTGTGTCTTTTAATGATGGATCTTACATAACCAGCTTTCATTGGAGGTTACTGAGCATTTTAAATATAAGGGCTCAAGGGTGGTCATGTGGACCGACAGTAGGTACTGAAATAGTCTCTGTTACGAAATAGGCAGTTTTGGCATATAATGAAATTGTTCCAGTGACGAGGTGTGCCGAGCTGTGAGAGGCGACAGTGTGTAGCATACTGCTCTGTCACGTCTGCTTGATTTGTGCTTGGGGGGCAATACAGAAGGGAGAAGGCTGGACTACTGTTTTATAGCTTGGAAAACCAGGTTACTTATGGTGAGGGCAGGTAAATGGACTTTTATGGAGTCTTAATACTTATCCTGCTTTCAGGGAAGGGTAAGTGAGCATCTGAGTGATGGCTGAGGCATGAGCTGTAATTGGGAAATGAGCACAGGGTGAGGGGATAGGACCTGTCATGGGTCCATGTGCAAAGAGTTTGTCTTAAAACTGCTTTAGTGACCTAATGGAAAGGCATAAATGATCATGGAATGCATTTTGCTTGAATATGGCTTAATGTTTAATGTGACACATACACCTTTTGGGCCATGACAAAGCCTGACAGTTCAGCTATTAATAATTAGAATTCACTCTATACTTACAAAAAGAGAGGGAGTAGTTACACAAATAGCTGTAAGAAAAGAAAGAGAAGGGTGTTCTGTTGCTGTTGGAACTAGAAAATAAAAATTGTAGTAGTCAAATGCTTCACTCTAAGACTGATCTTTGTGGAAACAGCAGAGAAAATGGTATGTATGGATTAGAATTAAAAAAAACCCAAACACAAATAACCAACCCTCCACTGACCCAGGGATCGCAAGATCCACAAAGCACTGATTTGTGCAAAAATTATTTCTTTTCCTTGACTAAGGAAGATGCATCCAAAGAGATTTCCTGTCTCCGCCTTAGAAAGGTGACCTGTTACAATCTCCAAAGTGTTTTGGTATATCTGTGTTTGGGAACAATCTGTAAATGATGCATACTCTGAAATACAACAACTGTAGTGAGGGTGAAGAGATAAGAATTTAGGAGGCAGTCTGAGGTAGAGTAGTAATCACAATGAATGTGAGCGCTCCAAAGGATGGGCAAAACGAATGTATTTAAAGATCATAGAGTTGAAAATAAAGGTAGTCATCGTAGTCCTGTTCCACAGGACTGCTGTTACAGTCTCTTAAAACCTGGTGGCACTCGGTATATTCGTGCATCACAGATGGAATTTGTTGTATTCTTTCTGGTTTTCGTGTATTTATTTGTAGTGCAGCTGTCTTCTGCTGTTAAGCTTATCTATCTCTTGCTTCCCTCCATTTCCAGGTTTTCTCATAGAAACAATTTTCTTAAACTTTTCCTCTGCCATGTCTGTAACTGAAAAAAGCAAAACAAAACCAAGGAGGGGGGGAAATCCCAAATGAAACCATCTCATATTATTTCTGCAGCTAGTACCGGTGGTGGTCCATTTCTTCCACTTACTTGCAAAGGCTGTGCTTTCAGAGGCTGCATTCTTGTAAACTCGTTTAAGCTTTCTTTTCTCATTCTGTGAAATAGGGAGCTCCCCTCCTCTTAAGAGTATTGGCTCATGTGTGTAGATGGATTGAGTTAGACAGCAGAGGTTGTTATTACCTTTATTTGCTGTCTCCTTCGTCTGAGCTGAATAGCTGGACTGGACTTGAAGTAGGTTCTGAAAAGGACAAAACCAAACAATCTGGGCAATAATTGCTTTGGCTATCTGACTTTCATTTGCCATCGTTTGTGAGTCAGGATGATAAGTTTATGCTCAACTCTTGTGACCTTGAGGATGATTGCTTGCAGTATTTTTAAGACAGAAGGACTTGGGTGAGGATGCTGTCTTTGCACTGGGCGAAGCTCTCCTCTTCTCTTTGGTACAAACGTCCATCCAAACACAAAGTATTGGTTTATTTTCTGCTTAGAAATGATAATAAGAGACACAAATATCCCTTATTCATTGGAAAACATGAAATGACATTTAAATTCCTTCCATGAGAACATGTTCTTTCAAAGCCTCTTGGAAGGAGTCTGGGACTGCTTGTTTCATGAATGTTTGTTGAGGGCTCTTTAAATTCCTGAACCACTGTCAACTAATAAATGAATATAAACTATCTCTGAAACAGGTTCATTTAACTCTCGTCTGATGTGTAGCATTTGGCCTGTCAGAGTCAAAATACTGTGACTTATTTTGGTATGGCAAATTGAGTACTTTGTTTATTAAAATTGCTGATTTGTTGTATAATGAGAAGGGCTTAGATTACCCTTACTTTTCACGGTAAGGATTTAAAGGGCAGGTCATTGGTGTTCTCCAGCAGCAAAGTATTTTTTTATTATCCATTCATTTTCTGTTATGTATTTCATAGGTGTTAGTTAGCCGGGTTTTGGAATTAGTAACTTGCATTTTGCTTTCAATCCTGTTGGCCTCAGTGAGACTCCATACAGAGCAGAATTTGGCTTGCTTAATTGAATGCACGGTATCTGAATGCGGACAGATATGTTTATAGTTGATACAGATTGCTAATAGTTTACTAGAAGGTAAAGCAAACATCATTCGGAGCATAAAACTTGTGTTCTAAAGCTGCACCTTGCATCATGTAATATTCAACATTTTTTCAACTTTGAGCTGGGAGTCTTAATTGAAGCTGTAGCTCTGTCACTTTTATTCATGCATGATGTAACACAAACATTGTTGAATGCTTTTTGTGGCAACGTAATTTTTTTTTTTTGGTAGAAGCTTCTGCATAGTAAGGTATAATTACCATTTTGCCAAAGATTTAGTAAGTAATGATGCACATAAGAAATACACAATTTTAAAAATTTCCTTTGATACTGGGTGTGTGTGTGTGTGTGTCACAAGCTAGTGATAATGATTTCTACCCCCATTCCCAAATCTACCAGGTGTTATGTAGATAGTTTTAATGCATTAAAATTATGCAGTGCCTGATGGTAACAGCTGTGTTTCCTGATGGCCTGAATTTTGCATTCTGTGACCAATAAATGGGGCCTGATCCCAGGTGAGAGGAAGAGAGGGGTTACACTGCACCCTCAAAGTCTTGGATTTGGCAGAACGACATGAGCCCTTGGCTCCATCAGGTGTTAGAGCTGCTCTGTGTTTCTCTTCCTCCTCCGGTGTTTTTTCCCTTTCTTTTCAGCAGAGTTGAGTGCTGTATGTTGTTGCTAATTGCAGATAATGTAGTACTGACATTTTGAAAAGTATACATAGATGATATTCACCCAAAGGATGATACTGTGATCTTCAGAGATGCTGATACAATTTTGCTGGCAGAGACTCATTTAGTGATGAATTGCAGTAATAGCAGTTCAAGACCTACAGCGTATTAGTGAAAATGAATCCACTGAGCACTAGTCCCATGGCACTACAACAGCACTTAAAGAACACTGATTTTCTTGAAGGGAGAAAAATCTGATTAAGAGATTTAGCTGTGGATTTGTTGGTTTGGGTTTTTTTTGTTTGTTTGTTTGTTTTTTACCAGCAGTGTGTTATTTGTATTTGTTTCTTGATGTATGTGATTGTAAGGAATTTAATATAAATAGGAAAACCAGGAGAGTGCCATAAACACAGAACATTGTTTTCTGTTTTAGCAGATAGAAGACTCGTATATGCTACAATAAGCAGACATGTACCAGTAGTACTGCTTTTAATTTGTTATAAACTGACCCAACACCTGGTTATAAAAGGAAAAAAGATAAACATGCTAAAATTGAGAAGATAGGTACTAGCTAGTGTACACAGCGGTGGGTCTCTGTGGCAAAAATGTTGCAGAAATGAATGCAATAATTGGAAAGAATTATTCTAATAAGAGGATGGGGCAACCTATTATTGAAATAGTTGTCTAATTTGAGGGAAATAGGGATAAAGACAGGGTTTATGTTAATAATGTGTTGGTGCTTTGCACAGGAACAGAGTGTTCTTTCAGCTCTGGAGTGTGATCAGTGGAGAACAGAAATGTCCCAAGCATTAATGCTGGACTCCTTTGTGCAGGCTCCTTTAAAATCACCCAGGTGCTAGATAATTAGAGGGATCTGGAAGACAAGAATTCCTAAAACAGGAGAAAATACGCAAGTATGCATCCCTCTTCTTTCCTCCTTCCCCATCTCTACATCCTTCGTGTCTAGCTGGGAGAGGGCATGTTTGGGACATGCATAGAGCATATGGAAGAGCAGCTGAAAGCAGCTCCAAGTAGAATCCCTTCTCTGCTCTCGGTAGGTTTTAAGGCAGCACCTTTGTGTATCGTTGTGTTTAAAACAACGCCCCTATCTGAAATCTCACTTTGATTTGTAGATACTTTGCTTCCAATTTTTATAATTAATCTCAACCACTGGTGTAACTGCCACTGGTTACAGTTAATGTCAAAGAATCATTAAAACATTTTAATTCTCTCTGCCACATAGCACAACATGTTTGAAAGGATTTCAAAACGTGTGATGTATCTTTAGGTGGTGATTTCACCATTGCTGGGGAACCTCTGGGAGGAGAATAAAAGAGTTCTAATAAATAGGCTCTCTTTGGTCAAATAAATGTAGTCTTGCAGACTTTAATACCCAAGCCTGTGTGTTTAAGAGGCAGTAGAGACATAGTGAAGAACTGGGGTTTATGGAGAGTTCCACTATTTTAGGGCTAATACAGGCTACAGCTTTGTCACGTTGACAACTATGGAAGGATTATTTGAAGATATGAGCAATACTGATAGTTCGGGCAAGACCTCTTTTGTGCTGAGGGCAGGGATACACTCCTAATGTTGGCTACATTAAATGGGTCTGCTTATGTGAGGGCAATACAAAAAAAAGTATTTGCTGTACCTGTTGCTCTACTATCTTTGAGAAAAGATAAAAAAAATGATATATAAGTGTATGGAGGAAGCACTGGTATTTATAGCAGATGACTTTGTGGGTAGATGTGTGTGTTCATAGACACAGGGTTCTCAATGATCAGGTGATGAGCTACGAGGAAGAAATATTTTTCTATATTTTGTGATTTGACAAGCAGCATGCCACTTCTTTCCAATTCTCTTGCAGTTTCTCTAAGTTAAGAAAGTCAGAGGAATAGTTTTTCTGAATATTAGTTAAAAAAAACCCCAAAACAGTTAGCCTGTGTTGCCTTCAGCTAGATCAAGAAGCTTCCGAGTCTGAAGATCCAGGATCTGACAAGGTATTCTAATAATAGTATAGCCAGCTGTCAAATAAACTAAAAATGCTAAGTCTCTGTTGACAGCATTGACCAACAGCTAAGATGATTTTTTAATGAAAATAATTTTGAATTTTTAGGATTAACAAGATGATTTCTACATTCCTAGAGAAAGACTTGAATTACAAATCTTAAGATGTACCTTTTTGACTCAAATGAAAACATGTGCTGCTTCAAGTAGCACGAGTTACTGGTTTCTACTTTTAAAATCCAGATTTCTTCTGACAAATTATGATTTAATTACAGAAGTATTTGAAAACACACAAACAGTGCATATACATTCTGAGGTGCGTTCATCGAATAAAGATTAGCGAACTAAGGCAAGTAAGTCTGCCAAGTGCTTGTTACGGTAATGTAAGAGATGGGTTGAACTGTCTAGGTAAAGACTAAAGGTTGTAACTATTATTTGTAATGCCCTCTAGGTTGATTTAAGTAACGTAAGTTAGGGATAAACAAAATTTTGTTTCTTTCTGCATGAGTTTGTCGCGTGTATAGTAGTGGGAATGCTGTAAAGAAGACTTAGATTTTCAAAGTTTTCATTTAATTTCCTTCTGAAAGAAATATCATTAAAAATTCAGAAGGTGAAAGTAAAACAGACAAGATTCATATGCCATTAATGGAATTATATTAAGAGTTGTAATAATATCCCTTAATCTTAAAAAGGTAAGTCTCTTACAGAATTAAGTTTTTTCTGCTGCTTTTCATGCCGTGTGAGGTATTACAGTTATTACAAGTTGCTGATGTGAAAGCATCCTTGCTAATCCTGTTTGGAGAGCAGCTTGTTCTGTGCTCGTTAGAAAAGGTACAAGAAGAGATATTATAGGTCCTTCGTTAAATAACTCCTTAATAACATCCTAGGACAAGCAGATACCAAGTCTGCGAATGCTGCTGGCAGGTTTCCCTAGGACTCGCCTCAAGCAGCAAAACTTAGTCCGCGTGAGAAGCACCAGGTCTAACGTCTTGGTGTGCTGTGGAGGAAGGCGCAGCGGCGGGTGCAAGTTTACATTAGCAAATTCAAGGGCAGGGCTTGTTAGAAAAGGCATTTAAAACAGCTTATACTCATGTAAAAAGCTTCTACTCACCCTTCTCTGTGAGCTTCTCCTTTCTCTAGCTCCTGTATAACACCCAACAACACTTTTATGGTTTCCTGACTAGAGCTGATCAAATTTTCCATCATCTGAAGCTGTGCTTTCAAGTCCACAACTTCCGTGTGAGGCACGATTTGTTGGCATTCCTCGCTCACCGCGACGGCCGTCTGGCAAGGCTGGCTCTCCTCCATAGGCGAGACGTTTATCTGAAGGGTCTGTTCGTTACATTCGGTGGCTTGGCACTGCGCCCGCGACGAGCAGGATCGAGCATCTCCCGCCTGGGGCTGAACCCCGTTCAGGTGCACGGTCCTCTTTTTATCCTCCTCGGCTGTCAGGCACGGTGACCAGTCGGTCTCGGCCGCGAGGTTTGGCAAGTCGGGCTGCGAGGCGTTTGAACCAGCCGCTGGCAAATAAACGGTGGCCACTTCAGTCTTGAAGACCCTCCCGTGGAGGGGCTGGGCCGCCTCCTCGCTCCCCGGCCGCCCCGCCGCCTGTTTCCCTCGGCCGGGCGGCCGGGCGGCAGCGGCGGGCTCCTCCAAAGCGGGGTCGGACAAGTTTGGGAGAGGAGGAGGAGGCGGCTCTTTGGGAGAGCTGTGCAAATCGCTGCTTTCCCAGGCCTTGGCCCCGTTGTCGTGAGATCCCGTGTTGGTGCGCTCGTTGATGTGGGAAATGAACTCTGCCGTCTGCAGGCTGCTGGCCTTCTTGCTCCACTGAACGGCCTCCCCTGAGCTCCCGCCGTCTTTGTCCTTAACGTCTATTAGAAACCCGTTGTTCTGACTCTTAAAGGTGTCGACAGTCGAGGTGCTTTTAAGAATATTCCCTTTTTTCCGGTCCAGAGGAAAGGTCTGGTAACACTTTTTAAGATCGGGTGAAGTCTGAACTCCTGTGCTCTTGGTGACGTTGGGTATTGACCTCCGGGCAGGCACTGTCATGTACTTGCGATAAGCCGTTTTGTAGGAAATGGGCTTGGCTTCTCTCTTGTCGGGATCCTGTGTGGTGGACAGCTGTTTGTCCCTCTGCTCGTTCTGGGCCTCGCAGATATCTTTAAATCTCACCTGGAGGGCTTTGTTTCGTTTCTTAATCTGCCGGTTGGGATCCAGTGCGTATTTCATCTCCAACGCGAGTGAAGCCGCTGGCTCAACTTCGCTTTCCGAGGTGGTGAGTAAGCATTTGCCGGGCTCCTTACTCACCATGATGCCTGCATTCAAAAACAGTTCCAAGAGCCTCACGTTACAATGGAAATGGTACTTCTCCCCCCAAGTTTGCAATATTTGTGCTAACTTCCTCTGCTTTGACTGAAACTGCTCCCGCTCGCAACCTTTTTGCTCCATTCCCGTAAATCATAGTCCTTCATATTAGACTTTGGTGTCTTGCTAGAAAATTGTGCTTTTTACTTCAATTTGTTAAGGCCCGCTCCTCAGAGAGGAGCGGGGCTCAACCTGGTTTTCGTGGCACTAAAAGTTTTTTCCAGACCCCTTTTCAGAGGACAGGCACCGTGGTTGTCATGTCGGGGGTGCTAGCTGAGCACTCGGACTTCACTCCAAGGGAATATGGGCTCTTATGAAGCGAGTCATCTGAATTTACTTGATAGTTAATAGAGAGTACAGGGAAAACGAAAAACAAGTGTTTTTGTTCAAATAAAGAAAAGTCTAGAGTACTGACCACCCTTAATACTCCTCTAATGCAAACATTTAGTAGCAAGAAGTGTCAAACTGGCATTATTTTTTACAGCATGCTTGCTTACAGAACACGTTTCTTCTGTAATGTACTCTGCATTTTTGCCAGAAATTAACTGGTCATTAGAGCTGCCACTACTTGGATTTTTTAAAAAAATTACCTCATAGCTAAACAGAAAACCTGGATATATATTAATTATTATCAGCAACTGGTTGGTACTGCTGTATGCATGAAATTTATGAACTATTGAAGTTTGTGGAAGAAGTCAGCAGTGCATCAATTAAGGTTTTGCTTCAAATGCAAAACAACCCATCCTTTACTAGAAGCAGTAATATGCCTTTATTATAAAGCTTCTTATCCCAAAGGATCCTAAAGCACTAAAAAAAAACCAAAAAACCAACCCCACAAAAAACCTCCGATGATTCACAGAAATTACTTAATCTGCAATTGAAATATAAGCACCTCCTTAAGGATGAAAAGATGCCAACTGCTTAACACAGCACATAGGGGTTTTTGGGGTTTTTTTTTTTTGCTAACAGCTCTATCGTTGTAGAGATCATATGGGATCTGTAGTAACTGGATAGTTAAGACCTCATTTGAAGTTGTCATTTTTACTCTCTTATAGCACAAATTTCTCCCTAATGCTGAGGTTTACTGAATTAGCAAATTCCCACTTAACCCCAAGTATTCTGCATCTATCTCCTATTTAAACACTGATGTACTCTCTGAGGAACTCAGAGTACAATGTAAAATGAGTAAAGGGACTTTCAAGTGTGGTATTTGAAATACATCTGTAATTAAAATTCTTTGGTCTATTAAATAAAAAATGTAGGACTCTTCAAGAGTTAAGTGCCACAATAGTGTGTATGTTTTATAAAGTCAACTCAGTGGCACAAGTGAGTTAATCCTTATGACTAGTCTGTATTTAGTTTTAATTTAAGAAAACATAATGGAGAAATTCTTTTCAATGGCATATTGAATGTTTATGCACTTTTAAAAGTAATGGTAACATTTCCCAGAAGTTAAGACACACAAATATGCATGGCAGACAATCTGTATACAGCCAGGTTGGACTTCTGGGTTATCAAATTGCATTCAAAAAATCCCACGCAAGTGTGTCATTACTTTTTTTTTTTTTTTTCCTCATGTTTTATGTCTCTGGTCCAAGTAATGTGCAAACAAGTAACTGAAATATTCTAGAATCCATGTAGTTTGCTTTTTTTCTATCTAACTTGTTAGGTTCAGGTAGCAGTGAGTAAGCAGCAGTCGTTTTCAGAAGGGGACGTTTCTATCTGAATCTGTGTGATACAGTAGAAAGTCTGCAGAAGCAAGCAAGAAGAGGGAAGAATCAGGACAAAAATGTTCAAATAATGGAATCTGAGATTCCTAGATAACTAGTCTACTAACTAGGTATGTATATACAGGCCTAGTATCCAATACCAGGGTGACCAAGCCCCTCTTTTTGGGGAAAAGAGATAAAATGGAAATGCTAGTGGGAAGCCTGAAGATAAAATTGAAGCAGAGCTGGGTGCTAGAGCGATCTTTTGTACTTTGTGCCCTGCTGGGCGGTAAGATAAGTTATCCCTATGCCTTTAATATGTGATGTACAAATATAGACAAATTTGTGTGTGTGTGTGGAAATAAATTCACTACATACGAACAACAAGAATTTTTTGTTCCAGTTGAAACCCTAAATAAGGAGTCAGTTGTGCTTGTGGGGAATATTAACTGGCTGTTTCGGGCTGTCTTTTAATTATAGTAAAGTTTGCTGAGTGAACTTATGCCTTTATTTGAGAGACATTCTGCATATAGAGAGCGCACTGGTTCACAGCTTCCAAAGATGGTGATGGTAGGAAATACAAACATCCATCCATCTGTCTGTCTGTCTAGGGGAGGAATTTTGGAATACTTTAGCAAATAATGAACTGCTGTATAAGATACAAACTTCACCCGTTAGCCTGCAATCAGACAGACGTTAGCTTTAGAGACAGCTAAAATATGTTGTAAAAACTACTGTCAAAACCAAAACCTGCACTTTCATTAATGTAGAACTACTAGAAGCAAATCTTCCATAATGGTCTGGTAAATTAATGAGTTTTCCAAAAAACCTAAATACAGTAACACAACGGCCATTATATCCATTAGTTTTCAAATCTGCTAATGTAAGTTCGTGCACTACTAAGAAATTGTAGCAAATAGGAAATGTTGCATTTACAAAGATGGGAAATACTCGGTAATTACATCTGAAAAGAGGGCACACATTTTTACCCATAAAAGAGGCTTACAAAAATTGGTTGTTAGATCTGAAAGTCACTTACTACAAACTTCTCTTAGGATACCTCGGAGTTGTCAAAGTGAGTTTTCTGGCACTCGGTTCTTTGACAGTAGGATCCACTAACATACAATTTATTTTAAAGTATTGGCTTGATATTTTATTAGCATACCTCTGACTCGTCTCGATTTTCAGCTCATTTCAGATACCACTTTAATCCCATAATCTTTGGGGCTGCAGGATCGCTGGGTCTGTTTGGAATGACTTAACAGATGGAATTAATGGAGTCCATAACCCAGATGAAACCAGAAGTCTGGCAATATTCTACAGAATAGAAATAGATAAATGGCGTACTATATTCTGTGATGCAGTTAATTTTAAGCATGTCTTTAATAGCCAATAAATTGATTCTTCAAAAATTGCTTGTCTCCCTTCCCAGTTGCACAGGCCTGATTGATTTAGCTAATCTAGAGTCTTCTATTCCCACTAGTAGCTTGGACTAATAATTTTATAGACATCTGTGATTAAGAATGACAACCAAAAGAACTAGATATTTTTTTTAAGCCTTACTGGGATCTCTGTGTCTCCAAGGAGACCTATATGTGCACATTTGATAAAAGAATGGTTGAGCAAACAGTTGATTGCGAGTTAAATATTTAATATGGGAGAGTTTATATAATACTTTTTTGTTTTGTTTCATTTTTGTTTTGGACAAGGTTTTGACTCCAATTTTGCCTTACTTGGGCTCTAGCATATACAGCGTTGTCTCCTGGGAGGCCTTGCTTAATTGTTCAACCTGTACTTGTGACCAGACTGTGCTAGAGGTCTGCCCTCGTCCCACTGAAGTTCGTGCCAACATTCATACCGATTTCCTGGGGAATGGGAGCGTACCATGGGCACAGCCTGCGCTGCGCTGGGAGACTGTAAAAGGAAATCTCCTCGTAATGTGTTTTCCTTTCCCTGCACTACTTATCTGTAATTCTGCTGCCCATTACTCAGCTCAGTAGTGTTTTCTGGAACACAAGGCAGGGCTGGCATACATAAATGCGCGGCTGTGAAATATGAGAGAAGCTGCAGGATTTTTGGATACTTTAGAAAACTACTGAGATGGAGTTTCTCTGTTTGCATGAGTACTGCAGAGTTTATGGCTTACTCTGTCAGGGGGCTAGTAAAGGCTTTGAAATTGAATTTTAGTCGCAGATGCCAATTAAATACAGATAATAGATTTAAACTTTTTGTCTGTAGTTACTCTAAACAAACCCTGATTGCATGAGATGATTTGCTAAGCTAAATATTTAAGTAATCACAGAGCTTATTTTTCAGTTTTTAGCCTTGATTTGTTTATAAATTTCCAGCTGATTACCCTTAAGCAGTGTTCCCTTATGTCTGAATATGGAAATAAACTATTAAATAATAAAAAAGTGATGCATGGAGAAGCCTTAAGTTAGTATAAAATCTTCAGGGTAAGCTATGGAAACCACCACCTTTATTATTTCAGGTTCTCCATAGCACATTATATTCAATGAAATAAATCCTCTCCTTTCAGTTCTCCATTTATTGATGCTGTCCAGATTTCTTCCCCTCAGTTCAGCAATGCAATGGGCATTTCTAGGAAGGAGACCTATTTTATATGATTCACACCTCAATTATGAGGAGCAGTGGGTTCCCAGCAGTCCTGTTCAAGTCTGTGTCAGCAGGTAAAGCTTAGGTACATAAGTAAATCTTTGCAGGGCCACTACTCTTAATCCGAAACTCTGCAAAGTCACCGCACTATAAGGTGAATTATGGTGTTGAATTTCCAGACTGATTTGTTAATGAAGGAAAAGGAGATTTGTAGCTTACCTTATAATGTAAATTGTATTTCTGTCAGTTTTATGATACAGATGTATACTCAAAGACTAAATGTGTTAATAAGCAGAGTGGAGTTAAACCTTCCAAGTTCCAAATGCAGATGAAAGGCACAGATTTCAGTCTGTATTTTCAGACCACATGAAGGCTTTAGAGATACAGCTGTAAACTTCTGTGCGCATATTAAGAGGACACAGGGGGGGTTTGTGCACGTATGTGATAGCTTAAAGGAAAAATAATGTAAGGGATTGCAAATAACTGGGCCTTACCATGTAAAGCAAGGCTTATTAGTGATCTGCAACATCTTTAGGCTTCTGAATATATCGAGGCTATACTTCCTCATGAGAAATCCCTGCTGCCTCATATGCCATTTTTATATGTCTAAATATTATCGTAAAATTTAATAATGCATATTTGTTTTTCAAAAACTATTTGGTGTAAGTCATCTTGTAAGTGTATACGTAGAATATAATACACTTCTACCATTAAAAATAGGCATTTGAAAGAAACTTGGGTTTACTTCACGTAAACAAATACAATATAGAAGCCTATTCTATGTTAATTCTAAATATACCATCATGTAAACTAATGATAGCAACCTGAGCATATCTTACATGTAATCTAAATGTTTTTCTTAATTTTGAGTTGAATAGACTGCTTCTAATATCATGTTATTTCTTCGACTTTCAGACACTTTGATTCGTTAATTTAGGAGTATTTTCAGTCTTTTCAAAGGAATCCAACTGTTAGATTAACTGACCATGTCATTATGATACAAACTTGAAAATCATACAGTAGTATCCTAAATATTAGTAAGCAATGTCCACTAGACAAAAT
Source organism: Leptodon cayanensis (assembly GCA_027564655.1). Classification (NCBI taxonomy): domain Eukaryota; kingdom Metazoa; phylum Chordata; class Aves; order Accipitriformes; family Accipitridae; genus Leptodon; species Leptodon cayanensis. The sequence continues at coordinate 40,186,118 of JANXJC010000098.1, forward strand.
TGTGCTGATAAAAATGTTGGAAAATATGATCTTAGCCAGTTAGTAATTATTAGGTTTTTTTGCAGAAACTTCTCCTGTGTGTTACAGATTTTTTACAGAGTTTTAATACACAAGTATGAGGATGAAATATGGCTTCTGGATAAATTCAAGGGTGCAGGTATGCCCAGTTTTTGTGGTGTAAAATGTACCGATGACTATTATTAGGAAACACACCAAGGTATCTATTGACATACAGAACTGATGTGGTAGCCCATTCTGTTTTCCTTTCATTGGACTTGTTCGTGTAGAACTACAGAGTTAGTAATGCTGGTAAATGTCAAACTAGTGTTGGTTTGTTTTTTTGGTTTTGGTGTTTTTTTTTTTTAAATCTGTTTTGAAACCCTTAGGCAATGAACTTGAATTTTTTCTCTCTTGAACTTCCGTATTTATTGCTCAATACTGAATTCATTTTTGTTGCTGCATTTATGTATTCTGTATTTTATCAAGTAGACGGTGAATTGCCCTAGCCTTATAATCTTCCTGTTTTGAGAAGTCTGCACCACTTCAATGAATTATGGAGCATTACTACCAGTTGCCTGGTAGCACCAAATCGGTGCTTTTCAGCCTGTGGTCTGGTGATGCTTGGAAATTTCTCACCTAAATCACTGCTGTACGTACCAGAAAAGAAAGCTCCTGTATGCTCCCTAGCAAAATTACAGTTTGTGAAGGGGGGTTATATTTTCACTGAAAAAAATTAAGAGGTTCCACAGACTGAAGCAAGGTCTACTAACTTAGACCGATGCTTTATTTTTTAGTTACATTCTCCTGCAAAAAACAGCTTTGGGATGCATTATTTAGAAATAATGCATTGTGCTGTAAACTACAAATGTTTGGTAGAGTTGTGATGGTTCTTAGTAGAATTTCAAAAGATTGATCTATCGATCATCTAGTTTCAGTGATGACATATGATCAATTCATAATTGCCTTGAAAGTCTTCCTTTGGAATTAATATGATCATATGGCATTTGATTTGTCTTTTTTTTTTTTTTTCCTCTTATCCATTGGTAGGCTCTGTAAGAATGATGTATAAAAATCATATCCTAGCTAATAGCTGAGATAGAGAGTAAGTGCCTTTAAATGCTCTTGTGAGCTTTAGCTTTAGAACTAAGTGGCAACAAATAAAATGTATGATTTAATAAGCCTGTAGAATTTTAGATAAAACAGGAATCTACTGCAAGATAAACAATTTAAAATTTTCCTTACAAAACAATTTCCCTGAATGCACAAGCTGGTATATGCTATTTTCTATAATTTTGACATGCCTTCTACGTGTTCTGAACACAAATTTTAATAATACTTAGGTTTTGTTGCTTCCTATATTGTTCCATGCATAAAATTAAAAGGAATCCATTCAACATGATAAAATGCACTTGCATTAAAAACAATACAGACCCTTGTGGTCTGAGTTCATATTGGAACAACTGCAATGTCAAAAGATATTCCCTGTCAATTCAGTGTTGTTACAATGTCAAAACATTTGCTAGGATTTAGTGTACTGGAAAAAATAACATTACTATTAAAAGAATTATGCTTATTTTTCTTACTGTGCTATGCAGCTATTACTACTGTGAAAATCTGAGTAAAGGTTTATTAGCATTATTTTGCCATGTAAATCTGCGCAACTCTTTGTCAGTGTTACAGCTGGTACTTGCAGTCTAAGGATGCTGCTGAGGATGTGTTGCTAGGAGAATCACAAATAGTTCTGCTTAGACTGTACTGTCTTCCAGGAGTCCAAAAGCCAGCGTACTTTCACTGGAAGGCTTTTTCATTTTTATGGGACTCTCTGTTAAATAATTTAAATAGCAAGCTGTTAAAAACAAGAGCTTAAAGACAGTTCCTTATCTGCATTATTGTTCAATACTAACTTTTAATTGTTCTTAGTAAACATCAATAGTTTTTGTGGCTGTTCAAGAAAAAAACCAACCACCAAATGACAGGAAAAAAAGCAGTTCTAATCTTCAGCTTCAGCCAACAGGTTTGCAAAACTGTCAGACCTTCGGAAAGTGATCTGGGTGCTAGGGACTGAGAACATGTCCAGACTGCAACCATCTACATCAACTGCAGCTTATTTTCTTTTTCATCGTAGCTTTTCAAATGTTGGGTAGGGAAAGAAGGAAAAATGACATAAGCGGGTTCCAACTCCATGCTTCGGTCTTGCATCTTCAGTTTTGCTGTGCAGGTAATGGAAAGGCACCGCAGTGTGCAGTGTGCCTGGGTGCAGCGCAACCTCCGCAGATCAGTCCGTTCCCCTGGGAATGCAGATAATCTCACCGTATGGAGAATGTGTTTTGTAGTCTGTGGTAGAGCTTACTACAAATGGGGGATGACAGACACGAATTGACTTTCCTGAGGTCAGGGGTTGTAAGGCATCAGAACATTGTCAGTTCTTTCTACTTGGATTAGGGTTACATGCAGACAAGCCTTCGGAGGGTGCAAAGTGGTGCTAAACAAGGTAGCTGGGTAATTTAGGTCTAAAACCTGACATCATTAGCAGGATATTAATTGGTGAATAATACCAGTCTAGCAGATTTGTATTTGCTCTCCAGCGTGCTGTCAGCAGTCACCAGGAAATAAAGGCTGTGTAATTTTCACCTTCTTGAGGAGCACATTTGTGCACAGTTTCTGGTTTCAAGCAGGTTCTGGTTCTGGCTCTGCTGTAATTGTAAATTATCAATGTGCAGTTAGACCTCAGCGTGCTGATGTTGGTGAAAGACAAGAGTAATGCACAAATCAGTTTGATTTCTGCTATAGCAAAGGCTCCTACAAAAATGAGCATTAGTTACCTGAAAAGAGTGTTACTAGTAGAGCAAAAAGCTGTGCTTGAATTGCTGTACTGTAAGTGAGTAATAGTCCCTAATGTTGCAAAACTTCTTTCATAAAAGCTGGTTCTGAGAGGCTTTAGAAATAAGGAATGTGAAGGAAGAGCCAAACTGTGATGTGAGGGAAAGTTATCTTAAATCTGAACATCAGTGCCAATGCTCCAAATCTCAACTCCCAAAGTCTCAAGTTCTCATCAAACGTGAGGACTCTGGGAGAAGAGTCGGAGTTGATGGGTAGCAGCAGTGCAAACAGCTCATTCCAGGTCACCAGGGAAAACAGTTTTGGTTCAAGGTGGGAAGAACTGTGTGGAGAATGAGGAGGGAAGCAATGGGAGTGTGCAAAGATGGTGTGGAGACGTTGAATAAATTGCTTCCACGTTTCGTGGACCTGAGGCAATGTGGAGTGAGGTTCACACATTATGGTGATGGTGTTTTAGGATAGCTTATTTGTGATATGGATGATTAGGAAGTGCATTAAAGTAATAATTAGAGATCCTCTTAAGAATATTCATATACCCTTTTTGTCTGTTTGAGTTATATATTCTGCTTGTCTGAAGCTGCAGGATCGTGGCTGAGAACTCCCCTGTTATTAATCAGAATTGCCTGATAACACTCTAGGCACCAGAACTGTCTACTAGACAGATAATTTGCATCACGTTTATTGTGGCTTTGTGTGTTTTTATACTATCACAAAGTGTGAATGCAAGAATGTAACACATTAGTCTCACCAACTTGCTCAGCTAGGACTACCTAAAATACACAGATTCATCTTGAATTCAGCAACTTAGGCTTAGTCTACAGAATGGATCAGTGTTATCGGTGTTACCAGGCAGTTCAAGCATAATTTCTGCTGAATTACTCTCCTCAGCATTGGGAAGTTTTATCTGCCTCTTTGTCAGCTCCTTAGAGGTATTGCTGTGTTTTATTTGCTGATGGCCTTGATACACAAAAATGTATTAAACTGATCCACAAGTTAAATTTCTTTACTTGTGGGTATCTCCTCATTCATTCCTGATTGTATTTGCAGAAGAGAATAATGAATAAAATAACAAAATGGGCATGAACAACCAATTACTAATGATTTGAAGGAGAGATTTGGCTTGTAGATTTCTTTTTTTCTTATTCATATATAAATACACAAACATTGGTGATTTCACTGAATTGTCTCTTCTTCTTCCTTCTCCCGAGGAGAGCAGAAAGAAACTAACCAGACCAAAACTACTTTTCATGCTACTAACTTTAAAATACAGTCCCAAATTTACATACCTGCTTAAATGGTTTTGTACTGAGCATCGTAGAGCCTCTGTTTCAGTTTTTAAAAGTCATTTACACCATTGTTGGGCCATAAAACTTGCATCGGCTTTGACCTCACTGACTTGTTCCAAGCAACAGCATCACAACTCCGGCATGAGCATTGGCTGCTGCGATTTTTCTGGAATGCAGAAAGCAGGCTTGCTGTGGTTAAACTGGGGTATCACTGATACCCAATCTACCCCATTTAAAGATAGTCTGGGATATATCCTTCCACTCTGTGGTCACAGTGGTGGGCTGTCATGCCTGTGTTTTGCTTTGTCTCACTGAAATTTAACAAGACTTCTTAGTCCTGCGGCTTCCATCACTGTGGAAGTGTGATGGAAGTATTTAAGTTGTATAGGTCTCGTAATTCTGCTCAAAGGGGGGCCTAAATACAAAATGACAATTTTTATCTAATTGGAAATTGTGCTTGGATGATTTTAGCTGTACAGCAAAGGTTTTACAGCTTTAAGTGCTATGGCTATGACTTGTTTCATAGGACTGCCTCTTGCATGACTGAATTACTGACTAGGTGCCTGCATTTTTTCTGGAAGTTAAAAGAAAATGAAGAGGGGAGGAAGGGCAGGCATAAAACAAGCAGGAAAGGTGTGGAAGAGCATAAAACAAGTAAACCCTTCTGTGTTAGCTTTTGAGACTTTCTCCTCACTCAGACCATATGGAATGATCTTCCTTTGCTTTTGTTTTTAAATGGTTTAATTTTGTAACTATGTGGGTTTTATTTACAGGCATGCTATAGCAATCGTGGACGGGCAAAAATAATACAAACCACTTGCTTCTCTTCCCCATGGATGTCATGAGTTAAGGTTGGGATTTTGCCAGTATTATTTCAGTACAAATAATAAGGAATTCCTGTACCAGGTAAAATGGAAGTAAAAGTAAATACACATAGAGGAAAAAGTCTTTGGATGGTGTAGACTGCTAAAAAAAAAAGTTAATGGTCTCTCTGGAGATAGGCAGAAGGCTTCAGCTTTGCATCCAAAGGAGCAGGGTGCCCAAGTAGAAATCAATATGGGAGAAAGCATTCTTCAGCACAAAAAACTGATGCTGAAAAAGGACCACAGAGCTGAGGCTGACAGCACCTATAGAAAAAAGTTTGCAGAGGGCTTCCGCAATGCTCGTTTGCTGTTAAGAAGTCAGCGTGCCAGGCCATATGCTGTTTCTGCAGATCTTGTTAAATCAGGTGCAAAAGCCACGTGCTTACATGTTCATTGGTCCACCGTATAACTGCATTTTTAGCCTGTTTAATGAAACTCTGGTGGTAGATGAGGAATTTAGAAACCAAACTGGTAGCGTTCCTGCAGGAAAAGCCAGTGCAGTGAACGGTTTATCTAAGACTGTTGTAGTCCTCTAGTGAAATGTTCCTTTTTGTCTGTTGCTGGCTGATTACTCCATTCTGCTCTCCTGAACATTAAGTACTGGGCTATGGGAGAATACTTTGGTTTGTTTTGCTTCTTAGTATTCAAATATTGTTATTATTTTACTAGCCGTAGTTTCTTGCATTGAAAATTAATACTAAGGTCTGATTTCAAATATTAGAAATTTCCATGTAATTTGGCTGCACTTAGCCGTACAGTTGAATTTGTAACATGTACATGAGCACATTGTGGGCAAGGATTTTACTGGTTACAAATGACTAAGCCAGTCAGTCTTTTTTAGTTGCTGCAGCCTCAGATATATTTGGCTGTAACTACATAGCTTTTGTGAGATGTTTAACACACTTTTTTGATACAGGCTGAGTCTGCGGTCAAATGACCAGCGATATACTGGGGAATCTGAGGTGGTAGGGCTCCAGCACTTCCCCACAAGGACAAAAATCTCCTCTTGTGATGATACATTAAGAAGTTCAGATCTGCACCCAAATATCATAGGACTTGGAGGCCTTCAGTCCCAAGGCTTTTAAATCCATATCTGTTTAATTCAGACTGTGAAAATGGCCCTTATTCTTCTGCACTCCTCTGTATTGAGATCAGCGGATTTGGCTGGAAAAAAACTGTTACTGGAGTCAAATCAGGCCTGGTGTCTTTCTGCCACTGAAGGGGAAAAAAAACAGGCAAAGAGGAGGACACTAAGAGTTGCTGTTTGATCACTGAATTGTTGTTTTTACAACCAATTATCTTTGCCTATGAGACTTGTGCTCCTATGTACAGCTGGAAAGCAGGTGAGTTTTAAGGCACTGATCACCATGACACTGTGCTGTGCAGATGTATAAACAAGTTGAACTATTTTTGAGAGTATTAAGGGACCAGCAGAGAGGCTGTTTTCTGTCTGAACGTAGTACAATTGTATTAAATGGACTTCAAAGTGGGGATGTGCCACTAAAATAAGAAAATTCTCTGATCACATTCTGTGTGGTCAGTAATAATTTAAAATTGAATGTCAGTACCTAGTGAGTCGTACCTGTGTCTGTTCATAGGTTATACAGTATTTTCTACGCAGAATAAAATCAAGCACCGATTTTCAGAAGGCTAAATGTGGAACTCCCACTGAATTCACCACTCTGAGGGTTTTTTGTTTGTCGTTCCCCCCCCCCAAATATGCTCGGGATCGCTTTTCCTTAAAGCCTATTTAATTTGCAAACTGATTAATAAAAATATAAGGGAGTATTGTGCTATAGAATAGATTTGTTGCTTACATGTTTTTTAATACCTTGCACAAATTTTCAGCAGTTCTTTAAATAGTGGCTGTCATAAAGCAGAATATAAGACCTTTTTAATAGCTAGTTTAAACAAGTATGTGCATTTTTTTTATGTTCTCAAATATTCTAGATTTACTGTAATTTCCTCAAGTATGCATGAATTATGTGACTACACATCCTCAGTCCTCCCCTGTCCAAGATGACTATGGTTGGATAAGGAACTGCCTTGAGATACCACAGCTCAATAGCTTTGTGGAGGTATCCTTACATTTTAGCACAGATTTTTGGCAAGCTAATAGGTTTCCCTGGCTTTCAGTACCACATCGGTCACTGCAAAGGACTGGTGTTGCAAAGTTTGCTTTTAAATTCTCCAGAACAGGATAAACAAAACATCAGTATTAATATCTCACTGTCATTTGTACAATCTGTTGTTGAGTTTGGATTTCCAAGTAACGCAGCGGAGTGTTGTGGTGACCAATAGTGTTCAGTCCCGGGTAGTGCATGTCAGGAAGACAACGCACGCTCTGTCATTCGGCTCTTGGGCAGGCTCTTGGGCTTCTTAGCCGTGTTTTCCTTCTGTATGTTAATCTCCATTGAACTTGGCTACTCTTTTTTTTTTTTCTTTTTTCCTCCGAATTAATTATATGTGCTGTGCATCTCTCATGCAGAAATGCTTCTGTCAGTGAAATAGTTAACTGGGGGAAAAAAATGCAGGGATGATCTTGAGCTACTTGTTTGTCAGCTTAATTAGTAGAAGGGTGCATTGAATGTTAAGTGTTGTCCCTCTTGGTAAGTAACTAATACTTTCTTTCGTGGTGCTGTTGCCCAGCTGGTTTTTTATGTGTCAATCTGGGGGTAAGGCACTGATTTCATTCAAGATTAGAATTATTTTGAGCATGTTGTTAAAAATATACATCCTTAATAATTACAGAGTCTTAAAGAACACATGTTTTTCATCAAGGGCATCATGATGTCCTTACCAAAGGAAAAAAAAAAAAAAAGCTTATTTTGTATCAGCCTTCCCCAGTGAGCTCATTCTATGAGGGCAGTATGCTTTAAATGCAACAGCACCTTAAACTCTGGGGCAGTAATTTTATTTTACAACTGTTCAGTATGAGTATTTGGATTAGCAATATACATTATGCATTTCTATTGAAATCAATGACTGTATGCCATCACTGTATAGAGGAATATAAACCTCCAGATGATAAATAAGTTACATCTGAGCACTGAGATATTTTCATCTGAGCTGCTCATATGCATTTATAACGCTAGAAAAAAAAAACATCCAGCTTTTAACTTAGAATTGTTATTTGTACTTGAAGAGAACAGTATTATTGTAGTAAAGAAAGGCAGGCATGAGCAGACTGGTAGAACACCAATAGGCTTCACACCAAAAGTAAGGAAATACGTTACTTTCCATGCTTGGCATATTTTTACTATAGGTATGTTTGCTTGAAATTTTACATTGAATTATTCTGAGTAGATGGCTAGGACAGTTACATGTCATGTGATTTTTTTAGTTGGGGGTTTTTTGGTTTGTTTGGGTTTTTTTTAGCTAGTAGTTTCATCTAGCAGCTAGATTTTAACCTTGATACATGCAGCATTCCTGACAGCACTGTAAATACGAGCAGTAATCACGATGAAACACTTAAGCAGGGGGAATAAATTCCCAGTTTATATTAGACATGATCTGTTACTGTTTTGTCTTTTGTTACCGCTTTCTAGCATTCAGGTGAAAAATAATGCTTCTCAGAGGTTGGAAGACCGGGTCTTTCCAAACTTACTGACCATAGAGCCTAATGAGTTAAATTTTCCTCTGTGATGTTCGTGCGGGATTTTAGCTGCTTAGACGTACAAGGTCAAACGAAACTGCTCCATTACCTATTCTGACTCGTGGCAGAGTGGGGGGCACAGTTCCTTTGGGACAGGCCCCTCAGGAGCTGGTGACATAAGCAGAGAACCTATTCTCTGCTTTCAACATGACAAGATGTCCCTATTTTGCTCAGGCTTGCTGCCCGTGTCCACCCCCCCCCCCCCGCCTCCCCCAAACAGATCCAAGCTAACTGCAGTCCTGCATCCCCCTCGCTGCTGTAACTCTGGGTAAACACGGCATTAAGTAGAGACATTGAGGTCACAGGAGAGGATTTTTTACTAGCGATAGGAAGGCAAGATGGAAATGCGAAGCGGGAAGCTTTGGCTGCCTTGTAAGATTCAAGGTCCAGGACTGTGACTTTGGTGCTGGATCCACGCTAGCTTTTGTCCCATTTGCCTACCGCGTTTTCACGGCATCTCCGATTTAAATGTGTTTGATGATGGCGATAGGGGACTCGGGGGGGTGCACCGGCGTATTAAATGGGGAGAACCGCTGCTTCTCAGTAATAACAGTTCACAGAATAGCAGCAGCCTCAGCCCCTGACGAGGATTTTTGGTTCTGTTTGGTTTTTAATGAAGTGCTATACTGCAAGTGACCGGCCGAACATGTCCGATGTCTTCGATTGCCATGGTGTACGGACACTTCATTAGGACTGCGATTGGACTTCCCAGCACCGAAGTTAATAAGCAGCGGTAGTTCCTGGCAATCGATCATGTGAAAAACTAAAAGCACTTTGTGCATCTTCCAAAAATCCTCCAGCTACACCTCTCCCCCACCAGGTAGCATCAGAAAGGTGGCCTTAGAAGAAACGCTGGTATTTTTCTAGAAGAAAGTAGCGGTTCGGACGCGGATAGCGATACGCTCTCCTTATCTCTCATGAAAGTTATTGAATGCAATCGCCGTTCCCCGGCAGGCAGCTCCACTATTGCATAACGCTCCCGCCGGCGCCCAGCGCCATGCCCTACGCTCATCCCCACGAAGTTTCCACCGGGGGGGGGGGGAAAAAAAAAAAACAGGCAACGGGGAATTTTGGGGGAGTCTCCTCGCTCAAGGAAGGCGGCGAGGCAGCCCCTCCGCGACCGCGCCGGGGCGAGCCGAGGGGCAGCGGCGTTCCGCCTCTGCCGCCAGCTGCGGGCTTACCTTAACGCTTCCTCAAACCCAAGTCGCGGCGGTCTGTGCGCTCCCCTCGCCGGGCATCTCCCTCCCTCCCTCCGCCGGGGCGAGCTGGCTGGCCCTCAGAAGCTCCGCGCCGGTCGCGCATCTGCCGCCCGCCACACCGCCGCTCTCCTCAGCTGCGGCCGCCCGACCGCTCGCTAGAGGCAGCCGCCGCCGCCGCCGCGCGTTCCCCCGCTGCCCCTCATCGGCTGCGGCGGCCGGCTCGGGGGGGAGGGAGCTCTCTGTGTGAGTGTCTGTGTGTGTGTGTGGGGAGATTGGCACTGGGCCCCGGGGGTTTTTTGCCTTCCTCTGCAGCACTGAGCAGGACCCCTTCTCAGGGCTCCTCCGG
>JANXJC010000098.1:40197697-40266453 GCA_027564655.1 Leptodon cayanensis
AGCTTGTAGTGGTGTTAACAGCACAGAAAGGTGTTGAAGGGCAGCTGGTTGGGGATTTTTACCTTGCTGGGGCTCACCGAGATTGGGAAGGAGTGGGAGCCTACGGCTCCGTCCGGGCAGAGTAATGGAGAGCTGCCTCTGACACAGGGGAAGGTGGCTGTAGGTTTTGTGCTTCTCCTGGCAGTTGGTAGGTGAAGGAAGTTTGGAAACCTTTGGACAAAGACTTCTTGCTAAGAACTAGCCTTTCCAAATAAATTACCTTCCCAAATAAATATGTAATTATGGTACTTCACTATGGCTTTTTTTCTCTGTAGTCTTCAAACTAGTCTTTTCATTAAAACGTGAAGTAGGAAATTGAAAAACATACCCTTGCTGCATTTATTTTTCATCCACAGAGTTATTTTGTTAATTGCAAGAGCTTTTGTCAACTTAAAACGTATCTCAGGAAATTTTTGCTTACTGGTTTGCCACGTAGGAGTCGTGCTAAGCAGTTCCTGCAGGGACTCAGCATGGAACTGACCTCCCTCAAACGTTCTCTTTTATGTAAAATGCCTAATCCGTGTTGCTTGTAAGAGCTTACAAAGGGGTTGGAAACTGCAGGCAGGTGTGGGACTGCTCTGCTCTGGGAAGAGCTGAGCCCGTGGGGCAGCAGCAGAGGGCTTGGCAGATCCTGATCCGCCGGTGGTGCGGGAGAGGTCCCCAAGGCGCGGAAAGTGGGGAGCCGGTGACTTTTGGCAGCAGAAGGATGGCTCTGCTCTGCCTTCAGGGAGGCTTTGGGGGGACCTAACAGCAGCTCCGCCAGGCTGTCGAGGTGCCAGAGCCAGGTTCTTCGTTGCAGTTGACTGCCGTCCTTGGAAGTCGCGGGACCCAACGGGGTAAAGCCCTGAGCAGCGTGGTCCGATCCTGGAGCAGTCCTGCTTTCAGCAGGCTGGAGGAGAAGCCTGCCGAGGTTCCGCAGACAGCCTACAGCATTATCCCACGGACTTCCTTAGCACACCTAAGTGCTGTTCTTCCATGCCCCACCTATGAAAATGGAAAATGTCCTTGCACCTTGCGCTCTTTTCAGGAAAATCAGCTCTTTTTACATTATTTTCTATTTTGGAAGCAGTGTGCTCAGCTGGTCAGGATGTAGTAATCACATTGAAGTCCTGTGAAGGATTTCCTTTTAAAACAAGTTTTCTATTGATTGGTAGAGATTGAACTGTCAGAGCTCAAATCTGCATCTGTAAAATACATTTTGAGGTAAAACAAGATACGCAAGACTAAGTAAGCTAATATTCCCCTATAAACTTCCGTATCAGTCTTCTGCATTCTGAACGGACCTACACTGAATGGGGCTGACCTAAATGAGGTTTTTGCTGCCTAGGCAAGTACTGAGCTGCTTAAATCAGATTGGGTAAAGGAGATGGCACATCTTGTCCAGGAGCTCTGAGAGCAGAGTTTGTCAGCTGAAAGTACCTTAGTGCATCTTGATTTGCAGAAAGATGCCTTTGTAATAATGTTTGTGGCAGCAGGAAAAAAACCCCGAACATTTATCACTCACATTATTGCAAATGTTAACTTCTGTTTCTCAAAGGAAAAAGACTCACATGTTTTATTCCTTCCATTTACTTGGTGTTCAAGAAGGCAGGATTTGGCCTAAGGAAATCGAAAGTAGCATATATTCAGTAAGAAAAAAAGTGATAAATGTTAACATTTTGCACTTGTTTACATTCTGCTGCTGTATCCGTGAAATAACTTTCTCTCTAAAGGTGCTGCTGAATTTGCTGTCAGATTTTCTATTACAGGAAAAGAAATGTTTGTTTTAATACTATGAGAAATATATGTATGAACTTATATATATATATGTGTGTGTGTGTGTGTGTATCTTGAGGAGTGTTTTGCTTTGGTTTGTTTTTTCTTCTTGTCCGTACGTGTATGACGGCAGGGGTGGACGCTGCTGGTAGAAGCTTAAGGAATCTGTGTCAAACTTGCTTTCAAGTGCTGTACGGCAGGCTAGGATACGACGAAAGCTCCGACCCGTCCGCCGCGCGCTGGCCAGCGCAGACTGCTTGGGCACAGTGCTCGCTCCAGTGCCTGGGAAAGCCCGTCAGCAGAAACCAGGTGCTTCGCTCCTGGGGAGCCAAATTACCTTCATACGGAGCGATCCCCATTCCTGCATTTGGCATATTTGCTGTTGGGTCTTAATCTTCGCCATGTGCTTTTGCTGATGCTGGCGGTGACGTGACCAGGAACATACACTGGTGCGTTTTAACCGGTAGCTAACGGTGAGCTGTGTGCTACGGGGTCATTTTATATTCTACAATATAAAGTATTCTTCAGAGCAAGAAATGCCAGGAGGTCCTCTGCTTTATCCATGTTGGGTTGTCATAATATCTTTCGTAATATTTTGCTTAAGTGAGCAAACTTGTTTGCAGACACATTGCATTTTACATTTAGTAAAGAGGTAACTCATCGTGCAGTGCAAGCTCACATGGCAGCTGATAGTCCGAACAGCAGTTACCAAAAAGTTGAAATTTGGGGCACTTTAAAGATGGATTTTTATCTCGTGAGTCCGTAAGCAGTGACAATTTCATTCGTGGCTTCTAGGAATGGTAACAACTGATTTTTATTTCTTTATTTGTTGCTAATATACATAGAGTACATGCTGTAAGCAAAGCTTACTTCATTTTTATATCCTTGCAAACTGTCTGGTAATTGTGAGGGACTTAAACCCTTTTCAACAAAGTAAATTCTGTGAAAATGTTCTGAAAGCCAAAATGCAGTGAGAGGTTTGTTCTAATGTTTTTGAGTGGTTTTTTTTCCTAATTATTTATTAACTTATTTATTTAGCTGTGTAGTCTTTTAAGGCCATGTAAGGAACATTTTTTTGAAAACTAAATGCACCTTAAACTATTTTATTTGTTCCTAATCATGGTAATAGGGACATTATAATGAAACATCCCTTAGCTCAGTGTAGTTTTGATTTCTCTTAGATTTTCTCACTATACATAAAGAGCTTAATACTTCTAACTTAGAGATTTCGCTGGAAGAAAATGGACAAGACTATTTAAAATAGGATGTTTTAACCCCGAGGGAGAAAAGCATTGGCATGTATTGTCTCTCCTGCAGGGAATTCTCTTCTCATTCTGAAATTTTTCAGCGTTAGTATTACTTGTGGGGATTATTTGATATTAAAATTTGCCTACCCGTATCTGTTAATGGGCCATTTGAACATTTATTATTTTATTGTAAAAATAATTTAAGAAAATAAGTACTTTCTGAGCATTCATGTGCCTCTTCAACATTTCCTTCAGAACTGTATTTTACAGGAATTAGAAGTAAGTTTACCGTTTGGATTTGCGTGGTCCTTTTTTTTATACAGAATATATTTCTGAATAATAACACATCGTTTCCAAAGGAAAATCAGCTGCTTTGGTGTTTTGGTTTGGTTTGGTTTTTTTCTTCTAGTGTAGCTGAATTACCAGTCCTCCAGCATGGGAGCTAGACCTTGCTTCTCTTATGACAGGCTTGCAGATGTCCTGGATCCCATGATTTTGCTTTGGGAATACGAAATTCCCACTTGCCTCAGTGTACCTGGTTTGAAAAGAAGGAATGAATCCAGCGCCTCTGCTTTTGGGCGGGAGAGAAATTAATTGTATTAAACTGCTTATAAAGTGCATTAAATGCGCTTCTCTGGTGTGATGTGTAGCAATTATCTCAGTCGCTGTGTGACTACTTCATTTCTGAACTTTGCAAGTAAGGAAGGATGTGAAAGGCTTTCAGTATAAACCTTGACACTATTTCAGTGAATAAATAGCTAATAATTGCCCAGGGCAATGGCAAACCCCCTATGTTGGCCTTGCGGTACTTGCTGTATAAACATACGTTTGCAATTACTCCTACAGTTAAAATTGAAATTGATTTTTTAGAGAATTAGATACTTTTTTTCTGTGTATTGCTTGGAGTGATGTGCTGCAGAAGATGACAACGATCTCCGAATCCAACTAAACGGTATGCTGCAGAAGTTAACAATGATCTCTGAATCCAACTAAAGATTAAAAATGAACTTAAGATTAAAATTTAATAATGTTGTTAGCTATTGCTAAATAGTTAATAGACCACATTAAAAACACCTACAGTACAAATATTGCCTATAAATAATTACAAATTTTAATTAGTGTTGTAATTAAGAGCATGCTGGCTGCAAATGATACCTCACTAAGTGCAAAGAAAATTATGAAAAGTAAGCAGATGACTGGTAGTGTACTTTTTTCTAATATTAAGTAGATTGTCCTGACCAGCAGGGCCTTGAACACTGTTTAGCAGGTGGGGATCTGAAGATAAATGTTGTAGCAGGGATGTCTGTGTGTGTAATGCAACAAAGCCTTAAAGGAACAATACTTTGTCAAAGAAAGAAAGGGGTTTTGCTACCAAGATAATTCTAAGGTGAGTATGAGTCAGTGTTTTATGCAGGGAAACAGGGAAAAATGTTGATTAACTAGTCAAGGACCCGGACCCATTCTCCTCGGCACCACTTTTGGGGCTCAGCATAAGCTGACATGACAACATTTAGCAAGTTTCTGTAATTTTCTTTAACTAAAACTTAGACGTGCTACAGAATCCCCTCATATTTATGTTTCATTTATTTGTATTTGCTTAGCTTCTTCATTTTTCTGTATTTTTTTTTTTCTCCAGCAACCGTTCCAGGTTTTTAACAAGATTTCATATTTCCACACTTTTGACGTGGAAGCAGAGTGTTTAACCACCAGTCATTAAACTTTCATGTGTCCTTTCTGAGTCTCACCGTGCTAATTAAGAAGATACTCTTCTGTAATTATCTCTCTCTTCAGTGACGCATCGTTTTCCCTGGCTTATGGGGACAGCCAGAGCAGCCCCCCCGGAATTAGCGCGCTGCTCCGAGGAGAGGGCTGGGCTCCCTTGGCAGGAGCCGGGAGGTGGGAGGCGGAGGAGAGGGCTCGTGTGCGAGCAGCCGTCCCGGAGGAGGGGAGAGGGGTCACCAGTAGCTGCAGAGGAGATGGCACTCAAATCCATCCTCTTCTCTAGCTGCTGCTGTATCTAAAAATGAATATTAAAATGCGTTTGAAAGTTTAACAGTCGCTCCACATCCTTTTTTTTTTTTTGTATACAAGGTTGCCATGATAATTTCTGTAGGTATGAAGTTCATCTTTTGACTGTTGCGGCGTGTATGTTAACTTAAATTACTCACCAAATGAGTAGATAAACACAGAAACAGGACCAAAGCTATTAGCCAGTTATAGAAACTACTTGGTTAGGAGGAGGCAGAGGCTGCATGTTGACTGCTGGATTACCTGGGAAGGGCTGGATTTGCAAATGAGGGGTTGATGTGTTTATGCAAAGGAAGGTAAAGATACGTTTATGTGTTTGCAAAGCAATGGAGTTTACAGCTTATTTAGGTGAGTGAGTGTCTATAAAAAGATACCATAAGCAAAACAATGTTCCCTTTCAGCTCTCCTGAGCATTTCTGAACCATCTACAGAGCCTTAT
The DNA here is from genome assembly GCA_027564655.1 of Leptodon cayanensis. NCBI lineage: Eukaryota > Metazoa > Chordata > Aves > Accipitriformes > Accipitridae > Leptodon > Leptodon cayanensis. Next base: position 40,203,206 of record JANXJC010000098.1, read on the forward strand.
GTGAAGTGATGGACTGAATTACATCTGCAGCCTAGTCTTAAGCAGCCAATTTAAAAAATTTATAATTCTGACTAACAGTGAAACATCACTTTGATTGATGACATCATTAGGGGAAATAGGACTGAATACGGGCTATTGAATATTTTCTTGCAGGCATAAGCCCTTTTACAGTGTCTGTTATGCAGAGTGCTTGTTGTATGGAGTTTTGACAATTAACATTTTGAGATTTTTGAGATGATCCCATCTTATTTACATTTCATAGTAGTAAACATTATCTTTGTACAGCCACAGCTTCTATTCTTGTCATAGTTTGTTACAAAGTTCTTTTGATGTCATGGAACAGCAGCTCGGGTGGCCTTTGCGTTTCATATTCATGCCGTTTGCATATGCCTAGGAACTCTCGTTAGGTACCTTTGCATCATGTAGAAAAAATAATGCTCTCACATGGACAAAATCAATTATGTAGGAGTTTAGATCTAAACTCCATTACATAGGAGAAAAGCAAATTCAAGGAGTGCTTATCTGGTGGAGGTTGGGGGATTAGACTGTAAATAAGAGGGCTCATAACACACACAGATAGCCTAGTGTCATTCTGCATTTGATCTCAATTACTTGGACTGATGTAGAAATAAATATTTTAAATTGAAAGTAATGCAGATCTTAGAAGTAACAGTAAAAACTCTGTGTTATGCCTAGAAAGAATAGAAAATTCCCGAGTGTTCTGCCAGGCTGTGCATGGCATAGAATAACCTTGAAAATGGCACCGAAAGGGGAATTTACAATTTTATGAAACCATATAGAGAATCATTTATTTTCTGAGTAATTCTGCTGATTCTTTTCCAACAGTTTATTCTTCCTTAAATATCAGAAAAGGTGCAATCAGTCAGCAGGTTTTTAGCAGATAATCAGAGGAGGAGGATGGACAAGCAGAAAAGTCGTTTATGGGAGCAGAACTTTTAATAGCTATGGAAGTGGTTTGGAGTTGTTACTATGGTACTTTCATGTGCCAGAAGGAAAGACTAAACTTTTTTTGGTCACTTCTTACTTTCTCTGTGGCTTGAGAGAGAGATGTTTGGTACTGCTGTTCTGTTTTTTATGGAAGTTATTGGGTTTTGTTTTGGTTTGGTTTTTTAAGCCTCCCAGTACCTGAAAGTACCACTCAATGAAATTAAAACTTGGGGTTTAACTGTGATGCTCAATATAATGATTTTTAAGAGATTTCTTCCTTGAGCAGAGTATTGACTTCCCAAATGCAAATCCTGAGAGTGTGGTATTTTTAGCAGTAGCGTTTATTACATTCCAAAGCCTTTAATGCCTGAGCAATTTTTATGTGAAGAATATGTTGCAAAATCTTCAGTGAAGATGGTGATAAAACCATGAAATTGGAAAAAGAAACTTTTCAATATGTTTTTGTTTTCTTGACAGAATTTTGCATATTCATTAATGAATTTAAATGATAGAATTATATCCACTGCATTACATGGCGCGCTCTAGCGATATTACATTTTGATAGCAAGTATTATGTTGCCTTATCTTAAGTAATTTATTTTGTTGTACTTTTGTTTTTGATAGGGGAGTTTTGTTGCATGCATGACTGCCATTTTAAGGCAAATGGAGGACTATCACTACGCTCATTTAATCAAGACTTTTGGAAAGATGAGGTCAGATGTTGTGGTAAGTTCAACATGTTTCATCTATCCCTAAGATAGTTTTGCTTGTGTTTGGGTTTTTCCTGTTACTGTTTGTTAAATATGCTTATGAAATGTAAACAAAATGTGTTTGATGTTACAGATTTAATACAAAAATAATTAATAAAGCTCTATGACTTACACATTTTCGGAATTTGCAAAGGATAAAATTAACCTTACCGCCACACACAGGAATACAGCTCATCTCTGGAACCATTCAGTATTTTAAAAAGCAAGCACTGAGATGGTGGATTTAAGGCAATTAAAAGAAAGCATTAGGAAACAGTAGTACTGAGCCATTACTAGAAATCTGTTTTGCTTAAGGACAGAAGGCAAAAAATAAAGCTTTCTTGAGGAAAGGAACTTCCAGTATTAAATCTTCCAGATGTCCCAATTTCATTTGTTTAAATAGGTTTTACTTACAGATCCACCCGCTTTAAATTTATACAAAACATTTTAACCTTAAAGATGCCCTTAGTTGTTAAATAAGCAATAATAATTGAAATTTGTCTTCTCAGAGTCGTTTGGTAGCCTAACTAAGCCAACAACACAACTTAATTAGAGCATAATAGAAGGGAGTTTATAGCTGAGGAGATAACTCTCTAGTGACCTGAAACTATCATTGCCATATGGCAAGTGCATGCTGCAAAGTAGCTACCAAACTTGTTGGCTGAGATCCATCAATTAGCGGATGACCTGAAGCCTGATCAGCTGTATTACGTTACCCACTCTGGTGCTGGGGATTCTGTTAGGTGTTTTAGGCAGCTTTCGCCTGTATTTTAATCTTCAAGGTGCCCTTTAGTTAGGTTCCCTTCTTCCTTCCAAATCCAATGTAACAAACCCCAGGGTCTTTTCTTTGTGTAATTTCTTCATGTTTGGACTTGCCCATTTTCCTTTATGTCTTCCGTTTTTGTTCTTCTTACTTCTGTTTATATCCTGCAAGATTTGAGCTCTTTGCCCCGTGCTGGTTTTCAGATAAGGTGCTAGAGCCCACGATGCTCAGTTTATTTGTATCCGATTTGGTATTACTGAAGTACAAAGCTGATGATTCAAGAAAGTGAAGACAGAAAGTCCAACTGCAAAGAACCGTAGATGGGTATCACTATATTGAAAGGGTTGCTTCCCTGTTAGTCTGCTTCGGGATCTCGGAGCACTTACATGCGTGGTCACTTGGTTTTCCACTAATAACAAAACATTCCTAAGCTAAATGCAGCTAGTGGAGTGAAAATAATGGTGTTAGCATACAGAAAAGACATGAGCATTAAGGTTAATCAAGCCAAATATTTCTGTACTTTTGAAGTGATTCAAAACATTTGGCTCTGGAAAAGGCAAACCGATTACGGGGTTTTACATGGAAAAAGGTAAAAGAAGTTTGCTCTTAAAACATGTAATGAAAAAATGCAGAGAGAAGAATACTGGTTAGGAACTCTGTCGTTATTCTAATGGCAATAAAAGTGGTTTTTTTAAATCTTGCTTTTTTGGTCTAAATTGTCTGAATGGTGGTTCTGTAGGTCAGATCTTTCTTGGTGAAAGCAAGGGAGTAATTATATATTTGAAATTTGGCAGGTGGTCTGTTTATAATCGCTTGTTTTAATAGTTCCATTTATGTGCATGCAATGCACTGGGATACATGAAGAATCACTTCTTTCTTTTGTCTTGACTCTCTGTGTCTTTGTCCCTTTCTGCCTATTCTTGGGTTCTGTAGCTGAAATTGTTCTGTACTGTTAAAATCATATTTTCCAACGACATGTACTTTTTGACTACTTGTTTTCCACTGTTATGCCACTTGACTATCGTTTTTATTAGCAGATATGCTAATCCAGACTTGGTCAGTTGCTGTAATACTTTCTACACCTTTAATTAAAATGTACCTTTTAAATGTTTTAATATTGTTGTTGATTAAATGATAATGTATGTTAAGGGAAACTAAAGTACGTAGTAAGCTGGGAAAACATTAAATGGGTAATATGTTAATGGTAGAAAATGCTATCTTAGGCTGACTTTAAAGTAAAAATAATATAAATGAAGGTGTGGAGGTATAATGGCAGAATGTTGTTAATCCTGTGATAAAAAGAAACTACAGTGAGTAAACTAATTTTTCTTCTCTCTTTTTTTTTTTTTTTTTTTAACCACAAATAAAACTGATCAAGTCATCATTTAGGACAAAAGGATGAAGATACAACCCAGTTTCTCTGTCTAAGAGAAAAGCTTACCTAACCTTTTCAGTGACAACCAAAGCAAGGCGTTACTGTTCTCATACGTATTTCCTCATAGATGAGATTTCACTATTATTTAAAACCCACATCTTGTTCACTATTTGATGTTTCACCGTCAGAATTGATGCCCCATGAAGCTCTCCCAGGAGCGTTGCCTCCTTTACCGTTGTCAGTGCTATGGTTCAAGCTGGCCCATGTTCCTCTCTTAGAGCTTTCGTTTTCTTCTGTCTTCAGTGGCGGGATGCTACTGAACTGTACTGTATGTGTATAGTCCTTGGTATTGTATGGTTTGGATGTCAAAAAAACCCTTTCCCTACTTCTTCATTTATCTTTTCATGCTTTTTCCGTTTCTTTTTAGTCCAATATTTTTTTTTGAGCCAGTGCTGTTTGACTCACCCGTTAGAGCTTAGATGCAAAAGTGTTTTCATTTAAACCCAATTTCCTTACATATGGAGGTAGTAACTGCATCCCCTATTACAGTGTTCTCAGTTTAATCGTAAAGGCATAAAGAAGCAGTGATTTAGAACTGAAACTAGATTAATTCAAACAGAAATAAATTGGTTTTTCTTGGAAAAAAAAATATAAGAAAAAGGGAGAACTTAAGTGAAGCTGTGGTTGCTTCTTCACCATTGGAGACCCTTAAATCTTTCTTCAGCGTGTGCTCTTGCTCAACCAGAAGTTATAAACCTGGTGTTGGAACTGCTAGAGGAAACTTTATGGCCTGTGTTATGTAGGTGTCAGGTTTAGATTATTGTAACGGTCTTATTTGGCCTCAAAAATCTTAGAAAAGATGAGGTGGAATGCAATAAAACCAGTCTTGTATCTCTCTGCAGAATATATTGTTTAGGTTCATTAAGGTATTTCTGTTCAAAGATGAATTTCTTACTGTCAAGCCTGCTATCATCCTGAAATGAAACATCATCTGAGAACAGTGAGGTTATTTCTGGGACTACCTGATCTCTCTCCTCTTTTTACTCGGTAAAACTTATATACTCAGAGACATATGTGGTATTAGTTGACCCCCAAAAAAATGTTAATATTTTGCCATGTGGAGTATCTCAGAAGTATGCCTAAAGGCATTCAAGACAATGTCCTGGAGTCAGGGAAGTATGTAAAAAGACAAACTCCGTAGGGTGTTGTAGATTACAATTTTCTGCACCTCCATTTTCTTCTCCCCTTTCAATAGTTTGCACTCCTAGACTTTGGGTGTTAATGCAAGTACGTGCATTGGTGAGTATAGTACATCCTATCTTGACAAGCTTTGACTCAACCATCGGTGTGAGCGGGTGATTATATGGCTTAAGCAGACTCTTCTTTGCGGGGTGTGAGGTGAGAGTCGCGGGGGGTGCCCGCTGGTGGTGGTGGGGGGTCTCTGCAGAGGCAGCTCGCCCAGCGCCATCCACCATGGCACAGAGTGGCCTTTCCAGGGTCAGCCTGGCAGAGCAGCTCAGCAGGGGTTGAGCTGTTGTCCTGAAAAGCTGTCGCTGAGTACGTTTGACTTCTGACTGCTATAGCTCAGGACTCGGCAAAGCTGAAATTTTCATCAGCTTGTCTTAAAGTTTTTTTTCATATCAAGTTCCTACATGTTTTAGCTAGTTATTTTTCTTAAGCTTGAGAATTTATTGAAGAACCTCTTTGAAATCCAGGTCATGAAAAATACAGGTAGTGATACAGGTGTTATCGGGGTGTGATGCTCAGCAGTCCGAGGGAGATGGAATTGTCTAAGCCTCCTCAGTCACTGTCTACCCAGTTACAGGGGCTGAGCTTACTCTGTTTTCTTTCTGTAATTGGATTGGAATTGTGAAGGGGTCCTATCTATTGTGAATTTTGCTTCCTTGGGATATTAAATAGGATTTGTATTTGTAGTTGGAGAGAGATCAGGAGTTTCAGCTCTTTAGTACAGGTTTTTATCATTTTTTAACGTTCAGAACAATTTGTTCTGCTTCTAGGTACACTGAAAATAAGCAGGCTCTACAGCAAAACAGCATGAACTGATAGGTTCCCTCTCTACTCCTCCCCCTCCCCCAAAAAGCTGGGTTTTGCTCATAGTGTAAGGTTAATTCATGTAAACCATTTGCTTTTCTCTAAGAAAGATAAAATGGAAATGAGAGCAATATTACAAATACATAAAATACAGGTAAGCAACAGAAGCTTTTTATTTGATCAATAATTAGCTTAGTTGTTATAGAGCATTATTTAAAGTACCTGTGTGAAAGTAGGATTATTTAAATGTAAATATCAGTAGATTAAAATGTACAGCTGAATTAGCAAAGTAGGTCAAGTCATACGTGGCGCAACCTTCAGGGTCAGTAACAAACGTGAATCATCAACAAAGTATATGAAAATTCATCCACTCTCATATACAGCTTGATTAGCACAGTGTGCAGAGGCCCAACAGCTGAAACTGGTGACAAACCAAGTGTAAGGTAAAGTTTGCTACAAGAAATCAGGGAAGTCTACATTTGTATTCATAAAGTATTAAGGGGAAAAAAAAAGCCCAGTGAGCTCAAATCTGCCCTCCTGGATAGGTGATGACCCTTCCCATGGTGCCACTTCCACTAACATTTCAATTACTGAGCTGTGAAGCAGCATCAGTAAGAAAATCACCCGATACCTGCAGCTGTAAAAAAGCACGAGCTCAAATGAAGTACTGTGCAGTGCTTGGGCAGCAAAATATGCAACGTGATTATTAGAAATTATGTAACTCTTTCACCAAAATACATGAAAAATGAGCAGTAAAGTATGCGGTTTGATCTCTTAAATGAAGACACATTTTACTGAGCTAGTGTGTCTGGATGGATTTTGCCTTATGCAACAGTAACATCTCATTAACCACAAGCAATTCCAAATTTTGTCTCAATCCTGTTAATGTCAAAACTTCTTTATTGATGTTGTGTTGCTGGGAGCGATTTTGGTAAAATAACAAAGGAGTTATTTTACTAGTATTACTTTTTTTGTTTTGGTGAAAATGTGTCTTCCGTGGCTGCTGATGCTCTGTTGGCCCTCTTTGGCCTGGGTGTCTCCTTGGGTACCAGGAGCTGGGCTGCAAAGCATCCCAAAGCAACCCTTGTGCCGTGCCTGGAAATCCACGTTGCTTCGTGATCTCGATGTTGTGTCCTCAGGATCTCTGCAGCTCCCTGCTTCCCACCGACTGAATTTCTGAGCCAGGAAAACCATCTTAACAGAACAACGAATCAAAAGATAAAAAGCAACGAAGAAGCTGGCTCTCACACATGAGGAAATACTTATGAGAGCAGTAACTTCGTATTCCTTTCTCACTGAAAAGGTTACATAAAAAACAGCCTTAGTTAGAAGTCCAGTGAATGTAACATTTGGGGTTTTTTTTGTAGGCATTTGACATTTTACAGATAGACGAGATAAATACCATTACTAAGAAGCTGTAGCAAAGGAAAAATATTCTAACCTTGGAATAAAAGTTCATTTTTATCTCTGCGTGAAGTGGATCAAGGACTTAATGCAGAAAGTTCTTTTTCCCCACCTTTATCTTTCTCCAAGCATTTGATATTACTCAAATTGTTAGATAGCGATTATAGATTCCCTAATTGTAGAAGATGATTTATATTGTAAAGTACACGAGGTTTCTGTTCCAAAGAGATGTTTGTTTATATGTCTGTAGAAATAAATTGGTTTATGCTACTAAATTAACTTGGTTCTGGGTCAGGTTTTCACTGGCAGAAGCAATTACTGCTGCTCCCTTTAGAGAGAGTGTCTCTCCTAGTTTTGGGATGGCCAAACCATTGCTGTCATCTACCCCAGGTCGGGGTAATGTGCACCCTTACCTGAATCGCAGTTCTGACCTAGAGCATATATTTTTTTTAATAAATAGATAATCTTGATTTCAGGCAAGAGAAAATTTCAGGAGGGTATTCACAAGGGGAGGGAAAACTCATCAACTGACTTCAGGGAGTATTTTTAGTGTAATTGCAAGATTAAAATGAATATCTTAGGTTTTCTTCTCTTTCCATGTACCAGTCTGCTTTTAACAACTTCCCAACATACGCCAGGCATGTGTTGCGATGTGTACGCTGCAACACATACTGCACAAGAAGGGACTGTGAGACTTTGTCTATGGTATAGAAAAGAAATTTTTTTTTTCAGCAGAAACTGCCTTTGGCTAACTGGCAAACCAGTGTTTGTTCCTGAGTAATACCGTGGGTAGTTTACGATGTAGGATTGCTATTGTTCTCATTTCTGAAAAGTTTAAATAGAATTATTGTAGGATTTATGTACATCATATATAAATATGCCTTAGTAGAATTTATGTATGTTGTGTATGAATAATGGCTTTTTTATGAAGCAGAACAGTAAGACACCTTTTGAATCTAGTCATTAATAACTGACACTATCACTTCTGGTTTTTTGATCTAGAAGAGTGATCTTTTCCAAATATTTTCTCTTCCTTTAGGATTTTCTGATGGAAACATTCATCATGTTCAAGAATCTCATTGGGAAGAATGTCTATCCCTTCGACTGGGTTATAATGAACATGATGCAGAATAAGTAAGTATAAAGGAAAAAGCACGGTAGCTTTCTGAGATGGCTGTTTCATGTTTGATCTGAAACAACAGTGTTGCTTGGAAACAGTAAAACACAATGCAGCAGCTAGGGTGGTGGGGTTTTTTGTTGGTTTTTTTTTCCCTTCTGTGATGCAAATAATTATTTAAAAATTGGCTTTGGAGATTGCAGGGCAGTGTTTTAGTGGCCTGTTTGGGGGCTCTTGGAGTCCTCCACAAATTAAGGGTGGCATCATTCAGAGAACCAAAATTTTGGAACAAACTGTAGATGCAGTACGGATCTGTACATATCTTATAACAATTAAATGTATTCCTTTGGGGGTAAATTATATGTTTTGCATATGACCTCAAAAACTAGTGGTTATCCTATGCTGACTTAGAGGTGTATGTTCTGGAGTATTTTCAGTGGCATTAACAAGAAAGAATTGAAAGGGCATTTTAAACCCAGATTCCATCAGCCCAGTAATGAAGAGACAGGCTGCAAATGTTTCTAGTCCTCCTTTTTTTTTTGCTCAATAATTGCAGCTTTATCATTCTTTAGCATTCCTTTGTGCAGTATTTTATGATTGTGACATTTATTAAGTGTGTCAAATGCTTTTATGTGTGCCGTGATGAAAGTATAAGGAAGAAGTATTATATTTACTAGCTGCCTGGAGAAATCTCTTCTGTGCTTACTGGTAGCTACCATGGCTATAGTTGTCAGTATTTACTTGTATAAAATTCCGAACCACAGTTCCTACTCTCTTATAAAAATGCACCATAACTTTAATCTTGGCTTCTTAAGTCTTCTTAATGGCCTAATAAAATCCATTCTTAATAAATATGAGTTAGGAGATTGAGCCATCTTTTGAGTTATACCCATTGGTTATGGATGCACACTTCTGCGTTGCTGCAGCTTGCAAAGCACCTGCTGTTTTAAATGAAGAGCCCTTTGAGATTAGCTGATGAGGAAGATCTAAAGGCCCTTGGGTTTCTTTTTTTTTTTTTATTTTATTTCAAAAGTGGTTTTGGTTCAAGAACTCCAACTGTCTCGAGAGTCGTGTTGCAGGTGCTTTGGAAACCCTCACAGCGTATGTTACCTGGCATCCTTCCGAACAGAACACCTCTCTGGTTTACGGAATTTTTCAAGAGATTGAAATATGATTGGGAAGGTTTGTGTTTGGACACTAACCAGTCACATGGCAATTACAGTGGTGTGAACAGTATTGCGATGACTCTTCCCCCAAATGTAAAGAAAATGAGTATTCCTTATATTATCTTCACGATACTGCCAAATGACCTCTCAGTGTTCGTTTGGGAGGGGATTTGACCTCGATTTTTTTTTTTTTTTTTTTAGAACTGCAGCATTAAGGTCATAGAAATAAAAGAGCAAAAGTATAGAAAGAGCCTTTCCCTCCCCACCATTTTTTCTTTAAAGCACAAAAGTATTCTTACCAGGCAGTTCCTCACTCTGAAAATTTGAAGTAATACAGTGTGATGCACAGATCCGCAGTTAGCATAGGGGCTTTGATTTTCTGATCTGTAAAAATAGTCTTGTCTTTTCCCATGCTGAGCATTAAGTCCTGAAGAAGCAGAAACGGGATGTGTTGTTAAGATCTCTGATTCTTACTGAATAACCTCAGTACCCATAGAATATTTGAGTAGTAATTAAAGTTGAAAACAAAAATGGTTTTCAAGTCTTTCTGGTGTTGATGAATATCTGCAGAAGTGCTAAAGGGGGTTGTTCATCTCTAATTTACAAGTTCATTTTCATTACACCAGCTTGTTTGTAAATGCTTCTGAATTGATTTGAGTGCTTTTCATTTTTCCTGTTGAAGTTAATGTGGTTTCCAAAACCAGAAAGCTGCATTGTAAAATACCTTTTTGTCCATCTGGTCCATTTATTTTCGCCCCTATAAACTTTTATTGAAGAAAACTAGGACAAATTTAAGAACAAATTCTGTCTTTTAAAGCTACCACGTCCTCTCAATAGAAATATCTCGGAGCATGCCATTTTGTGTCACTCTTGCAAAGTATTTCTTCCTGCAGATCGAGTATTTCCGTGCTATGAGCCAAATTAAGTGAGCTCATTTTTAAATATATCCAGAATGTTTGTGAGTTCATTTGTTTCCCTGCATGAAATATATCTGGTAGTGTGAAACAAAGGAAAAAAAAAAATACCCAGCTGGAAGTTAGACCTCTAAGCCCCCTCCGTGTGCAGCAGAGAGACCGGTCCCTTAGGAGGTATCTCTTCACCTGCACAGCAGAGACAGCCCGGGCAGCTCCTCTCCATGCGATGGTTTGCTTCCACATCGTTAACAGTGGATTAAAACGTTCTGGCTGAGATAGAGTTGTAGCTACGGGGGAAGAGGGGAAATGGAGAAATGCGTGTGAATGACTGTATTACAGGGAATATTTGCAAATACCTGTTTAGTTAAAATTTAGTACTACACTTTGAACTTTACTAGTAGGATTCCTATATACATAAATATATGCATGCTTATTAATAGTCACAGAAATTACTGTCGTTCTATATAGTTTGTATGCATGTTTTTGTTACAGTGCGTTAAAACTTCAGCGTACTATCTCTTTCCTATGCCCACAGTGTGCTGTGCCATGCGCAGGATTACTTCCCATGCTCAGCATGCCTTTGTTTCAATAATACAGATAGTCACGCTGCGTTACCACCTGTTGTGCTGAAATGAACACAAAAATCTTCCTATCTAATGAGATAATTGTTACTTTTTTGTTCTTAGGTGTGCCACTTAATACTCTATTTACTGATTTCTCTAATTTAATTAAAAATAGCATCTATTGCTTTAGCAAAGCAATTTGTTCATTAAGAGTCCAAGGTTTTGAATGTCACCGGTTTCCTGTAATCCTTTGGTTTGCCACCAATATATTCAAGGTGGCATTGGTTTGCTGACTGCTGATCAGACGTGGCAGGACACGGCGGTCGCAGTGGAGGTCCGTCAGGTGCTGTGCAACGTAAGTTGTCAGAGGGGGTAAAAGAAAAGAATATTCAAACTGATGCTATGGCCTTTCCTTCCACTGTTGAATTTCAGTCCAAATTAGCTGCTGTTTTACAGTAAACAATATCGAAGCAACAGAGATGGAAAGCAACATTGATGACAGGGTGACAGAGATGAGTAATAGACCATAGCGTGTACGTTTCAAACAGCTACTTCTAGGAGAAGAGCAAGAGGCTGTGCTTAAACCAGAAAGCAGAATGCCTAAAAGGCCAATACCTGCCAGCACTGTGCTTTTAGGGGTGGTTGATTGAAAGGAATATTCAAATAGTATTTAATAATTAAGTCTTTATCCATGTATTGTCTTGAAATGGCCATTGCTTTGGGGTAAATGTAAAGAAGAGAGAAGACAGAGGGGCAGAAAGAGAAGAAATGGCCTTCGGACACATAAAATTTTGCAGCAGAGCAGATGGGAATAGCCCTTGCATAGCCACGTTGAATTGCATAGGAATATTGATCATAAACCGTAGCAAGAAACGTTCAAGTTCGAGGCTGGGGGAAATACTGTGGCAGCGAGCGCTGCGGTGGATTGCTCGGGGCAGCGTGAAGTCTCCAGCAGCAGAGGTGTTTAAAAACAGCTTGACAAGCATCTGCTAAGATGCCGGTTATAATTTAGGGAAAAGGGGAGTAGACTAAATGATCTCCAGAGAGTCGTCTGGAGCCCTGTCACTCTGTCGGATGGTGGATGCTGGGCCGGGACTCGGAGGTGAACTCCTTTTGCTGTGGCAGCAGCTGCCTGCGCGGTGTTCGCGTGGGCATCGGTCGCTCGGTGCTGTTCCTCCGCCTTGGACTGCGTTAGGATTACGTCTCGTTTAAATTGACGTAGCTTTTCATCTGTTGGGTTTTCTTTTTTAACGGGAATTTTTAAGGCTGGTAAACTCCCGGCAAGTGGTTGCTAAATGTTTTCGTGATCACGGTGCCTAAAAATAAGGATGAGCTAAGACAACTTTAAAAGAAAATGCTACTTGTAGTTTTAAATATTGCTGTTAGGAATTGCTGATAATTCTGGTTAAGATACTTGGGCACCTTTAAATTACATCTGTTGTAAGGTTTATACGTGTTCACATTTTCAGGAAGAGTTACTCCTATTAAGGTAAAGGCATAATAATATCACTGGATTAAAAGGAAGTGTTTTTATCAGCTGTGTTGAAAGCTGCTGCGACAGCCACTTTGTAGCGATCCACCAGATGCTTGATAATGAAATTTAGGCCTGATCTTCAACTATCATGGTATTTCTGTCGTGCAGGTCTCTGTGATAAACTCCAATAGCTGTATTTAGTAGTTGCAAGGAGTCAGGAGGTTTTTCCTGTGTTTCAGGATAGGGACGGCGAGCACTTCAGAGGCAGATTCTTCATTCCAGGCATCTCCTGCAGGAAAATGCACTTGGAGTTTTAACTGTAAAAGTAGTTTAAAAAAAAAAAAGGCAGGGATTTTGTATTGTTTACATTTTTCCCTTCTAAATCATGTTTAGAAATGATTCAGAAATGGTTTAGAAATTGTTTTTAACTTTTGTCGTAAGCTGACAGGCTAAACTTAGGTTCCTCTTAAACACATAACTCAGAACATGAAAACAGTTCCTCTCTGTGTTTTTGTAAATGAAAATAATTTAGTCTTTGGTCTTACTTTTGGCATTTGAGACAATCAGTTCCTTTGGTACACCTTATGTTATTTTAATTTATAGCTACTACTTTCATCTGCAACTGTTCCAGTGGAAGCTGAGCTGCCTATGAAAAATGAATTTGATGTTTTCTGTTCTATTTTTTGTGTCTAATGTCCACATTTACATAAAATACCTGGTTATATTGCCTTTTGAAGTCGGAGAAAAAGGGATGAGATGCTTCTCAGTGAGAATGCGGTTTCTTGTGCCCACGTATTTTTTTCCAGAGGAGATATATCTTGCCTTGCGGAGGGAATCTGGCGGGTGTTACCTGCTCCCCACTAGTGCTGCATTGGCTTTGCAGGTGGGTGGAGGTGTGTTTCCTTCCAAAAACCCAGTCCAGAAGCTTAATGAATTTTCTGCGTGAAAAAGAAAAAAAAATCTTGCAAAGAGGAGGAGGAAGGCTCAGGGAGATACGTCTGGTAAACACGTATCTTTTTACTGTTGCCGGAGTGGCTTGTACATGTTTATTTTTGGAGCTTCCAGGGAAATGTGGGCTGTTCTGCTCCATGGTTGTCATAGCAGTACCTGTCAGATCTATACTGCGCTTTCAGAATTAACTTCAGCTGTGTATGTGACTATCCATCAATAGTGTGCAAACACTGAAGTGGTTATGAACTGAAGCAAGTTTTGCGTAACTGTGAACCTTAAAATGTAGTACAGGCTTTAGTTGCCTAAGAGTTATTCTTACTGACAAGTAACCCAAAGCCAAAATAAAACTGTTTTTCAGATTATTGAAATTTTGCTTAATTGCAATATTCTGCTAGGTTTTATACAGGCATATAGAAATAAAAACACTGATTTTTTTTTAATAAATGTATGAAAATAGGCTCTTAGCACTTACATAATTGACCAGTCAAGTTGCATCTGTCAAATTAAATGCAAGTGCAAAAGCTCTTATTTAAAATCCATCCCAAGCTACTGACGGATGGAGGTGTGGTTTTCACAACAGGGGAGAACAGTCCGGAAGGATGACAAAGGTTCTGGGTAGAAAACTGCAGAAAATGCAGGGACCCAACACAGCTCTACAGACTATTAAGTAGTATCACACATATGGGATGCGGGGAGGAAGCACAAAAGAACTTTGAAATCATTGTTTTATTTTCCAAAACCCCTGCACAGGTACATGCATTAATACCATGTTCAAAGAGATTATTAGTAGATGTGACTTGAAAGCTTGCACTTATAACTGGAGCACTGATCATTAAAATATTTACTCAATATGTATTGATATGGAGTACGGTAACTGGTTTACATTTCCAAATAGAATATTGTGATGAAGAAACTGTTTGAAATGCAATTATATTTTAGGAGGAGAAGGGACGTGTTGTTTCAAGGAGAGCCTGAACAGTAGGAAAAGCTTTGATTAGAAGGAATCAGTGTTGCTTTTCCTGACTATTAATACATTTCCTATACGACTCTGTGCTTTCTTATTTAGAAAGTTTTAAGAGTCCAGACGTGCAGCTTGAACAACAAAATAATTTTGTTTAGGGAAGGAATGAAATAAGACTTCATATGGGAGCAATTTTGTTTGTCTTTAGTGACAAATACTTCTCTGTATAGAAGAACCTCCCACTATTTACCATGCATAGATTGAGGATAAAAATTTTCAAAGCATGTAACTTTCTTAGGAGCCAGTTTTCAAAATTAACTCATGTGCTCAAAAGTTTGGTCTTCATCTGTAAATAAAAGAGATGAATGCATGTTGATAAATTATATAAAGGTACAGCTTCTATACATGAAGGGAATTTTTTTGCTGTCCATAAAACCTAGTTGCATAATGTACTGACCTTTTCAGTAAAGACCTTGCAGGATTTTTGGTTTAGTATTGTACCTGTCAAATTAACTGGACCTGGGAGTAAAATGAAGGTACTTGACTATGTTTAAAATAACACAGGGGGCGGTGGGGGCTGTTCTTACTCAAAAGGCTGAGATTCCTTGAAGGAATATGCTTCAGCGGGTGCTTTTTTCCCGTGATGGTTTCCATAGTGGGAGGAAAGGAAGCATCCCCCGTAGCAGGTTATTTTATCCCAGCCATTTGGAGTTAGAAATGTTGTGCCTGCCATAGGTGGTATATTGATAACGGTACTGTCGAGAGAACTGATGAACAGTTGGGGTTTTGGCAGTCCACTGGATTTAAGGGATCTGTTTTTCTCCTTTATTTCTGTTATCTGTGATCAGTTATGCTGGGGAAGTGGAGTAGCAGCCTTTGCACCAGTGGAGCTGCCAACATTGGGGATGAACGGGTGAGATGTCGCAGCCCCCCCCAAAACATCTGCTGCTTCTCCGAGTACTCCCCCCGTTTATTTGTGTCATGATTAATCTCTCCTGGGGTCTAGAGGTGGAATAATGATTCCCAGCACTAAAATAGTTACCATTTTAATCATTATTATACAGTCTAAATTAAGGGTTTCATATGTTTGAAGACGCGTGTATTTGGTGAAGGCATCCTGCAGCAGGGAAGGTGGGCTTGGGCTGGGTGACTGTGTCGAGCATCTGCTGTGACTCTGCTTGTTCTGTCTTTTATTATTATGCTTCCCTTGACAAACCTATTTTTCTGTCCCTAAAGTGTGGATGGGATTTGCTCTCCTCCTGGGAATGTAGATCTCTGTACCATGCCATCTCATCAGGTGAAGGCTGTTGCAGGTGTATTTCATCCTAAAGCATGAGGGAGATGGTGCGTTTAATTTTGCTGGGGAAAGAATGATCCTTATTCAGTACTCGCTTCGAAAATATCACTGTGGAGCATTAGACTAATATGCACATCTCCATTGTTCAGCGGTAGTTAACGTCATCTCAAAGTATTTCTGATATATTCCGTGACACTTCAACCTTTTATTTGCCACAAGAAAATTACGGTGACTTTAAAGAAAAGAGTTGTGTGTTGGGGAGCATCTCTTGCTGAACTAGAAAGACATAGGGATAAAATGATCCCAACTGCAGGTGTTCTTGAGTTCAAGTTTTATATATGAAGGGGATAAAAGGTGAATTAAGGTTTTAGAGATTTTTCTCTTCTTTTCCTCTGTTACAAGGCCTTGCTATTTTTGGCTCTTTGCAAAGTTTTAAGTAACGAGGAAGTCTTAAGGTTTGGACCTGGTGATATTCCTGTTTGTTAACTGGTTGTCCTCCTTTGAGTGGTGGCAGATTTAATCCCTTCAAGACATTTTGAATACTACATGTATCTAATGAAGTTTGAGAACTGTGAAGAGATGTGTGAATTTAGAATAATACTTCATGCAGCGGACTTCCCGTGTTACCGCTGTGGTTTTTACATACAGGGTATTTCCTGGGGCTTCACTGGTAGGGGTAGCTACTAAACCAAGAGTTTGCCCTGCTGGTCATCTTCCTTGATATATTTTACCAACTCTTAAATATTTGTTCTGCAAACATGTAATGAGCAATTGAGAGGCACCTCACAGACTGTCGGTTTTAGAAGCGGCTCAGAAATGTGATGCTTTAAAAGAAAAATAGGGCATACGAGCTCCATGCAACTGAGCAAAAGTAGCAGCTTGGCTCAATGGTTACAATAAGCAAAAGCAAGATAACATTGCAAATAGCTTTTTCTTCCTCAGTTTCTGGAATCACCATCCACAGTACGCTGTGGGTATCTGGTTTCATTTGTTTTTAACAAGATACTAATAAAACCAACTCATTATTTTGGATGCTAGCACTTTTTTTTTTCCCAACTTGCATATATACAATGTTAAGAACTCCTGGGTTTAATATATTGTTTTGAAAGAAAGCTACGGGAGGTTATTAGGCTATGTGTCATGATAATTCTCTGGTAAGAGTCTAACCGAGATCTGAAGAACCATTGCCAAATGAATTTCAAATGGAAAAGAATTATTTGGATATTGTTTTCCCTCCTAGAATCTAAACCTAGGTTGACATTAAAATACTTCGTGATGATTGTACTCGTGAGCATATTATACCAACCAATATATTTACCAGTTTGATTTGTATGAAATTTTTTGGTTATCAAATGGTGCAGTTCAAGAAGAATCCAATATATTCTGCACTGAATAGTGGATAATAATATGTTCTTACATATTTTTGTTTATCTGGTTTGTACTTTAATTGTTTCAGGAGCAGCAGAAACCCTTAGCAGATCACTTTTAATCAGATAGATCCTTTAGTGGAAGAGTTCCTTTAATCTAAAATTTTCTGATTCTAAATTTTCTAATTGCAAGTGAAAAAACCCTAACTGTAATTTTAAATTTTAAATTGTATTTTATAATTCTAATGTTCATTTTCTCTTTTGCTGTCTGAACTCACTCAAAAGACCCTGTTGTGTAGATATTCAAAGTTTAGCTGGGTATAAGGTTGAGGGAGGTCAGATCATGAACAGTAGAATTCCCATTATTGTACCAGTGTGGGTGTTTGGGATGAAGCTGCATATAAATATTTGCTTTCCCATTTCTTGAAGCCTTTGGGACCACATGCCTTATAGTTTTATTCCACTTTGCCTGGCTCCTCGCATTCAGTTTTGGTGCCGGATCAGCCTCTCTCCCTGCAGCACCAAATTTCGTGGGACTGCCCGGAGGAGTGATTGCTCTCTAGGTTCCCACAGGAAAAATTAAGTATCGGCCATAAACGTGACGAAAACCAAGGCTGAGAAAATGATGCCGGTGTCCTTTGGTGGTGGGAGCCCAGAGGCATCCCGGCTGTCCCTCCTCCCGCGGGGCTGAGCCCGGGCGGCCCCGAGAGCTCCCCGAGCTGTGCCATCGAGGAGACTTCTGATGGTCTCGTGTTTAAATGCGGCTTCAAATTGTCTTCCTTCTGGTGGGAGGGAAAAAGCTACTACCTTATCATACGGCCGACGGCCTTGCGATGCGTGCAGCATATACACAAGGACACCTAAACCCCCTGGAATGTGCTCTTCCCGTTATTAATTGACATTCTGGTGCCCTGACGGGCAGCCTGTACTCTGGGGCAACTGCCTGGATCGATCCCTTCTGGATATTTAAACAACGGCATGAAGTGCTGTCCGCATCACAGACCCAAATATGAAATTGCTTTTTTTTTTTTTTTTGGCACAAAATGTATGGCATGAACAAGAAGGTGTGAATACTTGTTTCTTATAAAAGCAGCAGCACGAAGTAGTTAATTAAATGAAGCTGAAGGTGTTAAATCAAAAAGCATGTTAGCAGGACTCCATTTTTACTAACAGTAAAAGCTAGTGTCATGTGATGTCTATTTTTAACATGGAAGGTGTAGCAATTTTCACTTAAAATTGTTATTTTTCCATGTCAGTTTCATTTTCGTTAATACTATTGCACATTTAAAAATACCTAGTGAGTGAAGCTTGTGCTGCTTTTTCACACTTGAGTTTTATTAATCTTCTCCTCTTGCAGTATTTAAAAAAAAACCCAATATTTCAGTCTTTAGAAGTAACAAAAAATGTTATCTGTAGATTGGAAATGGAAGTTCAGGCTTAAGTGCTTCTCTTGGCTGTTACTCTGTAATGAAGATTTCTGTAGTTAGCTTTGAAAGCGGATTGTAAATTCTATGTCTTTGACCATCAGTTAGTGACTTTGTTATTTTCAGCACTTGGAGGTGGGAGAGAAAATGGCCTTTTCGCTGATCAGTCATCTTTTAGAAAGCGTTTTATTTACTTTTCCAGTAAAATCAATTGCTCTGCACTGTAATTCTCCTATTTCCTTTAAATAATAATAATAAAAAGTATCAGAACCACAGAAATTCATACCCCTTTTCTTCTTCCAAACAAAGAAGGAAAAGCCCAAGCCTGTTGATTTTCAGGTAAGTGGGAGGTTTTGCTCTCCCGAGGGATTCCCATAGGAAACGGGAGTAGCTGACCCGCCACACGCAGGGCATGGGGATGCCGGAGCGGAGGTGGGATGCAGTTGCCACCGCACGGAGCAAAGCCACCAGCAGCAGTATCAGAGAAAACACTTTGCCCTTTCTTCCTTCTGAGACAGGAATTTCTTCTGGGAGCAAGTTATGATATTGCAAAGGAAAATAGAGTTGAGTGCGTGGTCCTCTTCTTACGTATCAACAACCATTGCAGGAAATGCTGTAGTGTGTTGATTCCTGTTGATTTACTTTCCATAGACAAATCTGTATCTGTAACATTCCTAGCTTATTCCTTCTGACTGCCTTCCATCCATCACCTTTTTGTGATACAGGAATAAAAAATACTGGGAAATAGCAAAAGCTGCAACATTGTCCCTTCTGCATTACCAATCTCAAGAGCTATCCCTCGAGAAATGCAAGAAGAAATTTTCTTGATGGTGGTACAAGAAGTCAGGACGCTTTAAACCTTAGGGACAAGAGACACAAAAATTCAGCAGGCTTTTGGAGAAGTTTATCCTTCACATACTGAGCCAGTGAGGCTGGCTGTGTAGGTCTACATGTGAAGAATACATCAGGTTATCAGACTTCAAGAATTATTAAGTTTGCCCATGATTTTTTCCCTTTTTTTTTTTTTTTCCCGAGATATGAGTTTTAGGATTGATGCAGTGTCCAGAGTGTTTTACTCTCTGCCCTTTCAAAAATCTCATCTGATTTACATTGCCAGGATTTGGTGAAAAATGACAACTGGATAACACGTAAAGAAATCTTCCACAGCCTTCTGGGCTGAACTATTTTTACTTTTGGAAATACCAGTTCCTATTTAAGTGTGGCAAGCTGAAAAAGCTTTCCCTAAAGTGGAAGGAATAATGTTTTGAGCCACTTTCCTTTGGCCCAGACAAGCCCGTGGGCAAGGAAGGCTGAAACTGTGATGTCGGGAAGCTTCTTGGATTGCTCTGTATTGAGAAAGTCTTTCATTGAGTTTAGCCAAACTATACCCTGTCTCTTCTTGCTTGCAGGCTGTTGTGTTTCAGGAGACAGCTTGTCAGAAGGGACCAGCCCTCGTGACTCCCAAGTCTCGTGCCAAAATCTTAATTTCCCTTTTTTTTGTTAATTTTGTCTCATAGCGCCAAAAGAGTCACTTTGTAGGTGAAAGGTGTCCAGAAGTGCCTGTTGGTATCCAGCCTGGATCCACACTGTGCTGCTGCTGGCACTGGGGTAGCTCCAGCCTCCAACACATTTAACACCATTTCGATTGTATTTCCTTCTCCTGCCAATATTAGCCCATTTTAAGGAGAATGAAGTTATACAAGAACAAAAATAATATCAGAATATCAATGATAATTTTACTGCATCATTTCAAATGCTGGTTCTTCTACTGCAAGATTTTTCTGCCATGCATGTGTAGCATATTAAATGAACATGGTAGAAGGAGTAGCTTGATTAAACGGAAGTGTTGGATGTATTATAAAATAGTACTTTTCTCTTCATGTGTGATTTTTTTTAATAGTTCACAAAAACAGTGACCAGCACAGTTATCAATTTAATATAATATTGGTAAAACATGCCTAAAGCCCCATTGGCTTTTAAGTTGGCAACATGTTCCTTTTCTGGGTTTTCATCTTTTTAAATGACTGACAATTATGTAGCACTTCGGCTTCGGAGAGCAGTAGCCTCAATGTGCAAAAAGCCAGTGAGGCCTTTTCTGGGGTTATTCAATTTTAGGATCAGAAGTATTTCATGAACAGATTCTAGAAAACAAGCTTTTACAGTTCCAAGTGTGAGAAAGCACAGCCAGTGTAGTAATAACTAGAGTTTAAGAAAAAAAAAAGAAGAAAATTATTCATGCTCTGATAAAACAGATTGTACAATCATGTGTGAATATAGGACAATAAGAGTTTAAAGGGTATTTAGAGAGAAAAGAGGTACCAGATCCTGGGCTATCACCACTGTGAAGGTTTATATCACTGAATATGAGGACTGAAAAGTCACGTTCTCTGTCTCTTAATGGCATAGGAGGCATAGATTTAGCTCAGCCGTTCTTGACAGATGTTTCTCTTTTTTCATCACAAGGATTTGTGTTAAAGTTAAGCAGGCACTGTTGCAGCTGGTAAAACAGACATATTGACTGATCTTGGGATGAACAGCTTGAAATGATGAGGTAAATTCATTATTTTTTTAACACTTACCAAAATGAGAGCATCCTTAATATACAGGTAATGGATACATATAATCATTTGTGTCAGGAAATATTAATGGTGGGCCACATACTGTCAGATGCTTCTGTGCAACTCCTGTTCTTTGAATGGGTGAACTTTAAGCATCCGAGTTGTTTTTCGTTTGGGGTCTTAAAAACAATAATATGAAAGATATTGAAAGCAAATGTTTTCCTTCTTTAAAGTCATTGTATATATACATTCATCAAAAGCCTGTTGAGCTGTGAAGGGTGTTTACTGTTCCGTGTATTCAAGGATGCGCTTGCGTTTGCTCTGCCAGTGACAGCAGCTTTGATCTCCTAGCTTTTCAGATTTTTGTCCTGCCACGTATGGGAAAACCTTGCCCCTCTGCCTGTTGAAAGCCAGCACCTAACACCTCCCGAGCTCCCTCCAAAGCCTGCCTGCGTTCGCAGCCTGCATCCAGAGCCCTCTGGCTGCTGGAAGGACCGAGCTCTGGAAACACCTTTGCTGTTCCCCCTCTGACCTTTCCCACCCCCACTCGCCTGTTAATCTTGCCTTAAACCCTCGCCTTCAGACTCGGGAAGGGCGTTACAGCCTTACCTTTGTGGGAGTTGTTTGCTGATTGCCAGCAACTTCAGGATAATACAAAAATTTAAATAAATGCATGGTTGCTCCAGAAGATGTGAAAACTGTAATTTTTAAGGTCAGTATGATTATCAGTAAAATGGAAAGGATACCTGCAAGTAGCTTCAGAGAGGCAGCTGAAAAACGGAGCTTCTGATCCCTGAAGCTGCTATCTCCGGCTGTGTTGTGACAACTTGCTAAAGTTCATTTTAGAGCTACTGCTGCCGGGTGAAAAACACCACCTCTCCGTAACACAAAGCACTCTTTTCATACAATATCACCCCCCTGATTAAATTTATTATTTTTTTTTGACAGCTTAATTTGTTTTGGCAGGCTTTACGCTGGCTCAGGTGTCATCTGTCTTTCTGTAGCTGGTGTAGAGGCAGCTTTAAAGCACTGGGCTGGTGCAAGGGCTGTATCTCATGCGCTGTGGCCAATTCCCAGCGTGGGGATCGCTCCCCTGACTGGGACCAACTGGATACCGATGGGTTGTGGCATGCTGGTGATGGACAGTGTGGCCTTGGGCAGGATGCTGCCAGGGAGAGCCTTGTCCCTTTATCTCAACCTTGATCTTGTATCTCTAAACCAAGCGTAACTTCTGGGTAGTGAGTAGTTTGCAAAGGTGATTCGTCTGCCACCAGCTGCCGTCCGTGGGGAAGGCTGTTCGCCATTATACAGTCATACATAGGCATATGTGCCATTGATCGCAGAGGGGCAGGGGGCTGGGGTACCAACTCTACCCTGTTAATAGCACATATTATGTCGCCTTCTGGATGGAGGGCTGATCAGTATTGCTTTAAAGAGCTACATCTGGCAGGTTATTGAAACTATTAAGAGTGATTATACTGCAGTCTAGGTGCTTACGAGTGCTGTGGTTAGGCACCGTAAGAAACATAAGTGTTAACAGGAGGAGACAGAGTAGAATATAAACTTTCTGTTTGGAGTTCCTGCAGTATGTGCAAGTAACACACCGTGGCATCAGACATGGGGCACTAGCACGGAGTTCCCCTGTGCTGTTAGAGCATCAGCCCACGGTCGCCGCTGGTTTTCCTGGGCTCTTGTCAAATTAATATGGATGTTGCAAAGTAAATTTTTGACTGGCAGCTGCTCTGTTCTCTGGTAGGAAACTTGGGATCAAGGTGCAACAGCAGTTAGGTGGGAATGCACAGAGTAAGATGTCTTTTGCTAATACATGAACATTGAGATGCGTTGCACCATGTGGCAAATCAACTTATCCTCAAAAACACTGGGAAGTTAGTCCACCAGGTGGGCTTCTGCATGGCGGTGAGTGCCCATCAGACTCCTCCTTCACCAGGATGTATTATTGCCTGTGGGTTGGATGGATGAAGTGCACAGCCCATGGAACGAGGAAGGCTGTAACAGTTGTATCCGCCCTCCCTGGTTTTTATTCCTCTTCTATGTTTTTCTCATGTTACATGTAAAAATTTTGGTTCCTGTTGCAGTCAAACTGCAGTAGCTTTGTGGGAGGAACAGATGATCCTATATTAACGGAGAACTTAAAAATTGCCTTTATGACATTACTTATTTCTTCATGCTGAAATTTTCCCTCTGAGAATTCAGATATTCAGTAATCACTGGTTTTCTCCCCCTCTGTGTTTGGCTCTGATAAAATGTATTAGTTTCTATGTTTACCTTTTGCTGGACCAGTCATTTCTGCAGTATGCAAGGCGTAACAAAAGTACTCATAAAGTTGGAAAAATGAGTAAGATATAGAAGAAGATATTCGATGGTTTTCTGACAGTTCACTTAGATATCCAAACAGAAACATTTCTGGAATGAATTTTAGTTGCATGTTTTTGTCAGTGAGATCTTGAAAGGAGGCGCAGTACTACGATGTATTTGTGAGTATTCACTCTCCCCCACACATTGTTGTCTTACATTCTTCTTGCTGGACTGTTTTGCATCTTTTCAGCCAGCAACCGTGTTTAATTTTTAAAAATTAAAGTAAACTTGCCAACTGTCAAAACCAAACATGTTTTATGTAAGTTCTCCTTGAACACTGAATACTTTTACATTTGTCAAGACTATTCTTGACAACATGCTTCTTCCCCAACCACTTCAGTCATGTTTTCTCAAGGAGAAGTTTTCTTAAGGAAAATATTTCCCTCTGAGATACATCTCATAGTTATTACCTGACTAATGTATTCATATTGGGATGTACCTTCCTCTTTTGGTACAGCATCAAGCACTTTTTAGGCTTACCACATACTCATTCAGCACTTGCCACTGTATTGTATCCTAGAAAATGCTACTTCTTAGCCATAGAGTTTTTGTGGTCTAGGTAAACCTGTGATTTTCAGTGCTTTTGTCGGCATCTAAGGATTTTTATTTATTTTTTTTAAGAATTATTCCTCATCTTTTCCAGTTTGTCCAAATGTTTCTACTGCAGGAGTGCCAAGAAGCAAATGTGCTTTTTCAGGTGAATATTGATCAAGGAGTGTAGCGAGGGATCATTGCATTTTCACTCCTTGCCAAATTCAGTACCGGAGTACCTTACTGTAGCAATGAAATTATACAAATGTGTGCTGAGTTTGGCTTTCCTTCAAATGACACTGCTATGTATGCAGACCAAACCTTCAAAGCTCATTTTTCACCCTAACTGTGTTTTGATACAGGCAGACTGCTAAGGAAGGGAGTAGGGGCTCGGTTCTCCTTGAAGAGCGTGTTCTCGGCTCTACTGTAATTTCTCTTGAAGGCTGAGGACTCGCTTTCTGCGTCCATTTCTTCATTCCTCCTGTCTTAATTTACTCTTTTCTGGTCTGGTCTGATCGTCTCCAAAAGAAGAAAATCCACTACTCTAGTAAACTCTTGTTTCTCGATTGAAGAAGGTGAAAAGCCCCCTCTCTCATTTGGTGCTGAAGTGAAAGAAAACACATTATAATGAATATGAATCTACAAACAAGTATTAAATGTAAAACCCGAGGGACTTACGGGATGGTCACCAACTAGTCAGGGCTGATGCAGGTGGTTTTTAAGTTCTCTACTTATAAAAAGCCATTGCACTCTTTGACATCCATACTTGTCAAATTGTACTGAAAGCAGGCAGTTATCTTAATTAAATTAGACTGACATTTTTACAGCTTCCTATATTTTAGTTTCTGCCAAGACAACTGACAACAAGAAATGAGGAATTTATGAAGAAATCATGAAAAATTTATGCTGGCATATGTGATTTATTCATCCAGCATATAACATGTATTTTAAATTCTAACATCAGAGCTGCTAATAAGAAATTTGAAAATAGACTAAAACTGTTGATCGTTTTGTATGAATGTGCAGACTGCACACTAGATTTCCATCCTTCACCGTGCTTCGTATTTGACTCACAATGAAGTCAATGTAGGTTTTAGACATTCAGCACTTTCAACTTACAAGAGTTTGTTTCGTTGTTAGTCAGGATTTCAAACTAATTATTTGTTAGAAAAAACACATAGAATAAAAGCCCTTAGGAGAAAACTAGAATATTGCCAATGACAAACTTACGCCAAATCCTTCCATGTTACATCTTTTAAAAAAACCAAACCCCCAAAAAACCAACAAAACCCCAACCGAACACTCAGGTGCATCTCTGAAAAAAAGCAGAATTGGTTTAGATTTTATTTTTTTTTTTCCCCACAAGCTTTGCTGAGCAGTTTCTGGATATTATCTTCACAAAGCAGCCCTCGGTGTGTGGACATATGAGTCCACAGGGAAAATAATAGCATTTCACTCAGCCTCATTTCAGTTAGACTGTTGCATTAATTTCCGTTATAACTTGTGACGTCTGTAGCATGAATTGCTAATTTATTTGTTCTGAAAGTTAGGGGGAAAAAAATCACCCCACTGAAGCCAGGGAGAAAAAATGCTGTTGCATTCAGCATTTTTTTCTGTGGTTCCCCTGGCAGCACTGACTCCTCCATTTTGTGCTTAACCTGGATTTAATTTAAATTTGTTAACTTTCCCCGTGCAGTACATAGAGTTTTGTATCAGAGCATACTGTTCTCTCTCCTGTAAAATACCTAATCCCTTTTACTTACGTGTTTCTATTAAAGCTGTTCTCTTGTTCTCATGTGGAAATCCTACCTGTAAAAGCGTGATAGATGAAATGCAGCAGTAGCCTTGATTTAACGTGGGGACTGTGATAATTTTGTTATAGCTGATAAATAGAAAGGTTTCGTATTAAGACACACTGGAGCAGGTTCTGGGCAGAGAGGTAGGTGTGGGGCGAGCGGTACGGCTGCAAGACTGGGTGATCATGAGAATTGATCTGTAAATCTATAAAAACTGTCTTTCCAGTCTGGCAGACAGACTGGTGAGAGACATCTCACAGGAAGCATGTGGCATACGATAGCGATATACCGCAGTTAACCTGAGATAGCCGGCTTGCGATGAGACAAGACTTATTGGTATAAACTGTTTTTCCAAGTTTTTCAGCTAATTCAGTTGAAAAGCTGGAAAGGCTGGATTGTGTTTTGTGGATAGGTATGTTAGAAAGCAAATAAATGCTGTTAAAACTTGGCGGGTGCCAACGGCAGGTTCACGTGCAGTAGAAGAGATTCAGTGGGTCAAGGAAGAGCTAAAGGTCCTGTTGTCTCCGTCTGAACCGTGGGAGAGGTTCGTGTGCCTGTAAAGGTGGCCGTCCTTCCTCGGATGGCACGGTCAGAAAGGATGAATGCCACGTGCTGAAAGAGTAACCACCAAATCGTTTCCAGCTGTGTTATTAAATGAAATTGCAGTGATATTGAGCCAGCTTGGTTTAGGGCTTTTTTTGCCTGCTCCCCACTGCTGTGTATTAGTAATTGAATTCTCTCGGTGCAATGAATAACCCTGTTTGGCATGGTAAGTACTGTGAGACATCTTACAGAACCAGTGCTGGATTTGGGAGTGCTGCAGAATCTACTAGGAGCTTTAGGCTGAGAAGGAGCGATCCCAAAGAGCGTGTTCTAAAATAAAAAAAGGAAGATTTACATGTTTCAGTTTTCTTATGCTTAGAGAGAAAATCGCCATATAAAGGTTTTTAGAGAGTAACACCAGATGTGTTGTATCACTAAATTTGATACATCTGTTAGAAAGTTCGGTGTGAAAGCTCTTTGGGCTGAAGATGCACCAGCAGCAGAAGGGGTTTTCTAGGGCTGGACACCATCATGTTGGTCTTGTAAGAGCTAAGCACAAGGATATCATGTTTCCTTTGCGAATTCTTTTCTTCATGAAGTTTGTGCATTGGAACACTGTAATACCCATTTAAATGTATTATTGATTTGATTCTTATATAGATCTCAATTTCCCTCAGGAAAAAAAAAAAAGAAAAAGAAAAACGTGCCCTTTTTCTTTTCGTTAGTGGGTTTTTTTGGTTGTTTTTTCCTCCCCTCCTAATATTTCCCGTCATCCGTCAGCCTCATGGAGCAGCAGCTCAGCCGCCTGCAGTCCTGGGCATGCCCACAGCACACGTGCACATGAATTCCAGGAGACATGTGCAGAAGTCCCGTGCGTTCAGGGCGCATGGCGCTTTGCTGTGCATTTGCTGAGGCCATCTGTGCGGCGCGGAACAAATAGCTCCCGGATCTGCCGGGCTTGCGGGACGTGTTCTGCGCAGCATATGCTCAGTATGCAAGCCAGAGATGCAGCAGCTCCTGCCTAACGTCGAGCTGAACCTACCAATGAATAACTAATCTGAGGGGCGTACTGCTTGGGCTTAATAGTACTTCTGTGTTAGGAGAAAAAGGTAACTGATTGTGGTTTGATTTATTTGTTTATTTGTTTACTCCTAGAGCGCTGCATTTTGGCTGTTGACAGCATGAGTAAGCTGCTCACGATACAGTGATCCTAAACTTTTCTCATCACTTTAACTTTTATAATACTGTTTCTTGTTCCTTTTTTTTTTTAGTTGTAAAATACAAAGAAAAATAAATATCAAGAGTTAGAACTTTGTTAGCCCTTTTTTCCCCTTCATGCTAAACTTTCGATAGGTTAATCTGCAGTTGTTGGTGGTTACACATACTTAAATTTCAAACATAAATTTATAAGGTACCCTTATCCCACCATGTAAGTCTCCTGATCTGCAAATAATAGGATAATTAAAAATTCATGTTTGTGAAAATGACTTTTTTTTTTTTGCTAGTATATTTTGCAATTCAATTAACAGAAGTGGGTCTTGGGTTCCAGGTGTACTGTAGTATCCTTCAGCTGTCCTTAACTACAGTAAGCATTTGCTTTGACCATTTTTGACTTACAAAACTGTTCCCTTAAACGTTTCCTTCTTTCCGTGAATCATAAATTGCCTGGCTCCAGGAATGCTGTCTGGTAGGGGGAAATGCAGAGGCTGCTGATCTGCTTCCGAGCAGAGCATGGTTAAATAAACTGTGTGGGAAGTCACAAAAAGTGCAGCTCATGCTCATCGATCCAAAGGAGAAATACCTGGCATGCGTATTTTGGTTATTTATATCTTATTCAAGACAGTTCATATATTAAAAAGAAAGAGGAAATTAAAGCCTGGGTTTTCAAAAGAGCGCAGGCGATTTGTACGCAAGGTATGACTCCGCCTATCATTAGAGAGGAAGAAAAAAACCCAAATTTTTTTCTTGCTCTCTGATAGACATCCCAGCAAAACATGTCCGAGGGGATGGGGGAGCTCTGCTGGCTGGCTTGCTGCAGTAGTTCTTGGATGCTGGTTCTTTGGCACTGACCCTCGTGTGTCCTTGAACGTGACTGAACAGAAAGTAAATCTCTGTAGAGTTCAGTGGGATAAAAATATGGTGCCTAATCAATTCAGTTGACCTGTATTAATTCTAGCTTTGTTTTTTTTAAAAAGCTGTAAACATATTTGGATAATGTTTACCTTATTTTAAACTAATTTAGCAAATACATAATAAGGGTGGTGAGGCCAGAGGAGTTGTGGCTGCCCCATCCCTGGCAGTGTTCAAGGCCAGGTTGGATGGGGCTTGGAGCAACCTGGGCTGGTGGAAGGTGTCCCTGCCCGTGGCAGGGGGGGCTGGAACTAGATGGTCTTTAAGGTCCCTTCCTACCCAAACCATTCTGTGATTCTTAGATGGTGTGAGTGAATAATTTCTTTTTTTTTTTTCTCCTTTATGTCAGTAACTCAGTGTAAATATGTTTTTTGTAACTAAATTTTGGTGGGTTATATTGTTGGGAAAGTAAGAGATTTAAAAAGTAGCACTAGGTTCCAGTGAAAAAGTTTTAAAAAAACAAGCAACCAACTAGCAAAACGAGCTTAGCTCTGCAAAGATTTATGCATGTATGTAACTGGGCCCATTTTCAGGGGCCTTGCTAGAGGATGGGCAAGGAAGCCGATAGGAATGCAGGAGAGCTACTAAAGGAAGCGTATTCTGCCATGCAAATTCAACGGGTTAAGAAGGATGTCAGATTTGTGAAGGTTTTGAATTTTAGCCAGTACTTTGGAGTCCTTCAGTCCATTTTTGAGCCTGAATTATAGCAAATACAAGAAAATGACAGATTTAATGTCAAAATTCAGGTATTCCAGGACAGCAACATTGGGAATTTATAATCCAGGCGTAAGCAGAATGCCAGCAGTAAAGTCATGGCTGCGTCAGGAAAGCAGCCTACATTTTAAATGCAGTGCAGCTCATTTCTGAAAGTGCTGAAGGCTCTAATGCACAGAGGCTTCAAAACAATATGCATAAATTGTACAGACAGATGATGGCCTTTCGGCCCAGGCGCTGTTGCATGGGATGCGCCATGGCAATACATTGGAGAAGGGGTGCTGGTTTACAGCCTGCTCTGAGGACTTGCCCAGGAGAATTAGAGATGTTTCCTTCACGGGTTTTGAATCACTTCCCATCCTCGAGCACGCAGGAGAGCAGCGAGGAATGTGGTAACGTACCAAAACATCTCTTTCGAGGTATCATATCATCATACGGGGCTTCGCTGCATTGTGTAGTCTTAGCAAATGGTGTGAAAATAAACACCAGTACAGTATTTGCTGATATTAGTAAGGATGCAGTTTTGATTATTTTAATTTACCTTCAAAGTTTACTTTCCCTTAGTCTTTGAACTGATTCTCAAGCCGTGGCAGAGTGCTGTGAGTTAGCTATGGTGTAAAATCAAACCTGTTGTTTTTCTAATTCTTGTGCCAGTCTAAGGTTCAAGAGAATCAATGATTTACTTGTCAGGAATACAGTATGTTGTTTTCCATCTTCTATAAATATTAGTCTAAAATGTGCTAATGACCTTTTTTCAATAGCATTTTATTGTGGTACCCAGTTTATCATAGTAAAACATTTATTATTTTTTTTAATGTGATGTTAGAAGTTACATACACTTTCGATCTTCCATTCACAATCCGCTTACTTATCTGAGTATTTGATTTAGAGGTACTTCTGGCTTGAATACAATTTAAAGGTACTTTTGGCTTGAATACAATTAACTTAAAATATTTTTTGAAGATAATTACAACACAAATATCATTGGCAAACGGGCCCAATTTAATCTTATGTGCAAGTACATGCATATACTATTGTTCTTACATTTCAATCTGAGAAATCATATTTTGGATTTGTTACTCAAACAGTTGGGCATTGTGGGTAAATTAAACTTTACCGACTTGTTTAGCTTCTCTTTGCTAAAGGGGTGCCGTCGTCAAAGATGCTTTGTTAGCCATAAAGTAAGATTTATAGTGATGGTTTTATGTAGCAACAATAATATTAATTTGAATTATTTTTGTAAGAATCTCAGAGCATCTGGGGAAGATCATCTGCATTATGTTGACCTTACAGATGTTCAAGTTGATTCATAGAGGAATTAAGTAATTTGCCTGTGCTCATGCAGTGAACAACCAGCAGTGAAGAACAGAACTTAAATCATATATTATTTTCACATGAAATGTTCTGCTCTATTTCAATAACTAGTACATTTTTCATATGAATATTAACCCAGACCTCTAGTTGAGATAGCACAGTTCACATCTTGGGTGCGTAAGTGGAAAAATTATTCGCAATTTTGTACAAAAATAAAGAAGGTCAATGTAGTACTTAGTTTTTAAGGTCAGCATAGCTGTAGACAAGCGTTCACTCTGTTCACAACCTGTAGAGGTATGCACTTCTGCGAAGTTTAACCTAGATGGTCCTTCCCGATTCCCATCTTTCTGCTGGAGCTTATCACTTCCAGAATATTGTTGCAAAACGACACCTCGTGTAACCATTGGCCCGCTGGCTTCAGGCAAAAAGAGTGAGGATGGGTTTGTGTGGCTTAAATAAACTGAGTTAACCTGGTTAATTTTGAGCGACGTGGATGAGAGAGCGTTCTCATCAAGCACTTTGCTGTACGAGCGGCAAGGGCAGTGAGCTCCAGCGGCAGGGATGGCGAGAAGGTAAGGGATGGGAACCTCTTCTGTTTGCATAGCCGAATCTGTAAGAAGACACCTTCTTTACAGCCTTGTTCAGCTTTAAACTTAGAACATAAAGCCTTTGGAGTATCGGTTATAGACCCGAGGATAATAAACGTCAGCCTCATCAAAACTTTCTGTAAAACTGATATTACTCGTAATTGAGATAGTTAGACTTTGACATATGAGAGCTGGATATGATTGTGATGTTAGTATGTATGTTTATTTCACCTTTCTCGTATAAAAAGATGGATCAGGCAACATGTATTGCATTATCAAATTATCCCGAGAATTGGAGTGTGTTGCATGTAAAGCTTCAGTTCTAATAATACCGTGCCAAATTAGCAGGAATGAATAGATTCTGAGTCAATAATCCTGTTTTGTTGTTAGTTTATAATGGATTTGTTGTTCGGAAACAACTTTTCTATCTGTTTACATCATGATAATTTGATAACCCATTTGTATTATTTAAACTGCATATTTTGTGAATGCTGAAGCAAAGTAATTTGTAACAGAAGCAGTATGTAGGAACTGCTCTCCTAAAGTGCTTTTTAAATTGCTTTGCTTGCAGCTACGGAGTTTGCCATAAAGAATGATTTCTCATTCTGAAATTTCAAAGCCGCAGGAGTGGTCATATAGCTGAGAAAGGGACAGCCTGATAATTTAAGACTATTTAATGCCCCGCTTGTTGTGGAACAGAGTGCCGTAGACCTTACTGGTCTAGCAGAACATATCACTGCAGTTTCTTAATGCCCTAAACCAGGAAACTGATTTATCACCTATTAGGTCTTATTAGATCCCATTCAGAGGGAAAAATGAACTGCTGTAGCTGGATGGCAGAAAATTAATTTGAAATAAATGTTATATAGTCAGGCTTCTTCAGTTTCTTTTATCCAAGTCAATCTTTGTGGCTGGAAAGCTGGTTTTCCAGGTTTGATATGGTTTCTTGCAGAGAGGCATACTGTGTGTGCACGCAGGAATAGAAAGATGATGTAAAACTGTCTATTTGAGACAGGTGGAACTCTGATGTGATTACTTCACACATCTATAATCTAGATTTTTTTAAAAAAGCATTCACTGTGCCATAACATGCCCTTCTTACAGGTCTCCTTTTGTGCACGCAGTCGTACAGGGGAGGAGCTGGCAGGTAGAAGGGCAGCTCTCAAGCTGCGCGTTGTTTGGGGAGGAGGCTTAAGTGTAGGGCTTTATTTCTTCTGATGGCACTTCTTCCCCAGGAGAAGTCGTGGGGAGCCACTGTAGACATTTTCCCACAGATTCAGATTTTTATAAGTTTAAACCTCTTGTTTAAAACTGGAGTTTCTTATATGGGAGGTTGCCTGCTGCACGCCAGCTAAACGTGGAACGCAAAACCAGGCAAGGCACTTGATAGTTTTTGCAAAGAATATCCTGCTGAGTTCACTCCAGCTAATAAGAGCAGTGGTCTTGATCTCCATTTCCTTACTGTTTTTAAAACTATGCTTAGAAACATGGATTGATAACAACACACTTCGGTAGCAGCAGAGCAGATTGTCTGTTGCAAGCAGCTTTAGCTGCAGAAGCTGGGAGGAGGAACGTGGGGGAGAGATGATCTTTTCTTCTTCTCACCCCACTTTTCTTTCAGCTTTGCCTTTTATTGCTGTTATTTTTAGTTTAGACAAAGATTCCTTGAAATGCAGTGCAAGAGCTGTCCCTCAAGTCAAAAAATATAATTGCAAACCACCAGTGCTGTGCAGGGCTTTCACCCTGCATTTGCCTTCAGAAAGGACACCCCAAATGCCGTTGGGAAGACATTATTTTTGTTGTCCATCGGAGGAGCCGGGTATAGACTCCTGGCTTCAAAATCTGCCAAACCGAACGGGCTGTCGGACCTTCCCTGGGAGTCCCACAGAAACGAAGGGGCCATCAGCAGAGTCCTTGCACTGGCCTGACAGCACCCACAAACTTCTCAGCCCAGGTCCACCGGGTTTTTGACCGTATTCCCCTTCAGTGAGGCGTTCCACACGTGTGTGTCCCGGCCCTCCTACCGCCAAGGCGAATAATCCTGTGTCGGTATGTGGGCAGTGACGTGCCTATTGACTGTTCTTTACATAAAAGGAGAAAATACTGAATTCAGCTGGTGAGGCGGTAGGGAAGCACAGGTTTGCTTCTCACCCTGATCGATGATACTCTTTTGGGTGGTGAGACTTCTTAAAGAATGAGAAAATTAGGTTTCTGTTACTGTCAGAGGCAGCAGCGAAGACTACCTTTGCAGTTCCAGATGAATGAATGAGGTTTTATTTCTTTTCTAACACCGAACAAACGATAAAATACTAAAACCTCGTCTTTTGCTTGTACATCATCATACCACCATTTTCCTATTCCAAGATTAACACCAATTGTGCTTGGGTTTGTGATTTGCAGGTTACACCTGAGGGCGCATTGCCTTTATTGAGTAGGAGAGTCAAAAATTGGACTTGCACGGCACACAGGGCAGGTTTTTTAAGATGGAAAGTCGTTTGCTTCTTAGTAGCATCTTCTGATGTACAAAATGGGATCGGTACAAAAGGTTGGATATTTCAAAGGTGTTCAGCACCCTGTTGGTTTCAGATCAGCCAGTCGTCTTCCCTTGCTTGCTGGGGACTATATTGATCTTTGCTACACATTTCCCTCGCTCCGTGTGGTGCTGAAGCCCCGTGTCGGAGCACGTGCTGTGGGACTGGCAATGTCTTGAGGTTATCATCGGGATCGGTGGTTTATACAGCTGTCTTGCAAAGCAAAGGTCTCCATTCTGTTCAGTCTTTGCTTATTCATATAAAAAAAGAGGTGTGTTTTCTCCAAGTAACTGTTATTTCTTCACATGGGAACTTTTTTTTTTATTTTGCTCAACATCTTTATTTATTGTCTTCATGTGCTCATTAATCTACCCTTGCATGATAAGTTACCCTTCTCTGTATCTTCAGGGCAGGATGTTCAGTGAAATTACCAATGAGATTTTATTCCCTATTCTGGAGTCACCCATCCCTGTTGCTTTGCACTGCCCTCCGTCCTTATCACACCGAATACATTAATGTGGGCAGGTGCAGTAAGTCAGAAACTATATATAGTTAGCCCAGTGCTGTTCCCATTGCAGTTCACATTAATTTAGGCAAAGCAACATGCTAAAATGTTCTTACAATTTCCAGAGCCGGTTTTGTCTGGACCTGTCCCTGTAGATGTGTTTTTAAGTAATTTTAAAGAAGCAAAGTGACACCCCAACTTACTGTGCTGTACAAAGCAACTTCAAAAAAAACCCTGTTTGCCGTAACCAAAAACTTCTCAGCAGAAGTTAATTTACACAGCTATGATCATCCAGTAATTATGATTTGTTGCAGACTAATATTTACTTTTTTGACTAATTCAAAACCCATTCATTATACTACATACAAATTAAGAACAAAGTGTTGTGTTGGTCTCTGAATGCGTAATTGCAATTAAGATAGTGTCTTGCAGAAATAATACGTGTAGGGTTAATTTGGACCACGAGTTGTTTTTTCTTCTGTCTTTGTGTTTCTGTACAATTAAATTATCCTACTGTGGCACAGAAAATAGCACTTATTTGTATCTGGGCTGTAACATGCTATTTTTAATGGAAGTATTTTTAATGAGACTGTGCAACGAGGGCTCGTAGCACAGCTTGTTGACTAAGAGCGGATTAGTTATGTTTGCTCATTCCATGAGAGGTGAGAGGCTCTGAACAGCGTTTCTGGCCCCAGTTGTGAGCGAGCAACTTTACTAAAGCAAATTAGGTAATTTCTGATGAAAATGTCAACGCTTGAAGAGTTAAAATCACAGGAAGGCCCTGCAGAAGTCTGTATTTGTCCCTTTTTAGTGGCATTTGGCTCTTAAACATTTAATGGTGCCTTGGGAATAAAAATATCCTAATTTTGTCATGAATTGCAAATTTTGAGTGAATGTAACGTAAATTAATATATTCCCCATTATAGGAACAGCATTTGAGTGGTATCATCATCTAATGCTCTGTTTCATATTGAACTAAATCGCAGTTTGCAAGGCTCGTTTGCACCTTTACATACTATGCATGCGGTTTAGGAAGTGTCTAACTTTTAAGTATGAGTAAAGTGAGAATTCTGCAATTGCAATATAGCAGATTAAATATTAAGGTAGATATAGCTTAAAAAAAGATGATAAAACTCCTTTCACTATTTCCCCCAGTAAAATGTATATTACCCAACCTAAATAGCAGGTGGGGGAGGCTATTCTTTCCAATAAAGCTAGAGAAAAAGGAAGATGCTCTTAAAATGTGAGGGGAAAATAAACCTTATCTTAGTTGGTGGTTTCGGTAAAAAAAAAAAAAAAAAAAAATTATTTTTGCTATAATTTAGAAAACGCTTGTTACATGTTTTCTTCTAAAATACTGTTTTCTACTGAAAACCTGGAAGAACTGAGGAGAGCTAAATAGCACACACATTCAATTTTAACATCCCCTAATTCTTCAACAGTGATTCTCAAATCTCTTTAGCCTATCGGTGTGATCAAAACCAACCCCTTTTTGCAGGCTTCTGTGCCGATGCTGTAATGCTAAAGCTTTTGCTTGAAACCACTATAAATTATATCATAGTTTCGTATGCCGCTTGCAGCCACTTTGAGTATCTTTTGGATATCAGTTTTCAGCGATCACAGTTTGGGTATTGCTGATGTTAAAGCTGAAATGACGTAAAATCTGAACAACCCGTGCATGCCATTCTGCTTCAATTTGTCTGCTAGCATATGGAAAAAATCCAGGAAACTGTGCTTTTTACCTTACATAAACCTTTGACAAATCCTCTGGTTGTTCAGCGTTGGCCTATATAGCTTCTTGCTGTTGCCAGACTTTCCATAATGTCTGCTGCAGATGGACTTGAAAACCCTGGCAAGTCTTATCTGCGTGAGTATCAACATCCATTCTAAAAGCAGCATTTTCCCTGCCCTTCATGAATCACTGCGATGCCAGCATCCCTCTCGCCATCGAAAGGCTCCCGTAGTCCGTCCCTGCATCCCGCTCAGATCACTCCTAGCTTACTGGTGCTGGTGCTTACGCGATGTTGTAGCAGCAGCTTCATTACTGGGAGTCGGGAAAATCCAGCTGTTTCCAACCAAGGCTTCATCCTGGCAGGATCTGGCTGTGTCTTGATAGTCTCGGCCCATCCTACACTCGGTAACTGTAATTGCTGCAAGTCTTGAACGTTCAATGACTGTGTCACGAGCCTCAAGTCACTGCTGTACAACCTCTCGCGTACATTATTGCTTAAACCTCGGTGCTACGGAGGGATGAAGGAAATTGTGTGTTGGCTTAGTGTGGATCAGTAACACAGACGTCCTGGCAAGATAGGCTTAAAAGTCTTGTGTTCGTCTAGAAACTTTTTAGATGACAGGTCACTAAAGAGAGATGTTATTCAAGGTTGCATTTTTCAGCGCTATAAATGAAGTCGTTTTGCTCCTTGCTATTTGGGCCTTTACATCAGGCAAACAAACCACTCATTTGTATATATTAATAGTTGGATATGCTGTCTCTATACCTTCCAGCTGTGTTCAGCTTCTCCTCGACTCTTTCCTTCCAGTGATTGCATTAATGATTTCCCTTAAAACTTCCATTATCAGACTCTACCTTCCAAATTCATTGTTTTATTAAAACCAGAATTTTATATGAAAATTTTGAAAAGGTGAGAAAAGTAACATAATGAGGGGCGGGGGGGAAGCTTGAAGCTCTGAGTAGTTGAGGTTGTTTCTGAATTAGAAACTTGTATTCCTACAGGGGCGAGTAAACTTGAAAGCCATGAAGTCCTTGAGGGCTTTTATGGTTTACCATGGATAAAAAAGACCCCGTTGCGTGCCCTTGTGACGAGCTGCAGGGAAGGCACGTAGCCGGTGGCCTGCCCGCCTGCATCGCGGCTCTCGGGGTTCGGAGCCACGGGGTGCTGGTCATCGGCCCGGAAAGCTCAGCGGGGGCTCAGCCAGCAGGAAATTCAGCTCTTTCCAGTCTGGTAACATTTCAGTGGCAAAGTAACATACTCTTTCATACATATATTACGGTGTATAAGGTTAGGATGGCTTTAGGTGTTACTCTATACACAACCATTGGTTGGAAAGAAAGCAACGTGAACGTTCGGTTTGTTTTCTTCTGGGTGGGAAAACCTCCTAGCGTTGGGGGTAGTCTGGATTTTTCCCTACTTAGTTTCTGTTGCCCATATGAGCCCATAAAATAATTACAGTCTACTCATAGAGAAGCTGCTGGCTTTCACTGCCATTGGCATTATAAATTATCTGTCTAGAGATAGCCAAAATGTGTAATTGAGGCCAGAGAAGAACGTAAAAGGAGCATAAATGGTGCATAAATGTTATGCGGGCCTTTTGCCCAACTATATTTTGACCCAGTCCAGGAAAATTGGTCCAGTGGCATTGATTTTTGTGAAGTGACTGGCTGACTGTCTTGTCCTTGTGAGGCTCAGAAATACATTCGCAGCAGAGCCCGGTGTCTGATTTAACCGCGCTGGCGCTGCTGCATGGTGCATCACACCATCTGCACGGTGGGATTTATGATGCTCCAGTTTTCTGGTGTCCAGTGATGCTGCTGGAGTCGGGAAATTTTCCAAATTAGGGTGATTTCCAAATTCAAAGTGCTGCTTTTTGGACAAAGGAAGTAGACCTGCCTTAGTATTGGGGATGCATTTATTGCTCTTTCACATTAAAGCATGCTTTTATATGGCTCCGCCTTAGCAAAGGTGAGGCTTCAACGTATGGCAGCCGTACCTTTAGGTTATTACACTGTCTTACAAACTCAGCTGTCAGAAATAAAATTTTAGTCTTATGATGCACTAAGAAAAGGGTTTCCAAGCTACTATTTGTATTTCAAAAGCTAGATAGCTTCCTGTAGTTTTAAAACTACTTTATCAGTGTAGCATATTTTAGTAGCTTAAAGAGCTTCCACAGGATTAACAGAGAGAGTGAAATTAAAGTATTGCATAAAAGAAATTGCAGAGAACCAGATTTCATTCTGGAGGATCCAGCTGCAAGTCTTCTGAAGCCCGTATTTGTCATATAACTGTAGAGAGATGCTCAGCCTTCCCTAGAGAACGGGTGTGCTTTAGTGATGCTTCCCAGCCAGCTTTAATCTTCTTCATCCGTGGGGAGGCTGGGGCAGGGTGTGGATTGTATGGGCTGCGTGCCTACGTCCTCCGGAGGTGGAGCAGATCCTGCTTTCTCTGTGTTGCCCTGTGTTTGACAGTCAGGGAATGGAGCTTAACGTATTCAGATCTAAGTGTCTGGAAAAATTGGTTAAGCTTCTTAACAAAATGAAATATGTATTTGGCTGTACTCATAAACAGTCACGTTCGTATCAGTGGAATATATACATCCTCAATTCTAGTTCACAACTTATTTCATACAAAAAGTTTTTTAGCAAAAACTTTGTCCCGTTGACACACTTGGCCATGTTTTTTGCAACCTCGATTGCTTTTGCCTCTGAGGCTTCGACTTTACCAGGCAGAAACTAATTACCAGCTGTAAAATTCCAGGGAGGATTGGCATGTCAGAGCAAGTTCCGGATCCTCCGTAAGCTTGAACGCATCCGAAGACTGCACACTGCAGCCACCTTGCACAAGAGCACGTTGTTTCCATGCAGGAGATACCTGCTTAAAGGCTGGAAATTGATCTGTTTGTGGTGTCGGAAATGTCCCTCTGCTGCCCTGCAGTTCTGCTGGCATGTGCTAGGCTTGTTAAAAGAGTGAACCAAAAGGGGTTTCATTGTTCAGTTCCATTGCGGTTTCTTATGAGACAGTTCATTTTTATCTGCAGTGTTACTTAGCCCTTCTAAATTGGAGAAAACACATGCCTAGTAAGAATGAAATGAATGCTGAAGGCAATTGGAGGTAATTGGTGTTTCTGGGCTTCCCCAAAATAAGGGATGTACTAGAACAGACAAAAAAAAATAACAACAAAAAAAACCCAAACCATTATAAATGTTATACTGTTATTATCTGCCCTGCAAGCCTGATTTTTGTGCTGTATCATCTGTGACTGTTTCCGTGTGCAATCCCTTGTATGCAGAATACATTAATTCTTTCCACGGGAGCCAAAAAACTTGCTAATAACAGCGGAAGGGACGGGCTCCTGATGGGCGTTGTGCTGGGAGGATTGCTGCTGTGGGCAGGTACTGAAGCATCGTATTGAAGCATCGTATTGAAGTATTTATTCCAGTCCTGTCTCGTTGCTACAAACAGTATCAGACAGAAGCCTGAAAGAGAAATTAAAAGAATAGCAAACCACTGATCTTGTCCAAAGGTTAATAGCTGGGTTAGGCAAGCAATAGTCTGTACAGGAGACGAGTGCTGTTCTCGTCTCGCTTCGCTCTCTCCTTGACATACCCCGCTGCCTTCTTAAAACATTTTGTGTCACTTTAATATCTGAGAGCCACACTTTGGATCAAACGCGGACTTACCTAACACTCCAGTAAGGTTTTTTTACTTTACCAGCATTAGTGATCCCTTCACAAAGCTGTCAGCCGCATAAGCATCCGTGGAACAGCAAAGCAGAGCAGCTGGTGCGGTTTATCGTTCTCATCTATTACAAGAAATTGCGTTGTAACCTCTTCCCAAGGAGTCACTTCTTGTGTGTGTTTGTTGGGGAGGTGGATCCCAATTTTGTGAAAGCTCAGCTCTTCCGGACAGCCTCTCTGTGTTTGTGATTCTTGGTAGTTAGACAATAAAAGTAGTAGTAAGGCATAGAACTAAAAGCCAAAATTTTTTCAGCTCCCATGGAAACTTTCTGCCATCAGGCATCACAATTAACTTTACATTTTGGGTGATGGACAAAGAGAAGAGACCTCTCCAGCAAATTGAGTTGCTAAGCACACCTGATTTATGACCCAGCAGCAATGAAGAGGTGTTAAACTAACCTTTGGACACCTTCTTTGTCTGCAGATTACTTTCTTTTTCCTCATTAGTATTCTGTGATGGACTTTGATAAAGTAATTAAATACCCACAGGAAAAACTGAGATTCTTTTTCAAGCAACATTATGACATTTGTTTAGCCAGCTGCAATTGTCTTAACAATTGATTGCAAGATTAATGAAAATGCCAAAGAATTTGAAATGTAGGGAATCGATTCTATTGATTTATCCATAATTACCTAAAGTAGCCTTAATCTGTATCCACATCTAAGAATCCATGGAAATGGGTGAGTTACAGAGGACAGTGCTGTCAGCAGAAAATGAGGGAGGTTCCTGTGCTGCAAACTGTGAGCCACTGTCAAGTATTTGAAAACTGTTGGCCAAATTCAGTCAGAACTTTCACGCTTTGCAGGAAAATCTACCTGCGACGTCCTTTCCCACGCTTCCCATGAGTTGCTTCTCTTTTTTTAATTATTTCTCTTTCCAGACTGAATGCTTCTTTAAAAAGCGGCGTGATAGGAAAAAAACATCTTCTGCTTTATTGATTTTTACCACTGCAAAATCTAGCTGAATTCCCATGTAAGATCAAGTCAAAATAAGAACTAAGATGACATCTTTCTTGCGTTGTTAATGACCTGCAGGCATCTTGCGTGGAGGGGGTATGAGGAAAGCCATCTTCCTTCTCACTTTGGAAAGGCAGAGCTCGGTTCAGCATCTGTTTGCACCCCCACCAGCTGTTGGCCCATGAAAGCATCAGGCTGCCAGGAGAGCTGGGTGTTGAAGCCTGAGGAGAGATCCACCAGCCCTGGCCAGCAGGCTCCGGTCATCTGAGAGCCGACGAAGCTGTCCTCTGTGGTTGTACACTTGCTTGGAAGGGATGTTTTTTAGCCAATAAACTCACCAAGGATAAGGTGATGATATGTGTACCGTAGCAAAGACTGTTTGCATTTTATTGAGCAGCACATTATAATGAAAACTGCTTGTTTAATAGCTAACCTGATTGCAGAGATTTCTTCCAGCAGCACTACAACAAATTACATTTGTTTTAAATTACGAGATCCATTGCAAGTTTTTGCCAACTACCATAATAGAAACAGTCTCTTTGAATTCAGTAAGTCATCTTTCTTTAGAATATTAACTTTTGGGTTAGAGGAACACTAGTGCTGTCCACTTGCAATAGATGCTACTTTCCCAGTATTGTAGCCTTAGGTAAAAACTCCTAAATTAAATTGTCTTCTAGCATTTCCATTAGAAAACACTATTTCCAAGCTTTTATTTTTCTGTCATAAAATTCACTAGGTGAAGTTTAGTACATAAGGCTATATCCATGGCTGGAGTTACACCTTAGGTACAATTTCAGGAGGCAAAGTTTACTGGTGCTTTTGAAAGAGTATAGCAGTCTAAAGCTGCTTCTTTCATGCCCTCTGAAAGTCATCAAGAAACCACAACCTAGACTTCAGACAAGTAGTCGAGAAAGGAGGAGAGTGAGGGCAGTCAGACCCTGCCGCAGGTTGTCCAGGGAGGCTGCCCAAGGGAATCTCCACGCTTGGAGATCCTCAAAACCCAACTGGACACAGCCCTGTGCAACCTGCTCCAGTTTGACCAGAGACCTCCAGAGGCACCTTCCAACCTCAACATCTCTGCTCCTCTGACTCTATGCCAAGTCCATTAAACAGACAACTGTGCTTCAGGTTGAGCGTTGCGTTGGTGCTGTCCTCATGCTAAGGATGCCTTTCTTGCCGGCGAGTCCCGTCGACTTTAGCAGGGGTATGAGGTGGACTGTGGATCAGCATGGATCCATCCGGCTGCTGGGTAGGCAGAGTATGTCTGCAAGGATGTTTGAATGGAATGTAAATCCAGATCTTTTTTAATATTGTTTATTTCTGTAAACATTTATCATTTGATTGTCCGGTGGTGTGACGCTCTTGCCTGTCTATTCCAACAGGGTTGTTCTGTCAGTTTGATTTTAAGGTACAAGATAGCTGTATTGCAAAGGCGGTTTTGAAAAATAATGCATTGCGCCTCTTGTACGGTACCTGTTATTGGTAGTCAGACCACAAGTTTGTCCTTCAGAATTTCGTAACTTGCAGGTTTTTTCATTCAGCTGTCCCTATTGTTTTAGAGGACACACAGCACAGAATATAAATTAGGAAAGAGGTGTCAGTGATTATAGATAATATGCTAAAACTGTTTCTGAAATATTTATTAGAAAATAGGTTACTAAAGTGACATGGTGCACCTGTGCCAGTGTGGAGTAGACATTATGAGAGTATTATGCTAATGTAAGTATTTAGTAGCAAGTCTTCATTGGGATTACTCTGCTGTTATCATAGTCAGCCCAGGAACTGTAATTCAAAAGAAAGCAAATGATCAAGGGGATTTTTTGTTTGGGGGGTTTTTTGTTTGTTTGTTTGTTTTAAGTTTTGACTGCTCTTTAGCCTAATGAATTAGAGGGTATTACAGGGAATCTTCTTTTTTTTTTTAAGAGAGATTGAGAGGGAGAATGGATAGAGAAGTATCATACACAGAAGTGTAAAATTAAAAGGATTTTGGAAACCTTCATTTGGGCTGAGCAGTTGTCAGGTCTGGAGGTGTGAAGATGGGTGAACAGTAATAACGTCACCAGAAAAGAAAAGAGAGAGAGTATTTGGAAAGGGAGAAAATTGGAGAGGAGATGCAAGGAGGGCAGATACCTTCATGCTCACTCATTTTAACGATTTTGACTTTCATTTGACTCGTACAGAATATGCGTATGAGGTCACTACATATTCTCTATGTTCCACGGTTAAAATTGGACAATCACCGTACTGCATGCAATGCCAATAGAGAAGTGGTTATAGGAGTGTGTTAAAATACAAGTTTTAATTCATATGTAAGTAAAAAGTTGTTTAAAACTTAACTGTGCTTTGCAACACAGACACTGAAAAAGAATTTGAAGGTATTTGAAGTGATTGCTGTTTAAAAGAAGGCTTTGCTATTCATGCTTTAGTGAGCATTTGTTCAGCTTTGGGTTTTGCATTGGGATTTCAAGGTCTAGGTCTGTTGTTTCATACGCAGTCTGACAAGATAAGAGTAGTCTGTCTCATATATGCACAGTAAATTTGTCTCCCAGAGAAGCAAAAGCTCAAGCATGGAAAGCATGATGATGTGCAGGAAGGCTGATCAGCTGTAATAAAGCATTCATTATCCTTCCATCTAAATTAACTGAAATGACATCATAATAGCGCCTTTTATAACCTCACTCCAAATTCCCTCTCTTTTATTGAATTATCAGCTAAACCTAAATTATTTTAAGCTGTATCTGTATATTCTTGTTTAGATAATTTTTCTATCATTTGGGAAGTCATTCGTTCGTTCTTTTTTGATGTTCACTTAAGGAAAAACACTGGGCTTGTATTGATTTTGTAGCTTGTATTGTTTCATATTTTCCAATCATAAGTGTTTTCCATAAGTGCTTATAGTGTAGATCTGAATCCCTGGGTACTAGGGCTAACTAAATAATGTACTAAATGGAATATACTGTAAGAATGTTTCTACTTTTGGAATATATCACTCTAGATTATTTCTCCAGAAAAATCTTTTTGCAGGGGCAGTTTGATTTGTGTGTGTGTGTTGCCACATGAGAGGTGTCTTGCAGCATTGTGTGGCTTCCAGCTTTCCTCGGCTCCTTTAGCTTTTGCAGATACTTTCCAGTGATGTGAGAAGCCGAATGAAAGAAAATGGGGCATAGAATATTTTTAAACATGAGTGAACAAGCAAGTCAGGGCACTTGACTAATTATAAGAGAGAATGGAGGAAGAAAAACCGACTGTACCTGAGAAAGAGAAAAAAAAAATAGTTGTTTGGCACAGTGACTAGTGTTACACTTATAAATTGAATCCCTTTGTCCCTTCTTCATTTATTATTGCCAGTTGAAGTCTAGATTTGATACATACAGACAGCCTCCTGAATTCAGTGAGGTTGTTTGTAGGAAAAAGGGCCTCTCTGCAAGGGTAAAATTACAGAATCAAACCAATAATTTTTGCAGTACTTGGTGGAGCAATCTCTAAACGTGCATCCACAAACCAGTTGACCACCTATGGGTCTGTTGGAAGTGATCAGTAATCAATAACAGTAAAAATACGCGGAACTCAGTAGTTGCAATTGAAGTTAGTTCATGGCTTGAATCAGCAGCATATTAATTGATTTGCTGACTCTGGATTGAGAGCCGTAAATGGGGAGAAGTTACTGAAGAAATTAGTACGAATCTATCCTTTTGCCCGAGGTGGGACCAGGTGAATGGTACTTGACCAGATCA
The DNA here is from genome assembly GCA_027564655.1 of Leptodon cayanensis. Classification (NCBI taxonomy): domain Eukaryota; kingdom Metazoa; phylum Chordata; class Aves; order Accipitriformes; family Accipitridae; genus Leptodon; species Leptodon cayanensis. The sequence continues at coordinate 40,247,480 of JANXJC010000098.1, forward strand.
CAGGTGTTTGCTTAACCTGTTTTTTGTGTTTTGGTGGGTCTTGGGGGGGAATTTGTGCTCTTGACGACCCATCCTTAGCATCACAAAGTATTGCCTAATGTTTAACCTGTGCCATGGCTGGTGTATCTCCTGTCCCCTTGCTTCCCTCATCTGAGCTCTCTGCCGTGTTTTTGTGCCGCTCTCGAAGCATGGTGACTTCAACCGAACAATACTCCAGCCGAGGCCTTGCCAGGGCCAAGTAGAGAAGAAGAAATATTGCGTGTCTCACAGGGGACCCTTACCCTAATCCAACCCTGACTGAGCGTTTTACAGCGTGGCGGCACGTTGATGCTCAGCTGTTTTACTTGCCCACCATCTGACTGACACTTTTGCAGCCTTCCACTGCCTGTTTGTACGATTCATTATTCCTTCTGGCTTATGGAGAACTGATAAAGGTGTCTTATCAGGAAATACATAATCCGGGATAAAGTACCAAGAAATCCTGATGATGGTGTAAGACCTCACTGTGACGGAAGCAATCTGAACACAGAATAAGAGGACAATCCCTACCTCAAAGGACCCAACGGCAATAGAAGAGACAACAGAAAGCTGCTGATGTGTTTGGGAGCCAGTCCCAGCAACACTCATCCCCAGAGGCTCAGCACGCGTAAACCTCATCTGTCCGGGACGTTAATTTTGTTATTTGGTAGATACTTACGCCCTTTAGCAATGGTCATTCTTCCTTCCACATATCCTGAAGTGACTTCCTTCTGTAATCATATTCCTTCGATTCCAATCACATCATAGGAAATGTTAATTTCCTTCTTTTAATTGGGTTGATAAAGTCTTTTGTCTAACAAATCTTTTCCAATATGTTAGCGTTAGATTTTGTTGCTGTGTGTGACATTCTCGGTTTTGCAGCAGAATACGTAGTGATTGGTTCCAGTCTCTGAACTTCTCTCTTTTTCAAGGTTTAACTTTTGTGCCTCTTTCTGACACAGATAATGTATTATATTGTTAATCAAAACTGAACTTCAAGAAGAGCACTTCTTTTTATGCACATGCAACTGGAAGCTAATCTTCATTATTAATTACAGCAAGATAAGGTGTACCACTGCGGATTGATGTTCTCCATCTGAGCAGAGGAGATAGTTTTGATTACTTCTCTGTTGGCCCAGTGATGTCCAAGTATACCTTTCATCCTTACGTGTGTTAGCAGCAGCCAGCTTATTCTTCAGTTCAGAACTGATGCATTTGGTTTAATTCTGCCTATTCTGAAGAGCCGTATTTCCCTCAGGTTTTTTCAGTTTCTCTAACTTTGACAGTGAAGTTACTGAAAATTACCAGTACCTGCTTTGGAGAAGGAAGAGGGTTAAACTAACAACTGGAATGATTCATACATTTTTTCTGCTTCCTCTTTTGAATTTTATTTGGGCATAAACCTGAACTGGTTTTACATTCATGAGTTGCAGCAAACTTCACAGGTGATAACCTACCATTTCGTAGATTATAGCCAAGAACTCATCAAGCAGAATTTTTTTCTATCCAAATGATCTCTTCAGGGTAGTATTCTTTCTGACTGATTAACCATACGACTGAGTGTCGTACCAAAATGGTGAAGCGATGCCAACCTAACTGTCTTACTTTTGCCCTGTAGCCCTGTGTCCGTTGTTACTTCTTCACAATCTTTCTCACTGAATTGCAGCTCGTTCACAGGATGGTGTTGAATACTCCAGGTAGAAATACTTACCTTTTTTCTCAGCTGACACCTCTCTTCACTCTCGTGTGGCTACGTAAAACACGATGAGGTGGTCAGCAGTACACAGAGTGGTAGTGGGTGATGTCGGCCTGATAGAAAACTGCATTTGTCTTAATCCAGCCTTTCCGTGTTGGGCCCTGTAACAATAAAGCTTTACACCAAGGTGGAGTACTGTGATGAAATCTCTCTACTCTTGTTGTCCCAGTATGCTATACAACTAGCTACTTCTTTTTGCCAATACTTTAATGTATATTGTTAAAATTAACTTCATTAGATAAAAATTGTCATAATTTTGCTGTTTCTCTTGGCACTGGAGGTCCTAGAAGATACTAGAGAGCGCTGTGAGCTTAGCCAGGACAGGGTCTTTCTAGGGACTTCAGTTGTGCCAGGAGGTTGTAGTACTTAAATTGGTTGCTGATTAATCCACTTCATAACTTCCCTTTTCCTCGGTTAAATCTGGATTATTCAGGATGGATCTTACTATTATTGTACTGTGCCAGTCATGTTTCACTTCACAGTACCATGATCTGGAATAGTCATATTTTGACTGGCCCCATGTTGTAGTAAAGGGACTGTCAATATTTCCAGCAATCCTTTTGGTACTGGTCAAAACAGGCACAAAATCCTCATTGACTTCCATTTGATTTGCAGCTGCAGATATACCGTTAGAATAAACATATTGTTCTGTTGACTTTCACTGGGACAAGAACTGGACTTTCTTCACTGACATATGTTAGGAAGTATTTTATCCAGTAATGGAAGGATTGAGTGTATCATCAAATTAAATCAAAATTAAAATGGAGTACGAATAAGTCAAAAATCAACACTTAAATCTCTGCATCTCTTCTTTTCATGTTTTTCTATAGAAAGTTGGGAGGAATACCTACCTTCCTAAAGCAGCCTGATTACAGGGGTAGCACACGGACTGTGAGAGGATAGTGTTGTTTAATTACAACTGCAGTTTAACAGATGTGCTGTGCTACGGTCCTTTTGCAGTTGCAATGTACAATGGATTCTGCATTATTTGTTCTTTATTGATATTGACTAGAATTAATATAGGGGAAAAATGAGAGTTACAATTTAAAGAAAAATAATGGTATATAAAGTAATGAGATTGTTCCAAAGCTTAATTAGATGGAGCAGATTGAATACATTACAGTGATGTCTTGAGGCAACATAATTAAATTGTAGGCATAATCCTTCCTGTATTGGAACTGATTTTATCTTCGTAAGGCAAGGAGCGTTAGATGACCCTTCCTACTATGTTAAATTACTAATTCTTCTAGGAAGACTTACGAGTCTCATAGTATTATCAGACTTTAAAACCGCAAAACAAAACAGGGTATAAGTCTACATATCAAACTGTTGATAGTCTGGTTGCATGGATAACTTCAGTTTCAATCTTAGTGTATGCTACAGCTCAGTACTTGAATCATAGGTCTAAAATATGTATATGTGCAGTGTATTCTTCTTATGCTTATTTCATCTCATTTATAAAACCACTTCATGAAGTTGTTTCCAAATATACACAGTGACAAAAGTACTGGTGAATAACACATAAAAGTGCTGTTCCTGAAATGTACCCCTGTGTATGCTGGACGCAAGTGCAAAGATGCCTACGACGTCTTAACTACAAAGAGTAATATTGTAAAATGTATGGATGTGCGTATACCTACATATATTTATGAGTTTAATTTTTTATATATCCATTTCAATTTTGTATATTCTTTCATCTTTTAAATTTTCTTTTGTATTTTCTTTTATAAATCTAATTTTTAGTTTTACGTTTGGATACTTTCCTTCTCCATTACGCTACTGTGGGGCTGATCTGACTTTAGAGTACAGATACATCCCAGTGGCATCAACATTTTTCCTTCCTTTGTTAATTTAATATACATAAATAATCTCTCTTAGCATCCTGGTACCCATGTGTTATCTGGAAGCTTCTTTTCTCTTGGGTTACCAAGCATTTAGCTAATTTTTTTTTTTTTTCAGGACAGATCACTAGGTATCTTAAATTCAGTAAAAGACCTTTCTAACTGCCTCTTCTGGATTGTTTTAAATAATTCTGATATTCATCTGTCAGCCTGTATAAAGATTAGCTTTGTTATTTGAATTCAATAGTGAACTCTCAGTTTAATGATTGCTATTGGGGGGGCGGGGGGGAAGTAGTATGTGTCATGAGTGGTCTTCATCATTGCTGGTACTTTCAGGAGACATAAATCTCTACCACAGTCTGCTCAACAGACAAGCTCATTTCTGTGGGCATTAGCTGGCAGTTTCATAGCATAAATTTAAAGTTTTCAGGAGGAATCTAATGTTTATTTTGAAAATGGAGATTAGGGTACCAAAGAATAATATGTTTACTCTTCAGCACCATGATTATGTAGTGACCTACTTGTACTATACCATTTGGCTTTATTTTTAAAGCTTGTCAAGCCAACTCCTATTGCAATTTAAGAAGCATCCTTTTTAGAAAAGCAATAAACTACACCAGGTACTAAATTAACATTTTAGAAGTAGAACAGTGAACAATGTTTTGAAGATTGTCCTTCGACAGCATTTTTATGTGTTTTTGTGCCACAAGTAAAATAATGTTTGCCTCGTGTTTAAAAACATGTTTTGCTTGACCTGCAAGTTAAAATACAGCCAGTTGCAGGTCTAGGTTAGGTGCAACACTACGATGCTGTAACTTTAAAAATATATATACTTTTTTCTAATAAACTGAATTTTTAATGATCTCTTGATTATCATGAGATGTTTTAAAGACAAGTGATTTTATCCAAAGCATTCCTTGTGTTTCTGCATATGCTAATTTACTTGATTAATTTTGAGAACATCTGCATATAATTCTGTATACTTAACTGTGGTGAGATCACACTGCTTTTCAAGTAACAGCTACAAATTTCACTTTCCAGACAGACTCAGATTTTGGCTAATCGGGATGCCAAATGTACAAAGGTACCACACAAGAGTGTGTAATTATGTAATTTTCTCTTGATCTTTCAGAGTCTTCCTGCGAGCAATTAATCAGTATGCAGATATGCTAAACAAAAAATTTCTTGATCAAGCCAACTTTGAGTTACAGGTAAGAAAAAAAACACCAGTGTCTTGGAGACTAATGTTAATGTTGTAATAAATTTCTGCCCTAAACCCGTGATTTTGGTCTATGTGTCGTCGTGAGCCCCAGGTGACCAGTTAGCCCAATTAAGTCATTTCAGGCTCAGCAGGTATGTACGATCCATTCGTGTCTTGTGGGTCTTGTCCTAGAAGAGCACCAAGTCGTACCCAGGGCATCACAGAAAACTCCTCCTTTCCTTCAGGAAAAACAAAAAGGGGTATCCTGCCCCCTTTCTGCAGCAGATGCTTTAGCAGAATCATTGCCTCAAACGTGGAGCCTGAGACGCAGCATCTGTGATGAGAAAGGCGCTGGTTTAGGTCACTTGCTCAGGATGCTTTTTTTTTTTTTTTCCTATTTATGTGTTCACATTTAATTTTACTTGAATCATCAAAACACAATCAATTAGGATTTGTAGATGGGAAATGTTTCACGGAAATGTAAACACAACGAGGAGACGTACTAAGACTATATCAAGAAACACCATCTCTGTGGTGTCTGTTATTTTTGCCTTTAAATATTTATGTGCATAATTTAGATACTTCTAAGATGTTTTGTAGGTATGCAGAAAAACATTTCAGAGAATTAATGGTATCTATTCTTGTCATTTTGGGGTCTTTCAGCTTTGGAACAACTACTTCCACCTGGCTGTTGCTTTTCTCACACAAGAGTCTTTACAACTGGAGAATTTTTCAAGTGCTAAAAGAGCAAAAATACTTAACAAGTAAGTCCTATTCGTCATTTAAATCATGGACAAATACTTGAGGTCTATTAACAGAATTTTAGTTTAATTTCTTAGCTAAATCCATTCAAATTGAGATGCAATCATGGTATAATGAAAGGTTGGTTTTAAAAACATGAATCAAGTATTGCATGTGTTTCTACCCTTGAATCAAGATCTAAATTACATGATTCATTACTGATGAAGACAGTATTTTATACTGCAGGATGTTCATAAAGTCAAGACTTTTCAGAAGTATTAACACATTATAAAACTGAATTTTTAAATCACTTTGGCTTTGTGCTTATTCTAATCTCATTTTACATGCGCTCTTTATTGCTTAATCCCTAACGGCCTTTTAGAGTGAATTTTTGTAACTACAGCCAGTTTCACTGCGATATCCCTGAAGAATGGGTTTGTATAACTGCAGTCTTGTATGCTTTCCTGGTTAAAAGGGATTACATTGCCTACCTCTGAACAGGGAGCTTGAACTACCCGATTGCTATTCAGAGTCCCACAGCAGATGAAACCTGTCAAAAGAAAAAAGACTGGAAATAAGACTGGAGCATGAATATTTTGTTTAAAGTATGTATTCCTCCTAAATTTCGTTGGGGTTCCAATGTAGTGGACCTTATCATTAATTAACTGAGCACTGAGCACTGAAAAAAGCCAGTTACGTGTTTTCAAACACGGTATGTGGATTCTCTTTCTGTGTCTTAGTGTTTGTAAAGAGCGCCTGCAAAAGCAGTGTGTTCCCTTTGTCAGTCAGGTTACTGCAGTTAATGCACAACAAAAATGGGGAGTTTCAAAGCTGATTCCCTGAGCAAGTACAGCTCAGACTCCTTGTATGTATAATGTATATTCTATATATTATATGCTGCAGTATATGTGATCTTAAGTAAGGCAGTAAGATGTGATCTTAAAAGGCTTTTCGCTTTAACTGTGGGTTGCAGGCTTTGACCAGAAAAGACAGGGCTCTATGTCCCATCCTTTTTTTTGGCAGCGAAGTTTTGCCCTTCAAAGTCATCCACTCCATCATGAGTTTTGTGGAGCTTCCTTTGGAAGCTGAGCTTTACCTGAGCATTGAAACAGAATTTTTAAGCACTGTATGATCTAATGTATGTACCTGTGACTCCTGGGGCTTCCTTGATGAAACAGGAATATTTACAAGTTCAGTGGAAAAGTGATGTCAAGCAGAGCTCAGATTTTTGCACTTGTGCTGTAAATATCCTAAATACGTTTATAGTTAATATGTTTGCAAAAAGAAATCAAGATGGTTTTGTAGAGCCAGGTAAATTTTATTTCATTAGGTTTAGAATTTATGGAATAAAGTGGTTTTGTACAAGATGCGACCAATGATGCAAATTCTCTTTTGTAATTAAGTTTGTAAGGGATACTTAAAAAGGCAAAGTGCTCCAGTCAGTTAGCAAGCAGAGGGGTCATAAGCTGTGGCTGCTGTCAGACTCTCCTTGCTCTCACTGTCCGGCGTTGGTTTGCACCTACATGAGCATTTTGGTTCCGATCAGGCTCCTGACCTGAACAAAAAAACAACAGCTGAGCTGTAATTGGACTGGAAATTACTGTCAAATACATTTGTGGACTGATATTCCCTCTTCGTGAGGACAGGAACCTTCGCTGAAGAAATTCAAGAAATCAAGACATTTCTCACTGCTGATACAAGTAAATAGATAAAGTCATCTGAAGTGGTTACTTAATGAAGTTTGCGAAATTGTAAATCTCTGTTTATAATGATTTTACAAGTTGTTATTTTCAGTTTAATCGTGTTTTAGAGATAGAAATCAAGACCATAAAATCTTCAAGATGCAATAAATGTGTGGTCTGGAAGCACTAACTTTTATTGCTGTGTGAAACCACTACCAGTTCTGTGCCAAAGGGATATAATTAATCAGTTAATTCAATATCACACTCACCCATCTTTTTAAGTATATATGTCAATTAATATGTCAAATATTTAAGAATTAAAATTTAATTATTGTAATTTGTAGTTTTTGCTAAACATTGGATTGAAGCATTAGATAATAACTGATTCTCAATGATGCAGAAGAATCTCTGTAATCCATGTTAATGACAGGGTATCTCGCTATTATCCCACAGAAATCCCACAAGTTGCCAGGTATTACCATTTTGCTCATCTTGTTATTTAAGTAATGATCTTTAACATACAAATATTCCGTGTAGCAAATACATTCTTGGAGCTCATTACGGTTCTGATCCCATCATTAATGAAGGCAATGGGACGTTTTCCATTCATTAAGCTTTCCTGGTATTAATGTGGAGAGGGAGTGGAATATGAAAAGAACCCCGATGGGAGTCACTGGTGTCACCGACGTTGCAGCAGAGCGGGGGCAGGTTTAGCAGCGATGCCGAAGGATGGGCTCCCACCTCCGCCCTGGCTCCTCGGCTGCCTGGGACCACTCACTTCTGGTCTAGCCCGGGCAGGACGCAAAATCCCGTTGGAACATAGAAACCTTCTCTTTCTGATTTTGCGCATCAAGGTACAAGGTGTCGCAAGATGTTCCTTGTTGTATTTTCTAGGACAGTGCTACGCTAAGAGAGTGTCTAAAGATAAAATGCAGCCTTAGGCTGCGAAGCTCTCTGTTGTGCTTCCTCCAGCCATTACCATTTGAAAAATAGAAAATGCTCACAGTTAATCTCTGTAACCACCCACGTGTCCCGAAGGACGGTTAGGTAATCTGAAAATACGGCAAAGAGAGGTCTGGCACAGGTGAATGTTTAGTGTGTGTTCTCCCTTTGGTGGGTCCTGCTGCAGAAATGGAAATTTGGGGTCTTTTGAGGGAGAGCAAGTAACACGAGGCAAGGAACAGAAGCTGGTGGCTGCGTGGCTGAGGCTTTTGGGGTAGCCTGGCCGTGTCAGGCAGCCTCTGTGTCTCACTCCCTTGTAAAAGGGACATGGGGCAGTGTTCGGGGTTTGCGGGCGCATCGCTGAGCTGGTGAGGGAGGCTGTGCAGTGTTATGTGTTGGCTGAATTTGGAGAACCTGCTCTGTAATTTCAAATGTTTTTGCGTGCTGATCAGATTTTGAAATGAGATGTTTCTGCTTATTGGTATTAGATTTTAATTTTTTTTTTTTAATGGTGGTTTTGTTTTCCTTTTTAAGGTACGGTGATATGAGAAGGCAGATTGGTTTTGAAATCAGGGATATGTGGTATAATCTGGGTAAGTAGCCTGAGCGCCTGTTGCTTAATGCTTTCACTCAGTGTTTGCATAAACCAGGTTAGAGATGAAATGAAAATGCTTTCTCTGGAAATAATGGTAGGCTTCCAGAGGGCATTTAAAAAGCAGGTGATTTAAGAAATAAAGCCGCCTCTGCACACTTATTTTGCCGTCTGGGTAGATACATAACTGTAGTCAGTGTTTACATATCTTCTGTTTTTTCATGGTATTCAACCTATGTTAAATAAAAAGAAACAGTTATGGTGATACCTGTTGAATGTTTTTGGGGGTTTTTTTTCTACTTAAAAATATATATACACACATGTATGTGGACACTCAGATATATACACACATACACGTGGATGCAGTAACTGGGACTGTAACAAAATGAACATGTCCAAGGATTATCAGTAACTTAGCCTGGAAATTCTGCTTAAAGTTTGATTGTCAGTCTTGTTGGCTGTTATCAGAGTGACTCAGGAAGATCAGGAAAGAATGGGAACTTGGACATCCCTGGAGTTCGTAGGTAAATTAGGCATCTCTGACTATCTCAAATCTGTGCTATTCTGTGGGTATAATTTTGCTATAGGGGGATTGAATTTCATGAGAAACTGAGTATTTACTGTGACCTGAGTGTACTCATCTGCCAGATTTCATTTTCCTGAGCTTAACAGCAGAGACACTTTAGCTCCTCTGAGTTTTATCAAAAGTTCCTTAAATTATCAGAAATAAATGCATTTGCCACTTCACTTATAACTCTAACTGAACTGTTGTTGCTGAAACTTGAAAAAAATCAGCATATATAAGAGAAGGGAATGCAAGGGTTCATAAGTATTTGATATCACAGAGTTTGCATCCGCTCTGCTGGAATGATGAGAAAAGGCTTCAGAGAGCAGCTGAGTTCACTTTTTATTACAAGCATCTTTCATGAATTAAGTGTGTGGAGAACAGATTAAAGCATAGTACACACCTGATACGTGACTTGACAGACATTATCGTGCCTGATGGTGGGTCATCCTGCTCAGGACGCTGGCAGTCTCTTTGTTAGTAATTAGCCAAATCCTTCCCTGTTCCAGGCTTACAGTCCTGTATTCATCTGTATTCATCTTTACTAATTTTTCTAGCAACTTTGGGTTCTCAAACTTTTCCTAAAATTTACTGGACTGAAAGTAGAAAAGTTTGCATACATAGTTATGCATCTGACTGTTCTTACGTGAGGTTATTTTATTCAGGCTGGGGACTGAGGAGTGCATTGTGCTTTTTACTACTGCTGCCGGCACTGGCTGCTCTTGGACAAGTTATTTAGTTGCTCTAGGGTTCAGTTTTTCATCATTAACAGGGAGATGATAATAATTTCCCCTGGAGTTTTGTGAATCGATTGGCATGAGGGGTGGTGTTTTCTTCAATATTTCTTTCTGTGCGGTTGTGAAAGCCTTTTATTTTTAATAGAGTTTTTCTAAACCGAGATTATCCAGGTAGATGACTTCATGACCTCGTCTAGCTCTAACGTCTGTGATTCTGTAAGTGGCTGGGATCATTAATGCCAAAATCTCGCATGTTGAGGGAGTCAGTAAATTGCTGCTCTTCCCAACAAAAGCTGCAAGAGAAAGGTAAACGGGAGGCAGGACCCCAATCCGAGGCGGCCTTTGTACTTCTCATAATGAGCAGCTTGCTTTTTCTCATCTTCTTTGTAATACAGATAGTCCATGCTGATCAAGTTTAACTTCTGGCTCTTCACCAATCTCATGTATGTCACAGAATCAGTTAAGAAAGAATTCTGACTTACCACTGCAGGAGAATTGACTGGGGGGTGCTTGACATTTTTGCCTTAGAAGTTGCACTACGTTAGTCAAATTATTAAAGTATGTGTTCGGAAACAAAATCAGAAGTGAAAAGCTGTAATTCATGCATATGCTCGAGCATATAATTTTTATGACTGTGCCATTGTGCATAAGATATGATGAAGCCAAACAACCCTGACTTTTGATTTGTGTATTAAAGGGTATGGATAAACCTCAAAAATTAATATTTTGTCTCATCACTTCTTGTTCATAAATACCATGATTAACATATAATGCCTGCTGAGTTAAAACTCCCCAGTCGGGAACAAAACAGTCCTCTAGCTGTAGTGCAGTGTGTTTCTGATGCAGTGGTGGGTGCAATGTTCATACCTTATAAGTAGAAAAAAAAAGCATGTATAGTAGAAAGCAACACTAGCTAACTGTGTGCACACACTTTAAATACCTGTAATTTAGGAATAAGATTTTTGTTTTAAACAAGGAACTGCATATGAGAGCTCCAGCCGGACAGATTTTCTGTTTAAGTCCTAGTTGTAGCTGTCCTGTTTGATACCCCGCTAGATTTGATCATGAGGGCTTTAGATTTGAGCGCTCTGATGCAACAGCAATGAGGATGGCTTCGGGGACCCTAGTCCCAGTGTGCTGAGCCCCCGCTGCGTTGCCTTTCTGAAAGCGCTGCAAGGCTTTTATTTTCTTGCATGCACCAAAACCAGTGTATATTAGTCTTTACAGGCTTTTTTCCCTTCCGTATCACAACCTGAACTTTAAAATAACGTATTATTTTGAGTCACTGTTTTGTTGGAACTGGGGCTCCCAGGACCTCGGTGAGACAGTAAGTATGAGAGAAGCATAAAGCAAGCCGTGGCCTCTGTCTTGAAAATGTAGGGACTCAAACAACACAGGCTTAAAAGCATTATGTGATGCAATTTAGCGTATACAAAACACAGTTTGACATTAGGTCACATGTACCAGTTTCCAATGCTTAATGGTTTCAACAGTTACATGTTAAAGAAATTGCAATGACATTTAAAATAATGTCCTTGTGGTAAAGTTGGTCAAGGAAAGCCAGCTCAGAAAACATTGCTTTTATTGTTGACATCTGAACCAGCTAGAGGGAGATGGAAAAATAAAATTCGTGAAGATGAAGCGAAATGGTTGCTGCTGCTGTCCTGTCCTCCAGCGAGCTGCCCACTGGTCCGGCCCTTCCCTCCAAGTGCTTTACGTCAGAAAAGGTGTCTTGATGGAGACATTAACGTTGTCGGAAGGAAAGCTAGGGTTAAAAATAGATCTGAACTTTTAGTGTTATATAAATAGAAGTCATTACAGATAACACTCTCTGAATTAGTCATGCATGTTCAGAGCTGACCCAAGTGAGAGGTGAGGTTGCTGGCAAATTACTCAGGGGTTTTTGTGGCCCAAATTTAAATTAGAAGAACCTGGGAAAGGAAAATCACGCATTATCCAATAAAGAAAGCACCTTGGTTTGGTTCGCGTAATGAGGTCTGTTTCTGTTGTGAGCAGTCTGTAGGAGTACATCTCATGGCAAGGCAGAAGCCACTGCAAGGAGAAGTTTTTGCATGTTCAAAAGGATACTTTTCTTGCATGTGGTTCTTAAAGCAGCTGCACAATTTGGTTTTCAGAAGAGAATCCTCAATTTTCTTCCAGACTTGTCACATTTTGAGTCTCTGCGTGGGAGTTCTCACACTCCCGGGAAAAAAAAAAAAAGGGCGAATTCATTGTTGGGTTGTTTATCAGAAAGTGCTGCCTGTGACAGGCAGCTGGGATAGATGCTCTGGAGTGCCAGAAGAAGATCGTTTCCTTTCGTGTTTTGCTCTCATGCTTTCTTTTGCGGCACAACATTGCACTGGATCGCATCATCGTAGCGAACACGTGTGCATCATCGCATCACCAAAGTGTGTCGTAGCGTCCGAAGGATGCCGCTCAACCCTCTCCCCTATTGCCGGACGGTGGACAAACCCTTTCTCCATGTTATTCCTCACAGATGCTTGATGAAGAAAACCAATCAAGAAGGCTTAATGTTTCAATTGGTGCTGCCCTGCCTTCCCGTGGTCGCTGCCGGCCCCTGGTCCTGCCTGCGGGTAGCCGCGCTGCGGGGCGAGTGCTTTGCATCCAAAGCAGGCAGCACCAGCTGTGCTGGCCTGGCAGGTCATTTTCCTTGTTTTTCTCCGCAGCCGAGCTGCGTAAACTCTGGGGAGAGCCACCCATGGACCCACCAGATGATGTGAAGAGCTAGGTGGGTTTCAACCAGCAGACGAGGGATTTTTTTTGCAGTACAACGTACAAGTGATTTTAATATTTTCTGCTAATAACTCGCACATTTCTATTCCCCCCCAAGTCCTTCCGAATTTCATATTCAGAGAAACTCTCTGTCCTCTGATTTAAAAACTCTGTTGCTGATTACCTGCGAGGCAGAACCACTAATGAATACAGTCGGTGAACGGCAAGAAGGCTGAGTGCATGCGGTACAGCTTCGTGGGTGGTGGGGCCGGCTGCTGCCGTCTGGGTCCTGCGAGGTCGGGAGCAAGTCCAGGTGGCCAAGAAGGCCAACAGCATCCTGGCCTGCATCGGAAGTAGTGTGGCCAGCAGGAGCAGGGAGGTGATGGTTCCCCAGGTTCTATGATTGTATGATTCTAAGTCCTGTGGTCACCTTTAGCTCCCGTTCACGTCGGTGGAGGTGCTGGTGAGTGCCTCAGGAGGTGAGATCTGTGGCTTTCCGTGCCTTTGTCGTCAGATCAGCTCTTCAGTGAGTCCTTTTTTGAGCAAGAAGTTTATGTGGTCCCAGAGAAGAGGAAAGGGGATCAAAGATTTAAAAGAAAAATCTTCTTTTGTGAATTTGCCGTTTTTCACGTCTAAAGTTCAAAAGGTGTTACTTACTTTTCTGAGGGAATCCCTGTGCTTGAAGCAATGGAGAAACCCACCGTGCACACGGAGAACTTTGTGGCATTGAATTTGTGCCTGACGAATAACTTTTGTCACTATTATTTGTTTTCTGAAATATTGACTCTGACACTTTTCAGGCATAATACAAGAAAACTGTCACCTGAGAGGCCGAATGTAATAAAACTTGTAAGAGAAACAGAGGAAAGCTTTATGCCTCTCACTTGATATTCCTCACCAACAACCAACATTGCAGCATCATACGAAGTAGCAGTTTTAGTTGAGTATTAATTTGCCCTAATAGGATTGCTAATGCTAATAGGATTCTGAAGTTTGCCAAATCAAGTAACTTAAATTATATCAGCTAAAAAAAGTAGCGTGTTTTGCTAGTAAAGGATTTCTTCTTGATTATGTTTGTCGAGATTTATGCTAGTTCTGGTCAAAAGTGATACTGCTAATTAAAGACTTCCACGGTTACTGCCGTACTGGTGTAGTGCAGTGGAATATAAATGAGTTAAAATCTGTTGCTGTCATATACCACTGATAACGGCAATGGGAAACAAGAGTCTTGAAATGGAGGAAGCTGAGGGCTCGTTAAATTAGCTCGGCTCTGAAGAAGTCTGGTCTGAACTACAGCAGTGGATGCGTAAACAGTGTATGAGCCTGATTGTGTACATCCATTCCCATTGCATTTGTGAGAAATGTCACCAGTTGTGTAGTGAGGTTCAAATGAATCCCAGCCTGTTACTGAGAGGGGAATGTATTTGTATTTTCTGAACTGCTGCCCTCAAGTCCTCTGCCTGGAGTTGTCCAGTGCTGTGCTACACTGCACTACACCAGCATCTTTCTATGGAGTTGTTGAACAAATAATTTGCAGAACGTATAATCTACATTTTCTACACTTTAGCTAATAATGTGAACAGTAACTAGGTGTTTTTAACTAGTCCAACATTTTTTAGGTGCCATGTTCCTGTTAAGGTTTAATTTCCGTTCCATGTGCGGAGACCGTAGCAGGGAGGGTTGGGGGAGGTGCAGTGTTTTCTTGGGAAGTTAAGTGTGAAATAAAGTATGCCAGTCAGATCAGCTCTCGAAGAAAGAAGACATGTTGTTGGCTTGGTAAGGTGTAGTTTCATGTCTCGAGGCTGTGTAAATATACACTCATGGTGACACTTTCATAGGCTGACACAGAGAACATTTTGTACGCTGTGGAAGATACAGAAGTCTAAATAAGTTAATACAAGTGATGTGCCTCTTAGCCACCTTCTCTGCCGGCCGTAAGCTGTATTTTAAAAAAACCCTTGCAACTTAATATGAGTGTGCAAATATGGGTTCTTCATGGAAAATGTGGCAAGTTCCAGTTTGACTACTGATTCAACAACTCTTGTTAATTTGGGTTTATACATACCACATACTTCCCCTCTTGTGGCATAAATAATAATACGTGTTTCAGTAGAGTCAGATCTTGAAAAATACTTTCTTATGCTATATGAGAATTTATTGATACAGTTTTTATAACAGGTATCTTCTACAGAAGTCAGTGGCTGTTCATTAACTCTGAAATGCATCTTTTCTCTTAAAGGTCAGCATAAAATCAAGTTCATCCCAGAAATGGTGGGACCTATCTTAGAAATGACGCTTATCCCTGAAACCGAACTTCGGAAAGCTACAATCCCAATCTTCTTTGATATGATGCAGTGTGAATTTCATTTTACTAGAAGCTTCCAGATGGTAAGCAGTAAGCTACAGATATTTAAAGTTTGTAAGAAAGATCTAATTGTTCTTTGACAGAACATAAGGATTTTTGTTATTTCTTATTTTTCTAAAGAAAATATAATTACGGATTTGCTTATTTTCTATAACTCTTGAGTGGCTATAGAGTTTTCATCTGTCGGTTTTAAATTCTTATTGAAGGATAAATTTGCATGCAGTAAATGAAACCTTTCGTTATGATACAAAAGGAGAGCAAAGACAGATGTCTTAAATTTTCACTGTGACTCAGAAAAGGAGTCTGCTTCTGAGTTAAATTGGACATAAAGGAAGCCTGATAATGTGGCAAAAGAAACTATAACCTGTAAGAATTTATCATCTCTGGTATCTTATAATTTTGATACTCCCTACCATTTTATGGATTTCGAAGAGGAAAAAAGGTATCTAGTCAGTGTCAGTGTTTCTTCATGCTATACAGGCGCTGCAAAATCTAAAATACTAATGTAGCGGTTTTATTCTGTTTTATTTGCTGAGGGAAGTCCTTGAATAAGCACACACAATCTTACCCTGATAGCATCAACTTTTGAGAAACAAGTGGAGTGAAAGAAAGTTTTCTGACATCATTCATTTGACCTTCTTTCCTTTGAAACTTTGCCTGATGGATTGAGTATAAGACTAGTTAGGCCAGGTAGTGTTATGGTATAAGCCAATGTAGGTCCTTCACACTGAAATTTCTGTCAGTTCAGGATATGACCTTGTGAATTTTGCAATAATGTTTGACGTGTGTTGTTTACTTTTTTCCCTTTATATTGGCAGTTTTCTTTCTTGGATGAAAAATCTTAACCTTTTCCATATTTTTTTGTGAACTATTATTCATAACCAGCTCTTAATAAATCTGTAGCCAGAGTAAATGAATATCTGCGTGGAGAGACTTAAGCAAGGGAATGGCATCAGCTTTATTACTTTGATTTGTTTTGTGCTGGATGGTGTGTGGAAAGGTTGTGAACTGTATTTTAGATCCATCCAATTACTGCATAATCATTCTTTCTTATGTTTGACTCCGATGATACTGTAAAGATTGAAATGCTCACTGGGATGCCATTTAAACAGTTTCCTGTCAGATGCTCTCTTTTGTTGCTTGTCATTTTTTATTTGTACAATTATATGGATCATGAAAAATCCGAGGGTAACTTTATAGCTAAATTTATGGCCCTATATTTTCTTGACAGAAGGAAACCAGCTTTGTGTGGAATAGTTGGGTGATTTTAATAAATGAATGTCTTGAATATTTCACACAAATTCTTTTTGCCTTTTGAGAAGAAAAATGCCTCATGCTTAAGTCAGAGCTGTCTTGGATTATAGGTACTCGACATATATTTCTTATGTCAGTATAGCTTCTTTCTTTATGGACATAGCATTGGTATGACAGGTGCAGCGGTAGTAAACCTTTTTTCAGTGCATTTGAACTGAACAGTTATGTCTAACGGGGAATAATCAATCTGTCTATTTACAGTTTTGCAGATAATGCAGTTATATAGTTTGCTGAGTATCTCAGATTGGTCTTTGGGGAATGAAGATCACAGCTTGTAAAAAGCAGAGAATTATAGAGAAGTCTAGGTTGGATGGGACCTCTGTAAGTAATCTGGTCCAAACTGGGCCTTAGATTGGGTTATCTGGGGCTATCTGAAGCTCAGTATTGAATATTTCCAGTGAGGGAGGTTTCACCACTTCTCGGGGTGACCTGTTCCAATGTTTAAGACTTTTCTTCTTATATCCAGATGGAAGTTCCCTGAATCAACTTGAGCCTGTTGCTGCTTGTGTTGTCACTGTGCACCCTTGTAAATAGAGTAACTCCATCTCATCTATAACCACCTTTTAGGTGTTGGAAGGCTTGAGTCTGCTTTTCTCTAGGCTGAACAAACCCAATTCCTTCGATCATTCTTCAGGCCAGGTTCTCCAACACTCTGCTCATCTCGGTTGCCCTCCATTAGACCATGTCCAATTTGTCAGTGTCTCGCTCGAGCATGTGGAACCAAATCTGGATGCAGTATTCCCAGCCATGGACCAACAAGTGGAATAATCCTGTTGATCCTCTAGCTGTACTCTCGCTGGTGCAATCAGGGACAGATTTTACCCCCATTGAAGGGGCACACTGCTTCTTCATGTTCAACTTGCTGTCCACCAGGTCCTTTCCAGCAGTGCATCTTGTACTGCTGCTTGCAACTGGGCCATCCCAATTTCAGGACTTTACGTTTCTCTTCCTTAAATATTACGCAGTTCCTTGTTGGCTGTCTTTCATGCTGTCAGAGTCATTAAACCACCATCCTTTGAGATCAGCAGTTTAGCCGCTTTTTCCACCCATCTCGTAGGCTGTCTATCCAGTCCATATCTTACCAACTTGTCAACAAGTATGCGGCTATGGGAGACTGTATCAAACACATTGCTAAGGTCGAGACAACCACAGCGCTTCATCCACCCAGCAGATAGTTTCATCACAGAAGGCAGTCAGGTTGGTCAGATGCGATTTACCCTTGGTAAATCCATATTGGCTATTCCCAGTCACCTTCTCACCCGTTGTGTACCTGGAAATAGCTTCCATGAGGGCTTGCTCCGTGGTTCTCTCAGGAACTGAAGTGGACCTGCCTGGCCTGTAGCTTCCCGGCTTATCTTTATTGTCTCTTTTGTGTTTAAGTCATAGAAATACATATAAAATCATTTGTTTAAGTATTACCAGTACCTAGGCAAGCTTTCATACTTAACGTGTCGGTGTAATGTACTGCATTACGTCATCTATATGCAACTACCAATTATCATTGTCCAGCACTGCTTTCAAAGAGAACTTCAAAATTGAATGGTTGGCTGCTGTTAAACTAATCTGCCAGAAATCCAATTATCTAACCTTATTAGTCACATCAACAAGGGTTTAGATTGGCTCCACTTCTCCAGCAGATGTACAAACCTCGTGATTTGTGGGGGAGGAATTTAAATTTTTTGCAGAACTTGAATGCTGTGACGGCTTGTGTTATAAACAGACAGCTTTCCCCATGGCGGTTTTAACTTCAGTATGAATTGGTTTGCCTGGTAAAACCAGTAACAGACAGAATGGGTTTTTTTGTTCTTCCAGTATATACAGCCCTGAGAAAAAAAAAAAAAAAACAGAAGATAAATTCCTCTCCTTTATACAGAACTAAATTAAAGGCCGACTGAATTAAAAGCTGGAGTTGCCCATTTTTGTCCTTTCCCCTTAAGGTGCTTTGAAGCCTATATAAGGCTTCAAAGTAGCCTGTACCTCAAAGCATGAATCTGATACTAAAGTCAGTGTGGGACTGAAGCTTCCCTATAGAAGAAGATGCCTCCTTCTCCACTCTGCTTTCTTCCCTTTGCCTGTTTTACTAGCAAACCCTCCAGATCAAAGGGAATATGTCTCAGCCACAGGAGCGATGAAAGAGAATTGGTTTGATTGTTCAAGGCCTGGTCAGGTGAACGTGATGGATCCCGTGGTGACAGCAGGAGAGGAAGTTCATCATGAAACAATCGTTCAGCTGAAATGAGGAATTCAGAGCATAAAAAGCCCTGACCTCCTGCTTTTGCTGCCTGTTCCTCCCAGCTGTGACTTAGTCCAGCTCCATTTCCTATGAGCACTCCTGTTTGTTTGCCTACCCAAAACTTTTAACTTGCCTTTTCTGGACCTGTGTCATTGCTGATGTGATGTTCTGCTTGCTTTGAGTTGAACCCATTCGTAGAGATGTGCCCAGTGCAGGAACTGGTGCCATAGAGAGTGTGGAGGAGGCAGGGGGAG
>JANXJC010000098.1:40266473-40287525 GCA_027564655.1 Leptodon cayanensis
TATCTCACAGCATTGCGTCATAATATGATTTCTTTTAACTGATCCGGTACAAATTAATTAGTCAAGTACCTTCCTTCAAGAGCCAAAAAAACCTGTTAACAAAATAAGGTAAAGGAATTGAGTCAGAAGCGCTACCCCAGGCTGTCTTCCCCAGCATAATTACATTTGTCATCAAGTAGGAAGGAAAGAAGGAAGGACCCTTATCCTTCAAAGTAAAATCTGGGGGGTGTACCCCCCCACTCTGCAGCAGTGAGCAAGAAGAAATCAGAAGTCCCATATGTCCAGATGTCAGACTGAACTGCTTTACTAAGGAGAATCATCAGTGTCTGGTGGTGTTAGCATCAGCGATATAAGCACACAAGCTCCAGCATTTGTTCTTACCCTGTTAGAGTAAGGAGTTGTGTAGAAGTAATGATCTGAGGAAAGAGCCCCCAAAACGCAACAGTGCATCTTTACTGTTTTCTGCAAATTGGAATGACACTTAGCATAATGGAACCATAGCCAAGAAGACAGAAAAATGATATAGAAATGCATAAGCAATGAATGCATAATGCAGAATCATATAGAAATGCATAATAAATTAATCCATAATGCAAAATCATATAGAAATGCATAATAAATGAATGCATAATGCATATGATTACTAAAATAAAACTATGGGAGCAGCTAAAGTACCTCTAGCTAGCATTCTGTTGTGAAGAGAATTAAATGAGTAAAGACTAGAAGAAATAAAGAGGAATGCTTTTAATTCATTTCTAACATTTAACAATAAATCTCAGTATCATAAAGGTGGTCATACTAGCATTTTTATTTGCAGTGTAATTTCTTGTTGGCTATCAATGAATTTCAAATTCATATAATTCTCCTTAATGAGAGGTACCTAGTTTATCTGAATCTCTCTTGACTTTTGGAACCTATCGTTCCTTATTAAGTATTTTTATCACTTCTAAGCACTGTGTTAACGTCCCTTTCCCTGTGCTATAGAATTGCAGACAGAATACAAGTTAATGACTTGTCCAAGTTTCTCTGATGCTGCAGATTCTCCTCAGTAATCCCACTGAATGTGCAAATTCAAATAAGTCATCCCCCACAAAGGATTAATTTCAATAAGTAACATTTTTAGTTAACTATGTTTGAAATGTAAATGTGTAAGTTTTTCTTGTTTTCTGGCCTTTTGGGGAATATCGGTATTCCTCCCTCACCCCACCTGAAGAGCAAAAGAGAAAGGTAGTGCAGTAAGTCTAGAGACCTCCAAAATCACCTAATATTAAATGGCTGCCAGATCCGTTTGCCCACCAGAATGCTGTGGGAAAATCGGAAAGGGAACAGATGAAACTGTTGGGAATTACCACCTACTTTCATGGCAGCCTTTGACCAAAGTTTTACAGTACTTGTGTGCTATTTCTGCATTAGGACTAATTTCTAGTGGTGTTATCTGTCACTTGAATTCTATATGGCAAATTCATTATTATCCCATATCAAAACAAATTTATAGCAGCTTGGAGGATTGAAAGTCCTCCTCATCTACAGCTAGATTAAATTGTCAGTCAGTGCTAAAAATATAGCCTGACCACACTTTAGGTAAACCTAAAACCAAAAGTGATTAGTTGAGCTGACACTTAAAGACGCTAGATAGCTTACATTGATTTGTTTTCTCCAGACGGGAAATTGTAACAGACAGATGAAGTAGTGGATATACTCTTTGCTCAAGTTCAAACACATGTCTTAAAGAGAAGCTGAGATCTTGATCAACTGCAAGGAAAAGTTGATAATAATTTCCTGTAATCTTCCTGACATCACCCCTCAAGCTTTCACTGTCAACAGAAGGATATGAATCTAACTCATTGATGGTGCCAGAGATACCCACTAAGTCTCCAGAAAGAGCCTCAGCAAGTGTCACTGGCTTTAACATAAACATTGAAAACTTGGCGCTTCTTCACTTGAGAGTAAATTCCATCACAATATTTGCCGGCCTACTTTGTGCTATTCTATGCATTTAAAAAAAAAAAAAAAAAAAGGGAAAAATTGAGAATTTATGCAGAGATGCCAGATGCAGTGTCCCAGAGCCATTAGTTTGTGCGACTCCAGGGCCACGTTCTTACTCCCATCATGGAAGACAATAGCTCCATAAACCTCAACTTGTGTTGAAGAAATGTTCTTCTGTGGAAGGACCATAGAAGGAATTTTAACTATGTTAAATAATGTTTAGTCATCTTGCTC
Organism: Leptodon cayanensis; assembly: GCA_027564655.1. Classification (NCBI taxonomy): domain Eukaryota; kingdom Metazoa; phylum Chordata; class Aves; order Accipitriformes; family Accipitridae; genus Leptodon; species Leptodon cayanensis. Next base: position 40,268,694 of record JANXJC010000098.1, read on the forward strand.
GCATGATCTGCGTCATATCGATTCCTTGAGAAGTATCAAGAATGATTGAAGAGCAAAGATATTGCTAATAGTCCTTAAAACCCCAGAAATGCCACACAGCTAGTCCTGTTCAGCCCAAGAGGGCCATTAGGAAGATGGCCCAACAAAGCCTAGATTTACGAAATTTAAGTAAAATTGATGTCAGGAAGATACTCAAGATCCTGTATGACAGATGTAATTGCTCTTCTTCGTCTGAGTAATCTCTTACTAAAAAATACATCACCTAAAGGGCTCACACGGGCAGCAAGTGTCATTTTTCACATTGGTATAGAAAGTCAATTTCTCCCTGGTCTCATTAGAGAACACGAATTTTGTGACTTCTCTGTGTCATCATTGTGTTGCTTCAGTGTTTTACTTGACATGTCCTTGTACTATGGGAACGTGTTTCAGCTTGTGTTTGCTTCTCAGAGGGGGTGGATTGCATTATTCTTCCTTTTCTCATTTTCCTGTCATTTTTTGAATAATGGATTCATTGTATTAAAAACCTTACTTCACTTCACTTTTCATTCATTTCTTCACAAGGAAAGTAGTGAGGGAGTGGAACAGATTATGCAGAGAGGCTGTGTAATCATCCATCCATGGAGATGTTCAGTACTTGGCTAAGAAAGTCACAGTTGACCTGATCTAGTGTTGGCAATAATCCTGCATCACCTGGGAGGTTGGACGAAATGACCTTCGAGGTCTCTTCCCATCAGTGTTTCTATGACTCTGTGGATCATTTGGGGAACGGAAGAGCACGTTTGCAATGTTTTAATCTGAGGTTTGGGGTTTCATCTTTAAAACAGTCACGCATAATTTAAAAAAATTGTTTTAAGATGGAATATCTTTTGTTTGGGGACTTGGTTGATTTTATCGCTTTCTGCATGATACGATCTGTAGTTCGGGTTTCCTGACAGTTCACGGTTCAATTGACTTGTCCATGTTATTAGACTGTATCCTGAATTTGCTCTGAGCGGTAGGTGAGCAGGACTTTTTCTGCCGTTACTTGTCGCGATGGTTTGTAGTCACTGAGCTCAGAGCAGAGATTTTTTTTCACAATTCTGGTGGGCTGCCAGGTAGTGTGCAAAAATGAATTTTCCAACTCAAGTGCAGAGGACAAAATGTCTGGGATTGCACGTGAAGGTAGGAAACGATGTGAACATTACTGCAGTTAATGCTGAGAAGAACGTGGGGCTTGGAAAGGGAGACAAAAGCAGTGTCCTGCATCTGACTGAGGATTTTTACATCACTGCTGTTGAGCCTTTTGAGATGTTCAGAGATTGTGTTGTCCTAACAAAGAGGAGTATTTTGGTATTGTTGCAATTTACCAAGCAAATCCTTCATACCAATGTGTATTTCTCCCTAAAAAAGGATTTTTCTTAGCAAAGCAGGAACATCTCTACAGTCCATGGCCACATTTTGTACGCAGGTTCAACTTGGCCGGCGTGCGTATGTTCACAACTGCTGTGGGCTTCAGAAAAGGACCTTCCAGGAGAGCAGGCAGGTACCTCCAGCGGTGGGGGTGGCCGAGATGCTTCTCCTCGCCCTTACTTGCTGCAGGCTTGTCTCTTGCTCCTGCCCAGGTTTACCTTGCCCCGCGCATGCAGCAGTTCTTTCAGGAGGAAGGGTTTGTGACAGAACTACGGGCATGTCTGTTTGGTACTTGGTAGAGGTGTTACGATAACCTCTCGTGGCCGAGGTGGGACTGTGTGGGCAGAGCTTAAAATGCAGCATACGTTGGCAGAAAGAGATCGGTGGTGGATATAGCTACTACTCCTCCTCAAAGTGATGTAAATTTAGGTGGTGAAAAGCACTTACCGTCAGAGTTTCATCATGACGTAAGTCCGTTGGCAAGGGTGATCTCATACTCCTCACTGAAATAAATATGCCAGCAGAATTTCACAGCGTGGACTAACAAGATCCTGTTTCTCTTCCTAGCTAAACCAATGTGAGTCCTGCTGCTGGCTGGAGATAACAGCTTGTCTTCCCCAGCTCCCCCATGGGGCCGACCGTGTCCCCCGTTGTCCCCCCTGCCCCTTGGTCGCTGTGCTGAGCAGTGATGCTACGGCCAGGGCAGCAACACCAGTGGGGTGGCCACGCATGGCACCTGCTTGCCAATGGTGGTCCCATTGCCCGGGGACCCCTTATCGACCCTTGGCGGAGGCTGCTGGGCTGGCAGGGCTCTCTGTGGGGATTTTTTTCTTCCTCGTACATAGATTTTGATTTTTGCCTTTCGGCGTAGATTTCTGCTACATCTTTAGCACATAACCTCTACTGCAGCGCTCTTTGAGGTTGTCCTTGTTGCCTCCTTGTGGTTGTTGCCAGCGAAAGAAAAGTCTGATTTTGCTTACAGGCTTTTAGCAAAAGCTTGCCTTCCCCGGTTAGAGCAAGCCCCTCTGCTGATGGGGCAGCGTTTGGTGGCTGTAACAGGGGAGTTAATACAGTCATCACTAAAGTAGGTATTTTGATCGGTGGAAATAATTTATAAAAACCAAGAAATGCTGTTATCTTACTGGTACGACTTAAGAGGTGGGGAGCGTAGCACTGGGAAGGAAAGCTTGTGGCTCGAGCAGAGGTGCAAGAGCGGGTCCGTAGGCTGCTGCTGAGGCCGGCGGTTGTGGAAGTGCGTCCTCGGTCTGGAGGGTATCAAGCGACAGACAGTCCATTCTTTTTCCCTTCGTGCATTATATGCCGTTAATATTAACTGCAGATGCAAAGTACATCTCTTGACATTTACAAAATGTTAGTACGCTTTGTTCTTGTGCAGGTGGCCCTTTGCTTCTCCTCGGAATAGTTAGGGACTGCTTAAGCCAGTGACAGTGAAAAAACCTGAAGGCAACTGCTCTGTCAATAAACTCCCACTCTGACTAATGGGCTCCCTTTCCCCTGCCACAGGGGGTTCCTTCTCACCCGGGCTCTTCTGCTGAGCTCTCTTGACAGTAGGTTGTGTCACTAGCGGTGCGGATGTCTGTGCTTATTTAATGAAGAATTAGGAATTAGATGACTAGACCGATTTGTTACATAGGAGCAGGGCTAGAGTGATCCCTCCTCTACCGACAGATTGCATTCGTTCCTAACCTGGGCCCTAGGGAACGAATGTAGCAGCAATAGGTAAAACCCTTTGCAATCATTAAAAATGCAGTGAATTATCTGGTTTGCATTTAAAATATAGTCTAATGCCCACTTAAGTTTGCATTCTTTTATTATTGCCCGAATAAAAATATTAGTCTTAAGTTGTTTGAAACAACTTCCTTCCCCTCTGCAGTGACTTATTAACAGATTTGTTAATTGAGTTGTGCCCCACCGTGAGTCAGTATCTGTACGCTCAAAAGGGGTGTTAGTGATGCTAGGGTGTGCGTCTGGCTGAGTTATCCAGCCTCAGGTGTTACATATCCTCTTTCATAGAGCCTTCAACATTTTACTTTTGTTGCTATTCCCATTATTGCAGGGACATTCTGTGTCTGGCTTTGTGTCTTCTTTTTCCCTGCCCTCATTCTTGTCATTAGTCTCTTTATTTAGTTTTTCGTAAGGCAAATATTTACACTTCATTTAACAACATGACCAATGATTTCTCCAACAAAAAAGTCCTTGTAGGGCAGGCGATCGTCGTGGATAGTCTAATACCAGAGACTGCAAACTCTTAAAGTCAGTCAAGCTTTAAAATCGTGGCTAAACATCTCACCAAGATACCCAACCAATCTGTGAACCTTTGAGGCTACAGTAATAAAGTGAAATATTTGCCATCTGATTATTTACGCTTGCTTTGTTTAATTATAGTTTGAAAATGAGATCATCACGAAACTGGATCATGAAGTGGAAGGAGGCAGAGGAGATGAACAGTACAAAGTGTTATTTGACAAAATGTAAGTGTTGATCAGCGACAAGATTTATGTCACAGTAAAGTCAGGAGAGAGAGCAATTAGACTACAATGAACTTTGTAGCCCAGAAATAATTAAAATCTGTTAATGATGCACAATATTTAAAATTGCACCTGAGTCAAGGTTTTTTCTGCATGTGATTAACAAGGCGAATGTAATTGGTTTTTCAGTCTCTTGGAGCATTGCAGAAAACACAAATACCTTGCTAAGAGTGGAGAAACTTTCGTGAAACTTGTTGTCCGCTTAATGGAGAGGTTGTTGGACTACAGGACTATAATGCATGATGAGAACAAGGAGAACCGCATGAGCTGCACTGTCAACGTGCTGGTAAGCAAAGAGAAGTCACCAGCCTGAAATGACTACCGCATTCTTAATTTTACAGCTTTAACAAAAGATTTGTGTAAAACAGAGTACATGTTGGGGTTCTCATGAAAGTTTGAAATACTTACAGGTTTTTTCCCGTTTTTAATGAAGGTGAATCTATGAAACCTTGGGTTATGACTTCTTTAATTGATTCTAAGGAAAGATTTAAGAAGAAATGTTTCGGGGCCTGATCTTTGAGGGCTGTTCATTGACATTTACAATTGATGTATGAACAACTTTATGCAGAAAAACACTTCAACATACAGAATGTTGGAGTAATATGCGGTTTACTACCGAAATTTTCATGCATTTGCAATCCCAATTGTATTCTGCTTACTGCTCAACTTCCATATTCAAAATTTTAAAGAAATTTGAATGTTACTATTTCATTCAAAGTAGAATGTGAAATTTCCTCCTCTTAGTTCCAGAAATTCTGGAGTTATCTGCTGTATACTACAAACCTTTGTCCATTTAGGCCAGAGTTGGAAGCAGGAGAAATTGTCCCCATAGCACGCACATCATGCTTTTTGGCCGAAGCATTAGAGTATGAAATTTTACTAGCACAGAATCAGTGCATATTGAAAAACGATATCAAAATCAATTTTAGAGACCCCCAAACATAGTACTAGCTAAATTTCATTTTTCCAGTAGGACTCAATATTAAACTGTTAGCCCCTAAGGATTCATAGATTTCATCCCTATATCATGGTCAAAGCTTTTATTTCATTTAAACACGTGGGGCACAGACAGTGTTTATCGTTTATGTAATATGGCTGATAGATTTCATTCAGACTGGTTTGGAAAGATCTGAGTAAATACGTTGTAGCTTTAGCACTTGGAAGCAATGGAAACGTCCTCGGCTTGTGCAGCGCAGCCTTCACGCCGTGCTATCGCATAAGCTATAAATGGAACCGTACCCACTAGGATGGGAGAGAAGATAGAGACATCAAATCTGAAATTGGGATTTTATTTTTAGTTTGTTTTTCCTCTCTGTGCACATCAAAAAGCATCAGAATGTTTAGGAAATAGGAAAAGAGGAGGAACTTGGAGGGTTGTCACCGGCTGTTGATCTAGTAAGTGCCGTTAGGTTGCCTGCAGAAACGTCCTAGCATCCTCCCAAGCAGAATTTGAGTTAGAAAAGCCTGCCAGTTCACACCAAGTAAGATAGGAAATAAAAAAATCACATGCACCATACGCTTTAAAAGATGACAACAATTTATAGAACTGGGAAAATTTCCTTAGGAGGGTGGATTTATTTCTCCTTCCCTTCATCATAGTACTAGTCTCCTAGTAATTCTGGCCATACCAACTGCAGGGGGACCGGTGACACGGTTTGGGGTTGGTTTTGTTTTCTCTAAGTGTCTCTAACAGCATCTCCTGATGCTGATTTTTGCCTTCTGAATTTTTCAAATATCTGCAGATGATAAATTTTGTGGGCTATTTACTGCTGTCGGGTTAAATCGCCGTGAGATATCCACACGCGACTCTGCCACTGAAGTCTGCAGGAAATGCAGGAAAACATTGCAGGGCAGAACTTTTCTTCATTTTCAGTAGGCGTGATTTAAAACTTTAGCTTGATTTTAAAGTCCCGTGTGCCCTCCAGGGCCAACTCAGTCTTTTCATCATTCTCCAGGCACCTGCCTTTGCAAAAATCCAGCCCAGAGCTGGTACTCAGCACAATTCCCACCTGAGGTCTCAAAGAGTTCTTAATTGGGACTTTAATGATGCAGAGGCTTTCACAGGATTAAGTTTGTCTGTATTGACTATAGTTTAAGGCAGAGGTTTTGATACGCATTTAAGCCAGTGCTGATGTTAAAAAAAAAAAAAAAAAATAGAAGCCCTATCTGTTCCCTCAGCTGCTTTTTCCTACCCCTGACAATCCTGGCGAAAGCAAGCGTGCCGCCAAGGTAGCAGAGCAGATCTGAGGAGGGACCTTGCTGAAAGCTCATGCTCTTCCCCTCTGGTTATTTTTGATCCCCATCAGTTCCTCGCCCCGTTCGCTGCAGAGCCACACGCGTGTGGGCCAGCGCAGCGTAAGGGGCACGTGGGAACCTGCACCCAAAGAGCGGGCAGGAGCAGGGACTGCTTTTTGGGGGAGAGGGAACCGTACTGAATGTGACGTGTGTCAGCGTCAACCTGCTCGCCCAAGTCCCTTCCCAGTTTGGTTGATTTGATGTTGCTTCTTGAGCTGCGTCAGAAGGGCAGAGCAGCTGGCAGCAATATTAGGATAAAATGGTTTTACGTTATTGATCCACCTAACTCAGAAGTCTCTTCTACTTTAAAAACCCAAACAAAACACAAGTAAGAAAAAAACAGCAGAATTTTTTCATGTGGTTCAGTTTGTCCTTTGAGTTGAACTCAAAACCAGTGAGCAGTTACATCAGTTAAAATGGTATATCCACTGAATAATGCGTCATTTCCAACTGCGGTATGTAGATTCTATCTTGTATTTCGATCCTCTTTGAAGGGAACAGTTTTGTATTGGGCTTGTGCATCTCTTAGTCCTGGGCTTGCGCATCTATTAGTGGCTACTCAGACTGGTTTAATTTAGTATTGAAATATATTTTAATTCAGTGAAGCAGAAATTTCTTTGTATTTTGTTTTCTTAGATGTATTTTAACTTTTGAAGGCAAACTTTAAATTAGATTCAGAAATGCCTTTAATATCTCGCCTAGTTTATCATATCTTGCATTTACAATGTTTGTAGTGTTAACTAGTTTATCTCGAGACCGGAGGCATTCAGACATTTCTGAAGAGTGTGATGATAATGTGTGGCATATGAAACCAGATAAATAACACTAATCTAACTTTTTATTTCCAAAGAAGGTATTAGAATTCAGGAGCAGATGACATATTGCTCAACTCAGGTTTGGAGTTTTAAATCCATAGAACAACTGTTGCTTAAAAATTATGGTTTTGTATATTACAAAATTTCAACTGAAAATGGTTAATGATGTGTGACTTGCAAATGCCAGAAGCAAATTTCTAGCAGTACTGTTCTTGCAAATTCTTAACCTTTGCAATGAGACATAAGCCCTAATAGACTACATCATGAAACATCACAGCATTAGACTTTATAAGTTAAATAACTTGTGTTCTATCACTAGAGGCAAATTACGTTTTGCAGTTTTGAGGTTGATGTTACGCAATTATGAATTTTTAATTTAGGGCATGTTCTGTATACATTCCAGACTGTGACATCAAAGACTTTGTAACAAAATTATGTTGTTTTTCAGAATTTCTACAAGGAGATTGAAAGAGAAGAAATGTACATAAGGTTTGTAAACACGACCAATGACAAACTCTGCTTGACTTACTATGGTGTAATTGGAGAAAATTAAGTTCACATTAAGCAGTCACTTCGGGGCTAGAGGAAAAGAAGTAATGAAAAAACATACCTTGACTGAACCTTAAGTACATTCAAAAGCTTATCTTCACTGAGAACAGTGAGCACTAGAAATTAGTTATAAGATTTTTTTTTTTGTCCCCCTTCTCCAGCTCCTTCAGTTATATTATGATGAACACTGAAATGCTCAGGAATGTTGTCACATGAAGGAAATAACTCAAAAGAAAGCTGAGCAAAGAAATAATTTTGCCTCCTGGCGAAGTACAAAATATGTGACTTGGGGTAAAAAGGACTATTAAATAGTATCATGAGTGATACTTATTTTAAATTTAAAGCTTTTAGGAACCTTTCAAAATCTTTTTTCACACAAAATAAAAATGGTAACATGTTGTTGTGCTTTTTGTAAACCTCAGGGTTCCTAGTCCTCTATTTGTACTTTGGCTTAAAATTGGCTAGACCGTTGTGCTAAAATGATGAAGTTTGTGTTTTTAATGCTATTTTAGGTATCTAAATATTATTCATGAATTCATTCTCGGATGCTTGTTACCTTTTCGGAAGAATTTTCACTTGTGAACTCGCTTCCTGTTGTTTAAATGGTTTTAATTAGTGCTTTATTAGTCTGCAAAAAGAAAATCAAATCTAGCAAAAGGCAGGACTGATAACTGTGCACAAACACGTAAAGTTGTGAGTCAGAGGTCTGCCCTATTCAGGATCTCTATAAAGACAAATTGTTTCCCACTGTTAAACGCGCACTCAAATTCTCTCCTTTTTATTTCTGTTAGCAAACCTACAATGTGTCATAATGAATATCCAAGTTCTGTATTTTCACTGGCTTTTTCAAAACACAATTTTAATAGTTTGGGGGGGCGGGGGAGTTAAATTGTCAGTAAAAAATCCCAACAAACAAATGAAGAGAATCTCCTTCCAGAGGTGTGATGGTACTGAAGTCAAGGAAGAAGACTTATATGTCTCCATAGCTGAACAATTAGAGTGATCTCCCTTGCACGGAATCTGTATTGGATTCATTACTCGTTCGAAGTCATTTATATCCATTGGAAAAAGAACACAGCAGAAATGCAAATGGTCCTAAAGGTTGTCTACACACAGAAATATGAGCTTTAAATAATCCCACATACATTTAGTTGTTTAGAGTTGAACCATTGTAGTCTTCAAATTAAATTATTTAGTAACATTTAAGAACCAACCTTTTTAAAACACCTTTGTTTTTATTACTTGCAGGTATTTGTACAAGCTGTGTGACCTGCACAAAGAATGCGATAACTATACGGAAGCTGCCTACACGTTACTTCTGCACGCAAAGCTTCTTAAGGTAAACACCAATACACATTGCAAGTTTTGAAAATCCTGTTAGCAGTAACAAGTAGTAGTATTGTTTGTCACTCTTGGAACATCTGCACTTTAAACTGATTAACAACTGTGTGCTGCTGCTTATGTGAGTTTTATCTTTTGCCCATGTAATTAATACATGCAGGAAAGCAACCCTCTGCCATTAGTGTATGTCAGAGCATGCTTCTCTTGTCTTGATCTGAAATGAAGTGCGGTCAAGTCAAAACCACAAGTTATAAATTGCAGGGCTGTAATTTGAATTTCTTTTAAATAACAAAATTATGTAATGTGTGGAAGCATCTAAACACATATTTTAGTAAATCGGCTCTCCACAGAATTGTTTTTGCAAAGGCAATACAAGGGAATACTGGAGACTGTTCTTGAGTGCTCTTAGGTATCTGTAGATGCAGTTTTGATTTTGAAAAATTACAGAGAGATTCAAATAGTCTGCTTTCCAAGCTCATGCTTTTAAAAGGTATGTGTAATTTTAATGCAATGTTACACAGTTTATAGCACATTTAAAGAGATGCAGCCATATTGCTGTTCTTCAAGGAATGTTTTGGTGGAACCTGCAATATATATCAGTAAAATGTTTTATCTATACAAAGTGCATATAAATAAAATGTTTGAGTTTTTAACACTATATAGTGTCAGTCAGAAATGTCGTGAAGCTATAATTTCATAAGCATTAATCTCACTGAAAGCTTTCTGGATAGATGGTGATGTCTCTTACATGCAGCTTGTTTACCTGATTGTGTCCCAAGTGTGGCAGCAGGTACCAACCGGGTTCCCGGCATTATCACATAGAAGGATGCTGCACTTAACAGCAGACCCTTGTGTCATGAAACCACGTTTAATATAGCCTAATCATCACTAAAGTACTAGCGAGGAGTTTTATGTTTTAATTTTAAAAAGCAGATAAGAGTTAGTGTTTTCTGAAGCGTTTGCTTTAGTTCCATTCTTCTTCCTCACATCTCGCCACCCACTGTCCTCTCTCCAGGGAGACCTGGATCTCCTTCTGCTCCCCTCGAGGACGGTAGCACCCACGGTCGTATGGGGCAGAATAACAGAGACCTGCATTTTCCCCTTGCTCTACTTCTCATGCCAATGGCGAGTGTATTGCAACCTTCTGTATTATTGCAACTTTCTGTATTATTGCAAGCCTTTGGTATTAATACAGAAGCTATGCTAATGGTACCCCATTTCGTAAAGGAAATTTATCTCATTCTAAGCAGCGAATTGTTCTTAGCAATCTTTGCTTTAATCTAATCAACGCCAAGCGAAATGCGAGTGTAAAATATCTGTTTTGAAAAGTTGAAAAGTGGAAGGTGTTAAATGAAATAATTCTAATGGATGCACTGAGAATTATTCATACCTCAAAACCGAGTGAACTACATCCAAGCTATAATAAGACTAAATATGATGCAGAGCGTACGTGTGCAATTTAAATTAAGACACTTTGAGATGTATTTACTGTATTTTAAAATAAATAGAGGCTTACTACACAAGAAAACATCAGTAAGATTCATCTGGAGTGCAAAAGCACTGTAGCAAAAGCTTTATTCGTTATTAAAAGCAGGGGCAATGGTTGGGCACAGCCTGCTGGATGCAGTCACTTCTTTGGTAATGAAATTATCTGTGCTGAGACGTGTCTCAGAGAGGTGAAGATGTGAGGAGATGGCTCCGACACCTTCAGTCACACAGACTGGTGCAGTCGGTTGCCTGTGGGTAGAAGTTGGAGTGAGTAACTTGCTGAGTCTGTGGCTATAAAGATCTCTCTTATTCCCACGAGGGATGTAAAACAGGACTGCCAAATTGTGTAATAGTGGCTCATCACGCTTTACATGAATTAACCTTTTAGACAAGATAAAGCATTCATTCCCTTCCACAGGTGCTGCGTTTCCTGCAAAAATGATGGAATGAAGCGTGCCATAAAGTATCATTCAAACTTTTACCTGTTATGGCTTGAACTTGTTAGTTAATATGCTTTATGTTAAATTAGAGTTTAGCCAATTTTGTTTTTTCTCACAGAATGTCTTCAGAGACCAGATGAGTGTCTTAATACACTCCTTTAATTTACTGAAAAGAAATGCCCAGTTTTCTTTTCTTATAATGCAACTCAATAGAAGATAGCAAATGTAAGGGTAGTATTTGTGGCAGGTTTTCATCACTAAGCGGATGTTTGTTTATAAATATCATTACACTGTAATTTGGAATTATTTTGTTATAAAAGTGTATCAATCTATCTAGTACAATATCCTATTACTACCAGTAGTTAGCAGTGGAGGGAGGAGTTCAGTATCGCTTGAGAAGCAGCAATATTGTGGTGTGTGTAACTGATCAATTGAGTTTTCCTGTCAAACCTTGAGGACAGGATTTTCAATGACACTCGTCGTTGGCATACATTTCGTCACGTTGATTTTAATGGGATCACATTCAGGTCAAGACTGAGAGCTTTCGAGAATTTCACCTTTAAATCTGCGAGAAGGCTCTCTGTGGAGAGCGAGCCACCACTGTTTTCTCCAGCTGACTGCAAGCTGATGAAGCGCATTTAAGAAAAGAGACTTTAGTTGTATTTTTAACCCATTTAATCAAAATTAAGATGTTCAAAACTAACAGCAGATAGTGGCTCTTAGTATGCTGAAAAAAATGCCATTGCATTGCAGACTCTGTGAAGTTCGTGTTGCTCAGAACCACAGCTTTGCGGTACAAAGTTGTCACAGTTGTCTGCTTTAACCAAACACAAACATTTTGGCCAAAATAAGAAGTAATTGGATTAAATTTAATAAGATATAGGAGGTGAAACTGGATGATGTGACAGTAATTCTGTGAATAAATCTGAGTTGCTGATCTCTGCATGATCTTTTCTTCTTTTCCTATAGTCATACCATTTTATTTCAGTGGGCAGTCCTCCTCCTTTAGTGACTTAGATTTTCAGAGAAGCAAGTGAACTGTTCTTCAATGAATTTGTTCTTTGGAACTTGGTTTCTTAAGGCAACAAGTCCTATTAGAGCACCTGTCCTGTCTCTTTTTCAATCTATGAGAAGTTTCATTTGATTTAATGGAGGTTTGTGATTTGATTTGATAGAGGTTTGTGAGTCTCTAAGGTATTAATTTCCTGCTAGCCTTATGAAAATAGACAGCTATGGAAGGCTAGGCTATAGTATTAGTATCCTGTCTAGGGAATAGGCTCCAGTATTGTCTCATCCCCAGGTAGGTTGTAGGGAATATTAGTGGGAGGAGAGAAGGGAGATGAAGAAGAGGTGATATGAATACCAGAGTCCAGAGGTTTCAGTTTTATCTGTGCCCTACTGGACACCAGAATATGCAGGTGCAAGGGAGAAAGCTGCAGGGAATTGCTTGGTGCTCTCAGGTCTAGGAGGAAATTCATTTAATATCTGTGCCTTGCTCCTCATCCATTGGGCATTTGCTGGAAGAGCAAGAGCTACTAATTGCAGACAGGCTGTATAAAGTTAGTTGTGCTTTTCCATGTCTCCAAATGTTCTCTGTGAATTTTGGCCATTTAGTCTGTGTGCCTGCAGGCCTTTCTGTTTATTGATGTATCTTGGCTTCGGGGTTTCTCTCAACATAAATCTGCTGGCGTTCATTATGCATCCAGCAGGTTGTACCCATCAGCAGGCCAAGGTCAGTCTCATCAAACTCACTGAGGAGAGGAAGCCACCTCAAGAAGCATCCTTCCAGCTGATATATGTAATTAGCCTCCAATTACAGCTTTCAAATAAATGGTCCTTGTGCCCAAGGAATCCAAGTACACAACTGCAAAAAAAATCTTTGTTAGTGCATTAGCTGTGGTAGTACTTCTTTAAATTAAAAAATCTGTATTTTTATTTAACCTAATTTTACTGACATATTTCATAACTTTTGATTTGCTTTCACTTTTCCCCCCTTTCTTGTATGATTTAGTGGTCAGAAGAAGCATGTGCAGCACATCTTACCCAGCGGGATGGATACCAGGCTGCTACTCAAGGACAGTTGAAAGATCAGCTATATCAAGAAATTATCCATTACTTTGACAAGGGCAAGGTAAAAAGGAAAGAAAAAAGTCCAAATATGTTTCATTGCTTTTCTCTCTAAGTTGAATAGTAAACGTAGTTTGCATCAAGTGACCTTCAGGGAGCTTTAAACTTGTTATAAGTTGGAGTGTTTTATGTAAACGGTCCACCACCTAGCACTTAAAGATAATGATACTAAAACAAAAAGTAAAAAGAAATCAATGGTACATTTATAACTGCTGTGTTAAGGGTAAATGTATGTGCATATGGTGCCACGGAGGAAATAAAAAAGTGATGCGTGTAATTTGGGGGGCTTGCTTTTTCTGGCAATTACAACAGCTAATGCAGTCCTTCAGCTACCCTTGTTGTTTTATTGTGTACACAAAATAATTCCCTCAGAGAATGGGTGTCTGTGGTTCATATCGCAAGACGATGACAATATTTCATTGCAATTGCATCTTTTATTGCAAGATGAATTTGCATTCGGCATTGCATGGCGGGAAGGGGAGAGTGCTGGTGTTACCTGTCCCCAGAGATGAAGGAGTTTAACTTGGTAGACAGGGAGATGTAGGGATGTATCAGCGTTTGGATATTTCATGCACAGAATATTTAAATATAAAAGTAGAGATCTCTTTGTCAGAGTGTTTCAGGAACGTAAACTTGGGTTTTTAAAAGCAATCTTTGTTGCATAAATGAAGTACAAACAGAAATGTCATCTTCTGGTAGAACTAGAATATTATCCAACCAGCTCATGTTTTCCAAGTAAGTTTTTAGCAGAATCAGATTAATACTTTGATAGAAACTTTGCTTAAAAGGTCAAATTTTATACCTTATCTTGATGCAATATTTAGAAGTTGTTAATAAATGATGCTAAAAGAATTGTAATTCTGGATTGTGATAGAGACACGGGCTACGCACACTGGCTGCGTGGGGCTGGGGCTTGCGGAGGTGCCTTGGTGCTTCTGCAGTGGAAAGCATTGGTTTCCACAGCACGTTTCTGCTGCCCAAAAAGCTTTTACTAACCCTTTAACAGCGGATAAGGAGAACCTCGTTAGAATTAGGGTCATAGCTGATTTAAAAGTATATTTTAATATTACATTCCTCTCTGGAAAGGAAAAGCCGGAAGTTGCATGTTTTTATTTTGTTGTTTTACGTTTTTATGGCTTCACAGTTAGTCTTTTATGGTGCTAGCATAGAGGTGGTGGGAATTGTTCTTCTGAGCACCAGGCCAATGCATTTGAGCTGTAAATTAAAAGCTGCAGCGTCCTTTACGTCTATATTGAAAACAGCCTGTCTTAAAGTTGTACCCACCCGTTTCTGCTGATAGCGCTAATGAGCTGTTTATATAAACAGCCGGCAAAATACCTGCTGCTTACTTTTCAGCCTGCACCACATCACACAGCACGGCATCCACGCTTGAGAGACCGTTGTTAGACTGAATAACCATTCTTAATTTTTTCAGATTTTACAACTAGAAATGAGAGAAGGCTCTGCCTGCTGTCAAAGGAAATAGCACTGAAAATGCTGTCTTTTCCCTTTCCCTCATAGTTAGATTAAACAACTGAATATTCATTATTCTAAAAATTTTTGCTGAACAATGATATCGAAGGGACCACTGTGATTACTTCCTCCTGTTCCTTTGCATAACTAAGTCACAGGAGTCCTGTGTGATTTTTTTTGTGTGTGTGTGTGAGGAAATGATTCATTTCCAAAGCACTCTTTCCTAGTTACAGATATTTTTATTCTCTCATTTTCTGGTCACTCAAGTTGGTGATAACTTTTCATATTGTTCAATGAAAAGGCAAAAAAATCAATATACACTGAGAATATGAGCCTCTTACATGAGTTTTCAAATGTCAGGAAGCTCGGAGTTGAGGTTTCCCCAGTAGAATTAAGGTAATCCTCTCATTTGGGGTGTTCTGACATTAGGTTAAATCAACTTCTTACATTTACCTATGCAGTTTGCAAATCCAGCAGCTACCTTAACTATGCCATTCCATGATCACCGACACGTCTGAAATAGTATTTGCCGTGCATTTTTAGAAGACTGTACTGACACACTAACCAGTTTGTCTTGTTTTGTACCATAATCGCCCAGCTGTGTCTCTGCCTGGCAATTCACTCTGGGTTGATCCCACTACTTTGCTTTCTCTTCCCATAAAGTTAACAGGAGATGTCAAAAGAAGGTCACGTCACCCTGGGGAGCTGTAGAGCTACGTCCAGGCTTTTACAGAAGCTCAGGGTTTTGTTGTAAAGTTGTGAGGCTGTGCCTCTTCCACTCCAGCCTGCCTAGTGGGAAGGAGTGGACTTGAGAGGGGAGGTAGACATGGATAGAAACGTTATGTAGAAGAAATGGTGGAGAGGGATTTTCTAAAAGGTGACGCTTGTTTTGTAAACATTGGCTTTTTTTTTTTTAGAAGAGTGGTGTAATTGAGCCTCTCAAAAATCATGATCCCTTTCTCTTAGCGGAGTAATTTCCCAGGGGGAACGCACGGTGCACTTTTCAAGTGAAGACTGACCATGAGGTTTATTCCCTAAATATTAGCATTCGTGGTGAGATGAATTTAGAGGGAAGTATAGTCCTCCATACACAGACTGGAACGGAGTGGACCTCTCACTTCTAGACTAGAAGTGCCTGAGAAATTTGTAATTTAATAATAGAAAGTGTGGGCTTGCACTGAAAACAGGAGTGTGGGCATCTCATTTTGGCTGAGAACAAAATACTAGCCTTCACCATGAATATCCCTGTTATTTGTAGTTTGAGATCCATTTAAGATTTCTCATTTTTGTTTCTATTTTTAAATATATTATTCTTAGGAAGCTTACTTTTTTACTTATATTTGACTTTTGGTCCTTAAATCAATCTTCTGTAAAGCTGAAGTACATCTTTCACCTTTAGACAATTAGCATTTTCAGATACAACTTCTGCATTTTGCTGTTCTTCTACTTTATGGATTTGATTCCTTCTTAGTAATACTTTTCATTACTCTTTTAAGCTCCTTGTTTCCAAAATGAAACGTTGTTACTTCCAAGTTTCCCTAGTATATGCATAGTTTTCTTTTCTAGATTATTGTTCTTCACTGCTTTGCACTTTCCAGTCTCATCTCCATCTCTCTTGGCTTTTGCCCTTAAAAGCCTTATCCTCACGCTTATCACTGCAGTCTAACCTATCCTTTGAACTACGCTGAAGTGTCTGCTCTTTCTGTGTTTTGCTGAAGCTTTGTAATTTCCAACAAAGCCCTTAATCCAGGGACTTTACTGAAAATTGGTAGGTTAGAGTATCTCAGGACGAGAAGGAGAAATAGTGGAGGTAATAAAGTGACAAGGGAAGGGGGTGACATTTTGGGACACATCTCCCGTGTGGAGCAGTTTATGTTAGTCAACGCTAATGAACTACTGAAGCCAAGAAATACTCGGTGCCATTGACAAAGATAAGAGGTTGTATTTAAACAGGTTTGTGTGGTCTCTGGAGCCGTAAAGAAAGCAGCAGCATTCTTATGCCTGCACAGTAAAATGTACAAACAGCAACGTGTTTCAAGTTTGCCAGTAGCTGCTGCAGTCTATAAATCAGTACATGTTTTCTACTGCTCCTTCATAAATTGAAAGTGTTGGTCCCAGGGAGAAAAAAGTAAATAAATGCACACTGCTCATTTATTTCCGCTCTTCCTTCCTTCCCCCCTCTCCTCACCTCTCCCCCGCCCCCAAAAAAAAGCTTTTACTGTTTCACCAGAGCCACAAAACACAAAATATATGAAACTACACAGTAAATGCCACGCTTTGGCTTAAAATGTCTTTTTTTTCCAGCTCATGGGATGGCATCAAATGGCTTTTTCTTCCATCTAACAAGTTAGTGGTGAAATTCACCTGTCTGCCAAAAATCAGTGTGAGGCTTATGTCCAGCTCGTATCCCATGTCAGATCGTAAGCCCGTCCTGAGAGCTGTGAAGGACAGAGACAGTCTTCAGAGAGGAAAGATACGGTGTTTGACCGTGTTCCAAATGAATATAGCAAGTTGTTTTAAAGGGTTTCCAACCATGGCTATATCTTACACATCTTGAATGCGATACTAGCAATAGAGAAATACTGTGTTTTAACATTTGATATAAAATATTAAGCTTACATGATGGTTAATTAATGCTATCTGAACTTTAAACAGCTTGGAATGCCTCTCATATATCAGAATATTGCACGATAATATTCTTATCCTAGACTATCTCATTTTTACTGACCATTAACTCAGCAGGAGCTAAGAAATATCCTAAGATCCTCCTTTGCTGCTATTAAAGAACCTCAAAAACTAAATTGGATGCTGCAGTTCTTTCTGGGCAACAAGCAATCCAGCTTCAAAAATAAATTAAATTGCTAAGTTTTCCCTAAAAAGATCGCATTCTGCATCGTCAAAGTCTTTCCCATAACACTTTGCAGCTCGTGTCTACACAACTAAATTTAGGCTATACACATTTTTTTATGCCTTCAGTATAAAAGAAGCATTTTCCTTCCACTATTGCCAACCTTTTTCTCTGGTACACTCTCCAGATAAATTGTTTCTCGCATTAATGAGTTGTACATGGTACAAATCCTGTGTAGTAGCTCCCCGTACAGCTCATTCCTCCAGAAGACCTGCCATGTCCTGGGCAAAGCTGGGAAACCTTCCCAGGCAGGAAATCTGTGAGGCAGCAGATTGGGAGTTATTGACCTTCAGAATATAGATTTCATTTATCAGGATCCTTTGCCACAGGCACGCTGTCCTCACCTGAATAAATTTGCTCTGTACTAAACAGAGAAATTTTTCGGAGGGCTGTGCAGCGGATTTTAAACATACGGTTCCTGCTTCTGTTATGATGTCAGAAAAATTACTGGCTTTGGTTTTGGATTTGGCGATGTTGCGGGCGGTGTGGTCCGGCTGCCCAAACGGCCAAGGGAAAAGCCGGGTGGTTAATGGTCTCCTGGACCTCTGGAGTTCGGGGCACTTGACATTTTAAATTGAGTTTTATAATACAACTTCTTGGTGTTCCTTCGGAGGATTGAACCGGACGACTGGATTTCAAAATAGAGATGTTGGAGCAGAGTGGGGTTTTTAAGAGGTAGTAGCAACAAAAAGTAGGTGCTTTTCTCTAAGACAGATCCCTTGGCTGGAGAGGGGCCAGGTTAGAGGCTGGCAAAAATTGAAAGAATCTTTTCCCATGGTGAGGCACTTTTATTGTGTATTCACAGTATGATAGAAAAAGAGTAGTTTTTTCTCTTCTCTATACCTGAAAGTGTTCCAGTAGTATAACTCATAAACTAACTTTTAAAGAATTTTTAAAGTAATTCCAGTAACTTAAGCCAGAAACAAATGTGGTTCATAATATCTGTTTTTTTCCTGATCATCTCCACTTATAGATAGGGGAATGGTTACGAGGAAGAATGCTAGGATTGTACAGTTACTGTAAGTATATTGGAGATGAACTAAATCAATATATTTAATTTGAAGATTCATTTTTTTAGGCTCTGAAACATTTATAAAATTAATTATTAATATTTATATTCAGTAACACCTAAAGGGTTTGATCAGACAGTGGGAAACGCAGCCTCTGCTCCAGCGTGTTTACAGTTTCGACTGACAAGGATGGGAAGGGGGGTAAAAAATTCACAAACAAGATTTAATTCTAATAAGGTCGTCATTTAACCAGTGGCAGTGCTGTGCTACCTATAGGCATTGGTGTGTATGCAGTGCCTTTGACAGCACCAGTCTGGTTTTAGAATCGTGGAATCACAGAATGGTTTGGGTTGGAAGGGACATTTAAAGGTCATCTAGTTCCAGCCCCCCCTGCCACGGGCAGGGACACCTTCCACCAGCCCAGGTTGCTCCAAGCCCCATCCAACCT